>VXBO01007396.1:0-182802 GCA_013400135.1 Rhinoptilus africanus
TTCTGTGATTCTATGACCTGTGCCCTGGGGAAGGGGGACTGCGGGCCGCGAGGGAGATTTTTTGGGTGTTGGCGTGTCCCAGCAGTAGTTGGCCATGCAGGTGACTGACGTTGCTTGCCCCAGGTTAGGCATCCTTCTTGGACATCCAGGGTGCAACAAGCACCTTCAGCATGAAATTCCTCTCTTCCTGCCTAGACTGGGCTTGGGGAAAGCATCAGGAAAACTAGAGGCATGGCCCAAATAAAAGAAGGAGCTTAGCCCTGAGGTGAAGCACATGGAGACCTTTTGAGGGAGTGCTGACTCAAGGGGAGCCTGAACTCTGAGAGAAAAGACAGTTTCCTCTGGCTGATTCCTCCCAGGGGCAGGAAAGCAGAGCTTTGCCTGGTTTCTGTAACTAATACACGGGGTGGGGAGCCGGGGGTGAACGTTTCTGGAGCACCTCCTTGTGCTGGAGCATTTCTGGAGCGTCTTTGCCAGCTTCATCCTTTCTGGGACAACCTGCAAATCTTCAAATTATGGAAACGGTGTCTGGAGTGAGACTCAGCTTCCAGGAGAAGTCCAAATTCTGGGGTTTTTCTGGAACCAAGCGGGAACAGAAATCAAAAATGACCAAAGGATGCAGAACGTGAGCCGAGGCAGCTGGAGGCTTTGCAAAAGGAGTTCAAGCAACATCTGGAAACTTCAAAGAGAGGTTTATAAGAGGTCACCTGCAAACAAGGATAAAAGGCTTCAGTGTCCAGAGAGAGTGCGAAATTCTCCTGGAAGATTCCCAGTTTAAAATGGCAAGATGGATCAAAGAGGTGATCGGCATCATGATGACCATGGAAAATAATGTTTTCCAGAAAATAAGAGGCACGAGAAAAGCTTTGGCCAATTTACAAGCCAAGATGAACCACAGCAAAGAGTTAAGAAACTGAAAGAATCACGCAGAAAAGGAAATCCAAGGTTTGCAGGTCACCAGAGGAAAAAAACCAGCCTCCTGCTGTAGACAAGGGCTAGCCAGAACACCGCCGGCTGCCAAACACCGCCACCATTTTCCGTCTGCAGGAGGAAGGAATCAGACTGTCTGTCCCAGCTGAATCAGTGCAAAAGCCGTGGTCTTTGAGGAGAATATATTTGGGAGGTTTATTCAACTCGGTCCATATCCGTGGCGTAAGGGGGTGGCTCTGAAATAGGGTGCCTAGGAGCCAGTTTGGTTGGTTTGGCTCTTACAGCCACTTGCCTTTAGGAAAAAAAGCTTGAATTATCTAGGCTGGCTATATCACTGGAGTCAACCATCAGATTAGAGAGAGCTGGGAGCCGTGTACTACAAAGAAGGGGGGGCGGTAAGAGAATTCAGCTGAAAGATCCGAATCATTTTGTTTGAATAACAAGATATTACTGAAGACTTCCAGGATTTGACAAATTTGACATTGACCCATTAATAGCTTTTCAATTATGGGATCACCAGATTCAGACCAGAGGAAGAAATGAAACATAAAAAACCTGACCTGGATCAGAAAAAAAAGTCTGGCTGTCCTGAAGTCCGGCAGGAGATGCCTTGGGAGGGGCAGACAAATGGAGCATGCACGAAATGGAAGCTCCCCAGGCCAGTCTCCCAGATCCCGGTGGCCTGCGGTGCGGAGACTTCCTGAGCCAGAAACCGTATCTCTGTGTTTCATGGGAAGCCAAAGACGCTGTGAGAGACAGCAGGATTTGCCAAGGTGCTTAAATCATGGTCTGCGCGGAGCATTGGGCCAGGAAGGAGGCAGCAGTGAGGAGCTGGTCGGTCCCCGGGCGTCCTCTCAGCGCAGCGGCGTGGCTAACACAGAGAGAAGAAAGGAGAACTTTCTATTTTGGAGAGTGCCACGTATACCTAACGTATGTAAAACAAGAGAGACAGTGGCCATGCAAAAATGCAGCTGAATTCAGAAGCAGAAATAAAATAACCTGACTGTGGGAAGGTGGTGGGCCAAGAGAAGACACTATGTGCAACGAAGGCTGTGTCGCCGAACGGGGAGATGGGGGTAGATGCAGGCTTGTGGGGCAGAGTCAGAGCCACGTATTTGTGCAGGACTGTTACAAAAACCTTACAGAGGGGACACTGGTCACAGAGGCACCCCCAGCCCACCTGAAACGGGTGATATCAACAGAGATGACCCAGAGTCTACCAGACCGGCCCAGCTAGAGTGGCACTTGGGCTAATGGTGGCTAAGCTAATTAGCTTGAAGTGGATGGTGGTGACGGGAGACTGTAGATGCTTCCAAACCTGGGAAAGTCAGACTTGTGAAACTTGGGCGCTGGAGCAAAAAGTCGGGCGTGATGTTGCCCTCAGTGCCCTGTGGCTGTAACTGTGCGATAACCACCAGGACCTGCGCCTCACTCCATCAGTTTGGAAATTCCCTTGAAAGATCTGTTTCAAGTGAAACAAACTACGTGCAGGTAGCTGGTCTGCAATGAAGAGCTGTCCTGTCTCCCAGGGCAGTAAAAAATGAGGGTGGCTCCACTCTGAGGTTGCTTCCAGCCCTGACTGATGGCAGGGTCTGAAACCTGCCAGGAGACCTGTGGCTTTCAGAGACTCTTCCCAACAGGTCCGTCAGATCCTGTGGATGTGAAGGAGAAGCAATCCCCATCTGTCCCCTCAGTGCCCCCCCTCTGAAGTCACTGGGAAGAAGCTATGGCTGTGAATGAGGATACCATGGATGATACTGCTGGGTTCAGTTTGGTCATTCACAACGGATCCGAGAGATGTATATTGACAGGCAGAAGCGGAGCTGAAAGACAGGGAAAATCGCTTCCTCAGCGAAGCCCCATCTGGCCATTTTTTGATGGCTAGGGGCTTACGTCGTGCACCAGCTGCACTGGAGGGGCTGGTGGGGAGGGTTTGGCATACCATGCCAACAGGAGGCCTTGGACGGCCCCGGCCTTTCGAGAGACCTGTTGTGCTTAGGCTATTTATGGGTGCACGCCGCGACCTTTGAACAAGAAGAGGTAGGTGCAGTTACACATGGCTTGTGATAAGTTCAAGGCCGACAGTCTGTAAGTGGTCCCAGAGGAAAGGGAGTTGTTCCAAAAGCGGGTAACTTACGTCCACCGCACAACTGGTGATGGGGAATTTCCACTGAAAAAACCCAAACTGAGACTGCATGGAGCTGGCCCGCTCCCCAGCCACTGGCGGAGGCGCAGGTCGGTAGGACTCTGCTCCTGATACAGAAGGTTTGTTTGTAGATTTGCTAACACTGCAAAACCTTGCACAGCCAAGGCGACAGAGGGAGAGCATTTCAGTGGCCAACAGAATGAGATTTAGCAGTTTCAACTAGCGCGGTTCTTGCCAGTGGGTAAATTTACTGATAAATTTAGTTAGTATTTGCACAGGGGGAACACTATAGTAAGGGTAGGGCACGCATCCCTGCAGTAGCTCACTCTGGGGGCCTAGGAATCCCAAATGCGATTTGCCCGAGTGTTAAGGAAAATGGCAATTTTGCAACTGCACAGGTAACACCACACCTGGGCATAAAGGGAGTAGCGGTGACGGCAGCAGCGCTGAGGCTCAGCGCGAACCATGTCGTGGATGCAAAAAGGAAGAGCTGATTCTTCAAGGAGATGAATGCAGAGAACGGGGTGCTTGTTCCCTCTCTGACAAGTTGTAGATGTGCAAATGCTTCTAGTTGACCCAGGAGAACCCAGGAAGGGCAATGTCAGGGAAGGAGGGTGGGTTCCTGAACCAGTCCGTGCCACAAGGTGCGTCAGAGAAAGGATCCAACTAGAAAATGAGATGGGAAACTCAACTCTCCGGGAATGAGGTATGCCTTTGGAGCACAGTGAAGTGTGTCTGTGGACTACCAAAGGAAAAGCGTTCAGGTCACAGTGAGAAAGTCTGGAGTTAAAGGTGAAATACAGCATAAAAGTTATACTGCATGGAAACAACCTATAGAGCACCTTGTTAGGTGATGTGGGGAGCAGGATGTTCTGACATGACTGTTTTAAAACTGGCTAATGTTTTGAACCATACTGGATTTCTATACATTTTCAGAAAACCTTAGCTAAGCTAAGGGAAAAATCCTATTGAGTAAGATTGAGGGTTTAGCAAATGTGTGCGGGAGATGAATGCCCCTATTGCAAATAATGGCCCCACAGAAACAAGAGAGACACCATGAAATAGTATTTGACAGAGTAATTTCATTAATGAGCTGCATTGCCTGATGTTATTTGGTTTCTGTCTGAAGCAGATTCTGGGAGCTGCAGACTATTTCACAAAATGCCCTGAAGCCTGTCTGTTAGGACACTAGTGCCAGATGTTTGAGTGAAAGACGTCCTCTCCCTCCAAGTCCTAGGAGGTAGGGGAGGATTGCACAAAGCTCAAGGGAGAAACACTGAATCCAGAACTTTTCAGCAGATCTGTGAGGTGGTTGGGATCCCTAAAACATCTCCATGTGACCACAGCCTGAAGGGTTGGTGGGGTGCTTTTTTGCAGACTCTTCCAGTCAACTGGTTTGCTCCTCGGCATTGCATCAAGTGGTAAGACCCAGCATATTCCAGTCCTCTTGAAGGCCTCAGGAGTTGCAAAGCACTTCCTCACCATTTTGATGAAAACCTAAGGACTCCGGCATGCCTCTTTATGGAGTTTCAGGAGAAGAACAAAGAGTTTTGGATCATGCATAGAAGCACATGTTTGGTTTTTTTTTTTTCTTAAGTGGAAATCTGGGATATTTTACAGTCTTAGAAGAAACAGAGTGAGAATCAAAAGGATAAACGTAGAGCAGCACTTTAAGATTTGCTGTATAAGGGCACACAGTACTGACCTAGATATTTATGGTGGTACACAGAGTACAGTGGGGTCCTGAAACAAAATCCCACGCTGTCACCAGGGCCATTAGAAAATGTACCTGGGAAAAACATGCTGGGGAAACAAAACTTCAGGGTTTCGCTTTTCCTCTGTGCTTCCCTCACTGCAGGTGTCGTTGTGAAAAGCCGAGACCAGAGAAGGTGAAGCACAAATCCCCTTCATCCTTGCTGGCACCAAATGGTCGGAGGTTTGCAGGCAGGCTGCCGGTGCACGGAATGCACCTCAGGAGCACCCAGAGCTCTCCGTGAGCGGCTGCCTGGAAGGGAATCAAAAGAGCAGAAAAGTATGAGAAAGTTTTGGATTAGCGATAGGAAAATACCTTACTGAAGCATACTGTGTAATTACAGGGAGGTAAGAATGTGTCATTCATCACTTCTTAAATGACTTTCCCTCGTTCCCTGCGTGGTGGGTTTATTAAAGCCGTGTCATTTTGAGCTCCTTCAGGATACGGGAGGTAGCTGAGAGGGCGGGTGTGGGAGGGGGCCGGAGTCCTCCTAAAGCCAAGGGTGCAGGACCCGCGGGACAGTCGCCCTCCTCTCTGAGCAGTAACAGCCCCATCCCCGACGCTTCCCCGACGCTTGGCTGTGGACAAGCGTCCACTGCAGAGGAGCTGAGCGAGAAGGCAGAGAAAAAGCCCAGTGAGGGTTTTTTGTGCACAAGTGCTACTTGGAGCACGCTAGCTCTGAGCGAAGACCCAGGCTCCTGCCGTACCAGACCTTCTGTGTTCAGGGAAGAAAACTCGGGGTTTTGTGAACGAAGACTCTGGTGACAGAGCCTCTAAATTCATAATCGGTTTCTCCTCAGAGGTGGGAGAATCTTCAAGAACCCACATTTTTGGTTGACCTTCAGAGGGCAAAGATAGAGTGTTTTGTCTGTCTCTTTCACCATAGCCCTTCTGCTTAAAATTGTCCTCAGGTCGTCCTGCCTGTCCTATTGCTACATGACAAGGGTGCATAAGGGCTTTTTAGCTAGAAGGGCAGGGGGAGAAGTCACGAGATGTGTTGGTGCCTGTCTGCTTCTGTCACCACCTCAGATCTGCCTGGAGGATACAAGCAAGGAGAAGCCCTTCTGCATGGTGTAGAGAAACAGATAGCACTGTTAGGAAGATACCACATAGAAACAGTCATCCCTGCTGACCTAGGATGGTACCAGCCCCAGGCCGTAAGCAGGACAGTACAGAGCTCAGCACAGACGCTCAGGTATGCTTGATGATCACTAAAAGCCTGGCCCAGAGGGAAGGATAAGACAGCCCTTAGACCCATCCCAGCTTGCCGGGAAGTAGCCAGGGTACCTCTGGACCTTGTACCAACTGGGAAGTACCCCCTCAACCATTGTGCCTGAACTCCCTGCTCCCTCGGGGGTGCGTTTCGCTCCCGGGCCAGATGGCAGTGGTGGTCACCCAGGCTGGCGGCGCTCCCTGGGCTGCGCAGTGCCATGGGGAGCTGCCCCATTGTGCCTAGGGCTCTGAAGCTCTCGCGGATCCTGCTTGGCAGGGGTCACTTGCCTGCAGTGTTGCTCATCTCCCCTTTGATTTTACCAGGCTGCTGCTGCTGCAGCCCGGGCTCTGGCTGCGTGCGAGCGGTGGCGGTGGCAGGCTGGGCAAACCTCCCTTCTTTGCAGGGAGACTCTCCCCGCCTCAGATGAGCAGGTCTCCAGACAGCTGCCTTTTATGAGGACGGATTTCAGCAAGGCTCTAAAAAACCAGACTCATTTCACTCGTCTCCTGGTCCCGTCCTCTGTGTCCTGCTGGGGAGGTATTGCATGACCCCCTTCAAGCTGTCGGCAGCCAGGCTTTCAACGTGGCAAGGGGGCCGGGCTGCGTCTGGGCAAATGTTTTCTTTCTGCGGTCAGAAGGCAGGGCTGGGCAAAGGCGCCGTGCCCGAGGCACATCCTGACAATGAGCCCCTGCCCACCCAGGCCATGCTGGGGCCCGATCTCCCACGTCGACGGCAGGGATAACGAGGGTGGCAGCGACCTTGGGTCTTCCCCGGGGGCAGCGCTTTTCCCTCGGAAGTGGCAGGGACCCTTGCGCTGGTGGGCAGGAGCCCTCCCTGCTTGGGGAGGAACGGGGCAGGGCGCCAGCAAGGCAGCCTGGGGTGCGTCAGCGGGATGGGGACAGGCTTGTGCCACCCACACAGCCCGCTTCTGAGGCAGGCTGGCACCCGCTGCCTCTGGCGGCTTGGCTCGGCGCTGATGCCCTGCTAAAAGACGGTGGGCAGCCTGTGCATCTCACACCCCCGCTCCCAGGCAGGCAGACACTGCTGAGGTTGCAGTTGCATCATTCCCCCCACCTCCCACCACGCACACACCCCACAACCACGAAGGTCCAGATCATCTTTTCATAAAAATACCTCACATCCCAAGCACAAACCTGCCATGCCTGTTGGTGGCCTTGGCAAAGAGCAGAGAACTGTATCACCAAACCCGAGGCCACACTTTGGCATTAAAGCTCGTGAATTTATGTCAGGGTTGGAGAAGGTCCATGATGTGGAAAGGTCAGTGTTTTGTTTTATTGTCCTTTCCTTCCTTTACTCTCCTGAAGAAGGGGCGAGGAGGAAGCAATAGGTGGGAGGCGTGCGGGACTCCTGCAAGCAAGGGAGCAGGTCAGACGTGGTGTCCAAGCCAGGGAAAGCAGTGGGCGATGCTTCTCGTACCTTCTCACATTCAGAGCAGGGTGGGCAGCAGGTCCCCAAGAATCTCCTCCGCCACGAGGAGAGCGGCATGCAGCCGCTTCACTACTGCCCTTGAACTTTACTCTGCCACTTTCCTAAAACATCTGCTGCCAAAGTGCAGCCCACAGAGCTCTGTACAGTGGTCCGGGCCGTTGCGAGGGGTTCTCGCTTGTGGGCTTTGCTGTACAGCACAAGCCCCTCTTTAAAGCCCGCGGTGTGTGAAGTCTTAAGCGAGGCGATAAGGCCTTGACCAAAAAGGTGCTCCCTGAAGAGCAAAGGTACCGTGAGGTACAAATACCTGCACCTGCCCCCTGAGCTGAGCTGAGGTGGTGGGAATTCAACCGGGCAAGCAGGACCGCTTCTACATCCCTGTTCCTCAGCCCCACAAACCTAATGGTGAGGGAAATAAGAAAGCTTGCAGGTTTTTTTATTACTTCCCATTTTGCAGATGAATATTGTAATTCCTGTTCTTTTTTTTTGGTTTTAGACACCTTTTCCTTGTGTAGCCAAAACCATTTAGAGGAGTTTCCCGAGGTACCTGTGCAGCAGGGAGCCCCTGGGGGTCGGCTCTCCCATGACAGTGGCTCTGCAGGAGGGGGACAGGAGCTGGGCAGCAGCACCGATGGCATGGCAAGTGCCTGCAGCGGGACAGCACGTCTCCTTCAGGTCTCCATCTTCTGCGGGGCTGAAACAGACCAAAGTGGCACCAGTCCATCTGCTCCCAGGAACGCTACCCCCAACGGCTATTTTTTTGGCCTCCTTTCTGTCCACTGGAAGAGTCTCCTCAAAGCACTTGGATGCGTTTCAGTGTGGCTAAGTCCACGCTGACACTTTGAGGTCCTACTAGCACCAGCAATGGATGCCAGAATCAGGCAAATTTCAGATCCACATCTCCATGCCTGTAAAGTTCAGGCCAGCTGAGAAGTTGAGACTTTTGCAGCAGAGGGAAGAAAAAGCCCCCTAGATGCTGTTTGGACATTAATCACCCTGCTTATGCCACTGTCTGGCAGCTGAAACCCTGGCACTATGAGAGCTGGTGGCAGTTTCCAGCCTGGTCCTGCATGCAACATGGTGCTGTAGGGATCTATAATCAAAGTTGTGATTATTATGGTAAAATTGGTCATAAAGAGGAAATAGAGCGAAATAAAATGAAAGTGCAGCTATCAGCTTCCCTTGAGTTTAGCTTGATCTATTTTAATTTAAATAGAAAGCGTCACATAACTTATCTATAAGACTTTAAAACACAAGCCAGGAACATGTTGCCAACGCTAGATAGTGGCACGTTTTAACAGTAGTATGATGGACATAAAGCTCATTAATATGCACAGAAAACCAAACCTCAGATGCTCTGCTAAGAACATTTGGGCCTTGTCGAGAAAACGAGGAGCTGGGGCAGGGAGAAATGCGCACTGCCTGGCGCAGAGTCTCCTCGTGTACCTTGGCATCTTTTTATCTGTTTCCGAAAGTTTCGAACGGCAAGAATAGAAAACGTGGATTGCAAAGGTGCTGTGAGGCAAGTTTGTGCACGTGAAGCATTTCGAAACCCACAGGAGCCTTGCCCAGCCGTCAGACGGTGACCTCGGGCAGGGGGTGAACGAGGCGAGCTCCTCATGTCCCTTCATCTAAATGACCAGAGGAGCTTCACTCGAGCGCTACGTGTGCCGCAGCTCCCGAGAGCAAGAGCTCTCCAGCCGATGGGCTTCTCCAAGCTTGTTTCTATGTTCATGACAGATTGCAAGTGGAATAAAATCTGTTTCCCCCCCAGCCCCCCAGCCTTGGGTGAAGGCTTTGGAGAGGTGCACAAGGTTCATGCCTCGGGAGATGCCCCCTCGTGCAGAGCCAGTGCCCAGCTGAGGCAGAGCATCCTTGTGCAAACCTCTCCCAGCTCCCAGTGGCGCGCTCAAGTTCCCACTCGATGTGGAGGGCGCCAAGGACGGCGTGGAGAGAGCTGCTTCCATGGCCTGGCATCCATATCAAAGCCAAGTACCCGGCCTTATTTCCCACTCGAGGCAGCTGCGTGACAGCGCCTCTTTCCTCTGGAGGGGGAGGCTTGTGCGCGGGGCAGGAAGCCATCACGGAACAGCCAGCTCAGGAAAGCTCAGAGCTTTTTTTTAACCTGTTTCTTGTTTATTTAAGCCTTTGAGGAAGGTGGATAAAAGCAGCCACTGACAGAGGCCAGCTGTGTCGCAGTCAGAGCTGTGTGTGCTGGCTGGGTCATGGCGGTGGCAGGAAACCACCTCTCTCTGGTCGTCCGTCAGCCTCGCAGACCCGCCAGCATCTCGCGCAGGGTCCAGGGTGCTCAGTGCGGGTGTCCCAAGCGCATGGAGACCAGCCATTCAGCGCTGCTGCTGTAGCCGGCCGCTGGAGGGTTGTGCTGCCTGCCACATCAGGGCTTTGAAGCTGCCCAGTGGAGAAGAATTAGAGGTGTGGGTATTTTTGTCCTGGTTATTTTGTGCAGAACAGGCGAAAGTAGCTTGTTTCCCATTGCAGAGAGGTGTTGCTCCCGGATGGGTTTGCTCATGGGGCTGATGGAGCCCTTGTCTCTGCCGCCCGCTAGCGCTGCCCGTGCCGCAGGGCTCACTGCCCGTCTCACAGGTGTTCTCGCCCTCTGAATGCTGAGAGCTGTTACACTGCCATGGATTTTTGGAGGGACATTGGAGGTCAGTGATGAGCAGTGTTCCCCAGGGGTCAGTACTGGGCCCAGTGCTCTGCAATATATTCATCAACAACCTGGATGAGGGGACAGAGCGCACCCTCAGCACGTTTGCTGATGACACAAAGCTGGGGGGTGGCTGACACCCCAGAAGGCTGTGCCGCCATCCAGAGAGACCTGGACAGGCTGGAGAGCTGGGCGGAGAGGAACCTTATGAAATTCAAGAAGGGCAAGTGTCGGGTGCTGCCCCTGGGGAGGAATAACCCCCTGCACCAGGACAGGNATCTCTGGAGACATCCCAAACCCGCCTGGAGGCGTTCCTGTGCCCCCTGCTCTGGGTGACCCTGCTCTGGCAGGGGGTGGGACTGGGGGATCTCCAGAGGGCCCTGCCAACCCTGTGATTCTGTGATTCTGTATTTGATGCTGCACATGGGACGGCAACAGATCTGCCACAGTCAATCATTTTTGTTGCTGTTCACATTTCCCCTCACATCATTCATGCTCCGCACTTCAGGCTCCTGGTTTTGCTAAGGGCAAATTCCTGGTCCATCAAAGCAATGCATGCCAGTGAGACCAGTGGCCCAGATTTGGGGGATTGGGGAATGTCTGCCTCCTCTCCCCCATCTGAAGTGGCTGCCACCTCCCTTGGCTGCGATCCTACGGTGCACTGGTTTGGGAGTGCAGTGGTTTGGGAACCCCCAGTTGTTCCCACCGGGTGCCACAGGAGGTCCTGGCTGTACAGGGCTGGCAGGTAGACACAGGACTGGTATCACTGGGCTTGAATTTGAACCAGAATTTGGCTGGGAGATTTTCCTACTGCAGAAAATGTAGGTTAGGTAGAGGTATCTTTCTAGATTGTTTTTAAGGGGCAGAGGATAAGTGCCTGTTTGAAGTTATCCCAATTTTTAGAACAGTAAATAAGATGTAAAAATTGGATTAAGTGAGAGTGAGACCATGGGGAGGGTCTGACTGGTTGGAGTATGAGGCATGCAATGAAGTGAGAGCATCGTGTGTTTGGATCCTCAACTTTCATCAACAGAAGGTAGGAGCTACCTTCTCCTGTAAAAGGACCCATAAGGGACCCTTGATTTAACCCATATGGTCCTGTGCATTTCAGAGAGCTCTAAGCCAATCTTAGGATGAACTTCTGAAATGCCCTGTCCCCTTAAGAGAATAGATGGACGTGCCTTAATCTACGTGTAATTCTCCTTCCAAGTTTGCTTAAAAAGTAAATGAAGACATTACCAAAATCCAGCTGACCAAAAAAACCCAGCTCTGGCCAGTCATTTCAGGCTAAGCTAATGCAATTATCATTCTTATCCATATTGTCATGCAGTTAGTCCCGCTGAGCCTAGTGCTCAACTGTCCTGATTTTTCATCATAAATTCTTTTTGTTCCTCTTCAAGTATTACTCCTGATTAAGGACTGCGATTTCAGAAACTTAATGTCAGATTTTAAAGTGACAGCTGATTTTTCTTTTAGCAAGTTTGTTTTGTATGGATAAGCTTTTATATCGCATTGACATATTTTTGACTCCTTTTTACTTTTTGGTTTCCTTTGTAGATACTCTTCTTAATTTATCTGAAAAGATCGTAGAGCTTGTGCTCTCAGCGAGGGTAATAAACCCTCTTGCAGGTGTTACTGTGAGCGGGGGAAGATGTGAAATGGAAGCAGGCACCAGGAATGCAAATTCCCACTGCAATTTGGGTCACATGTCCAAAGGGAATTATAATTCCTCACATGCTTTCTCACGCAGCAGGACACGGGAGCAAAGGGATTGCTGCCTTGGACCTGGCTCCCAGCTCATCTGTTCCCCTGTCTTGTCTCTGAAGGTACCCAATTGCCAAGTGCTGTAAAGCCAGAATGAGAAGCACCAGAATGACCAATTATAACTTGCCTATAGGAAAATATTTTCCTAACCCCAGGCATTTATCACTTGGCCTGTCCCCTGAAGAGCTCTGGTTTATATCCCTTCTGCATGATTATCTCAAATGAGGTAACCCTGGAGATATCCACAACCTTTATAAGTGCCCATGCATTTTTTTCAGTCCTCCTCAACCCTTTGTCTCGGCAATCTCCCGTGGCAGCGAATCCCAGTCTTGCGATACACTGGCAAACACATCCCTGTTCATCCGGCCACTCACTGTTCAGTTTTTAAATCAAATCGAACACTTCCATTCCCTTCTACTGAACAATAACCTGGACTTAGTTGCCTCCTCAGGGCTTTGCTCTCTGCTCTCTCTATCAGTCAGTTAGTACCCCCTTTATTAATATTCACATCTACTCTCGGTCCACTTTTGCACGAGAGCTTTCCCATCATCTTGAGCAGGATTCTCTTTGGCCCTTGAGGCACAAAATTGCCTGTCCCCTGGGCGTCCCTCTCCCACCTTTACTGGTGCCTCACCAGGACTGCCGGTGTGGTATGAATTGTTTTGAGGTTCGGGCACAGGGAGTCATGCTACAGATACAACCGTGCTGAAATCAGGAGCTGTCTCAGACAAGTTACTAATAAGATTTGCTCTTCTTACCCTCGTCTGGGCCAAGACCTACACCAGGGACCTCAGCCGGGGTCTGGCAGCTCCTTCCTCCAACTTCTGTTTCACGCTGGCAAGGCCAGACCTCCGCCTCCCACCTTCCCCGTGCCACTGGGACCACTGGCCCGCCTGCGCCAGGAGCGCTAACACAGCAGCGCGGGGCCTCGCTTGCACCGGAGACCTCATTTTGCAGTAGGAAAATGTAGCTGGAGAATTCCTGGTTGGGAGCCGCAGTGCGGGCAGCGGGCAGTCTGCTCTCGACGCCTTGGCTGACAGAAGAGGTGTAAAAAAGAGGAGCCAGAATAGGAGAGGGATTTTAAGAGCAATTACAGCTATCAGAGAGACACACACACAAAAAAAAACCCCCAACTCCAGACCGAAAAGTAGAAAAATCTAGCACATCTTGCACAGAGATGGTATTGTGGTATGTCAAGAGCAATGGGAGTGAGGGTTTGGTTGGCAGCATCCCTTTGAAGATGCCCATGAGAGCAAAAGGAGATCATTCCAGTGTCCACAGATCAGCTTTGGGCTGTCACTGCCCAGGGGAGATTTCCTGGGCTGTAGACACCGTGCAAAGCTAGCAGGGAGCTGCCAGAAAACACCACTGTCCCTGCAGAGAGGAGCCTCTTGTTATCCATTTAGGCTGCTTACGGATGCATGAGGCAAACGGTTGTTTCTCCTTTTGCCTTGCAGCTTAAGCTCAAGGTTTGATACTCCTGGAGCAGTGAATGTCCAAGGGCATGACTCCCCGTGACTGTGCCCACGTAAAGTGGCCTGTGCTGGCAGGAGGCGAATGACAGTCAGAGATACCACTGACATCATTTTAAGGCTGGGTGAACACACCGCAGCTGGAAAAACGCTAAAAACATGGCATTTACACACCCTGTACAGTCAGCTGCGCTATAGGCAGAGCTGGCAGGGATGCTTGCTTTTCAAGTTATTTAAGACATCCCATTATACAATCCCATTTTCAGTCAACTAAAGCTTTGCCAGATATTTTGAGGTGATTTTTTTCCACGCTGTATGACTGCCTCTGGCTTATTTGAGGGAAAGATCCAGCCAAAGGGGCTTGGCCGTCACCTGGCACCAAGCAGAGGAGGCAGGGGCAGAAGAAACTGTTTTGCGCCGTGCAAAGCGCTTCTGGTGACCTTTTTGCTGAACGGCTTGAGCGTGCCCCTGCTTTGGAGCAGGGACTTGAAATCCGTAAGGAAGGCCAGATGTTGTGTCTGGGATTTGCCGTGGGTCTTTCCATCACCTCCCATCCGGGAAAGCCTCTGTGTCCCCATCACATCCCGCTTGGCTGTGGCATCTCCCTGCCAGTCCCCTTGTTGTCGGAGTTGTCTGACCTCTGCCTGGTGCTTTCGGTTTTACAGCCCTGCTAACGAGCCGCGGGGCTGTCAGTACCGTGTGGGACCACAGGATTTCTGTCTTTTTGTGACCTGGAAAACTACATCCAGAAAGTTGTGTTAAAATTTATTACAGATGCACAGGGAAATACTGAGAGGTTTAGAAGTGCCAGGGCTTAACTGACCAGTGCAAATTCCATTCACTTTCCAAAGCTGGTTCAAAAGAGGTATCTATTGCTACTTTCTTCATCCCACACAGCTGCCCTTCCCCTCTGAACTTTCATATAGTTTTAGTTAGGGTGCACTGACAGCCCCCAACCTTTTGTTGCTTTTTGCAGCATAGCTTGAACTGGAAGCCTTTGAAATCAGTTGAGATTTCACAAATGTTATAGTTGCTGTGCATCCTAAGTGATAGGTCAAGTGATAGGACAAGAGGAAACGGGTTCAAGTTATGTCAGGGCAGGTTTAGATTGGATCTCAGGAAACATTTTTACACTGAAAGGGTTATTAACCATTGGCAGAGGCTGCCCAGGGAGGGGGGGGATTCCCCATCCCTGGAGGGGTTTCAGAAAAGGGGCGATGTGGGACTGAGGGACAGGGTTTAGAAGGGGTTTTTGTCAGGGCAGGTTAATGGTTGATGATCTTAAAGGTCCCTTCCAACCTCACCCATTCTGTGATTCTATGATTCTATGATTTTAAAAGCAACACTCTTCCTTGCATCTTGTACAGCAATCACATGGAAGAGGCGTTTAGGACAGAGGCACAGATTTTGCCGTTAGCCCACCAGCTTTTCTCTGGATGCCCATGAACCCGTGGGCTGGCACAGATGGGGATGAGCTCCGGGATGCTCTTATTCATGGGATGGCACAGGATGGTCAGTGTGTTTTCAGCCACATGGAGTGACCCCATCATAATCGTCTCTCTCTGGTCGTTGCCTGTACCAGCACCCTTGTAAAAGGAATGTGTCCAAGGGTTTTCAGAGTGACAGTGCTACGCGAGCAGGCAGCTGAATTTTAAATTTCCTTTGGCACGGTATTTCTAATATACAGCTATTAATTCCTCTACAAGCAGAGGACATACACATAAGGGCATGAATGATCTTATTGTAAAGGCACTTGCCTGGGCTCGGATGGCAGGAGTACAGCTCTTAGCTGTGCCGCAGGCTGCCCATGCGTCCTTGAACAGGCCATATGGCCCAGGCCTGATGACCCAGCTCATCAGGGGTGTTTAGGGGTGCATGTCCCATTGGTGTTACTTGGAGGTAAGCACCTGAGTACTCTGGTGGATCTGCTGCACCAAGGATCCTCAAGGGAGCCTAAGCTTACAGAAGTCGACTGCTCTGTGCCTCAGTTCCTCATTTTAAAATGGCACTACAAGCAGCTCTTGGTCTTTCTAGGGGCACCTCATCAGGCTATTGAAAAATCTTACCTTGACGTCCCACATTGCAATGTCACAGACACAGGGAAGGTGCTCCCATGTCCCACTCTGCCCCAGCTCCTCTTCCTCCAGGTCCCCGTCTGCGGGTTTTCTGACCGTGAGTGCAGCCAGCCTGTTCCTTCAGCCAGTCCACAGATCCCGTGTTGTCCTTGGCTTTGTTTTGAGCTATCTCCGTCCTCCGTTACTCCGTGTGGCAGAGAGCGTGCTGTCCTAGCACGAGGTTTCTCTCATTTTCTTTCTCTCATCGTCTGGGCAGGCTCTGCCTCTTCCTACAGAGCCAGTGCCCTGCACACCCCCTCAGGCTGGGGACTCAGGTCTGCTGCTTTGCTCTTCTTCACACTGTGGGACTTTCTACAGAAAGAGAAAGGGCCTGGAGAGAAGACGGAGCCTTTCCGAGGAACGAGTCCATGACTGCAGAATGAGATCTGGAATTAAGGACCATTACTAAATACTGGGAAAGCCCATGGATGCAGCGAGCTAGGATAAGCTAGAACAAGATAGACGAGGGCCCTGTTTTAACACGGGTCCTAAGGAATGGATAATAAGAAATTAATAGCAAGAAACGCAGAGGAAATCAGGCAGGAGGGAGTGACACAAGACAGTTGCAGCAACTGCATCTTTGACTCTACCATGCTTGTTGGAAGATTATGCTTTCAGTATTGTTCCATTAATACAGTCTTCCTTTCATTTAGAGTACAACCCCATGGGTCTTGTAGTTATTACCCATGGATGCCCACGGGATTTGTGCAGGTGAGGAGCTTAACTGTCTTATGTGTAGTCAATTTTGTGGGTAATACTAAGGCGAAGTGAGCAGCTTTTGCAGCTAATTAAAATGCTACACTTTAAAATAATTTTTGCTAATTACTAATATTTAGCAGCACTATTTTAACTGCAATTTCCATGTTCCATGGGGATTTGAACTCCGTTAATTTCCCACTGACTCTCCTGGCACCATTTAGCATACCAAAATGACCATGAAATTAAAAAACCTTAGTCGTTGTACTTCTCTAGGAATTAATGCTATCAGTAACAGGAAAAAAAAAAATTGCTGCAGGAAAAACATGACCAAATTCAGGCCCTTTTCCCCTTTTTTCCCCCCGAAGGCAATTATGCTATAGTGCTGACTGACCCAGAGGAGACAGAAGCTGCTCTGGGCTCAAGCTGCATTTGCTCTGACAGGAGGAGGATGCAGAGCTGCCTTCCCCTTACAGAAAACACTGTTGTCCCATAAGGCTGGGCAGCGAGCGAGTGCTAGATAGCATTCTCTTGGCCTCAAAATGAGCCAGTGTCTGTCAAAATCGGTAGCCTGATCTTTTTAACTCCCACTCTGGGCACTGGCCGCTGAACGTGCAGTGTCAGAGACCGAACCACCAGCAGAAGGAGAGCTAGATCCCAAGTGTGTTGTTTCCCAGGTCCCCGCTCTGCTTAACAGACTGCACTACTTACCCCAGTAAGACAAAAATGTCCTTTAAATGGGATGAAAAAGAGACAGGGAATGCAAGACTTCTGTTTGGAATAAGGCAGACTGCATTTGCAGCATCCTCACATCATCACAGCAATCCAAACACACAAATAACATCACTATGTGAATTTGCAAGAAGAATTGCTCAGTTATTTAGCAATAAAATCTCCAAATCAGCCTCCAACAGTCACTCTGAAAAACGATGTAAACATTCAGCACAAGAACAATCAAAAATACATCACTTGTTCTTTTTTTTAACTGAAAGGCAAGACTGGCATCCTTTCACTGGATGCATGTCTACACAGATCAATGTCAGGTCTTATTAATTTGCTACTTTTAACTATTTGCATTTATTCCTGTTACTCGGGTCTCAGTCACCTAACCATTGCAGCAGCTTTGTTCTACATGCTTTGATTAAGCTAAATTCTAGGTCTTTCTTGGGAGCACAGGACACCATTTTTTGGTCCTCTGTTGTACAATCCAACATCCTACCCCTGGCCCTGCACACAGCCCTCCCCGGCAGCCCCCCTCTCTCTCCCTCTTTGCAACAAGAGGGTAGGCAGAATTACCACCCTGGCTCCACTGGGCTGCTGGGTGACCCTGTGCACATCATTCAACCTTTCATTGCCTTTTAGGGCCACGAGGCCGCATCAATCCTGGCGGGATGAGCCTAGCAGCAAGGATTTGTTCTGCATTTGCTTTCCCCACTTGTAAACTGAGCATCGTAATACTTGCCTAGATCAAAGGGGATATGGGGAGAATTAAATAATTGATGTATGTAAAGCACTTTGAAAGATGAAAGATGCTATATAAGTACAAAGTATTAACTACAAATAAAAAAAAACAACAACAAAAAATCACCTGGTTACTGATGTAAGTCTCCAGTTTATTCAGTAAGAAATGCATGAAATCAAAATAATTGCTAATAACAATTAAAGAGTTAGAATATGCCAAGCCCTAAAAAAGCTATGCAGGGGACCGAGAGCCTTGCCGCCTGTGGCTGAGTTAGGGTGCCTCTATGAGCAAGAAGGAGCCAAAAGCGTGCCCACAAGGGGAATTTGAAAGGGAAGGCATTTCCTGCGTCAGCGAATCATTCCAAGCAACCATGTCAAATGGTGCGATTCAAAAATTGATAGCGCGGTGTCTTTCAGCAAGCTGTCTCTTGCTGTTCCCCAGCCTCACTGCTCCGATGGTTAGAACCTTCCTCTGGTTTCCAGGCTAATGTACTCATGGCCGTTTGTATCCATTTGTCCTTGTGCCAACATTGTTTTAAGTTTAACACAAGATATTTATAGACCGGTCGTGTCCTCCCTAACCTTTAATGTTGTTAGGCTGAACGAGGCAATCCCTTTCAGTTTGATGTTAAGCAGGGTCTCCAGCCCCCCCCCAGGCACCCTACGAACAGTGACCCGTGCTCCAGTCGTGATTCATCTGTCTCCAGTGGAGGTGAATAAAGCCGTATGCAGCCTCTTCACAGGCTCCGTCAGTACTTGTTCTCCATCGTTAATACTTTTCAGGCCCGTGTTGGAAATGCTTGATATAGCCTTGACCACATTTACCCTTTTCCATGGCAGCGCTGCACTGCCATTTCGTAGTAATCCTGTGACCAGCCAAGGCACTTGAGACTTGTTATTTTCCCCAAGAAGCTCTGACACTTCAGCCTTACGTGCCAAACCTTACATTTGGCACAACCGAATTTCATCCTATTCCCATTGTTCCCATCTTCAAGGTCACGCAGTTCTTCCTGTTTGATAGACCGGGGCCTCTTGTGTATTGACAAGCACTTGTGTGCCTGTGTCATCAGGAAATTTCGCGATGCGCTCCTCCCTCTTTTGTGCGACAGGCAAGTATTAACTAAAAGCAGTCCCCGAGCAGCTCTCAGACAATTCCACTAGCAACTCCCTTCCAGATTGGCTTCCAGCACGTCTTGCTTTCATCTCTTGTCCTGCTGTGTCTCACCTATCTTGCAGGGATGGTTGAGGTTCTTCCAGAGGGAAAGATGATGCAAGTTCATGGGGCTTGCCAGACCCAACCAGTGCTTTAAAAGTGGTTGCATTCCCTCGGGGATATTGCAAAAGAGAGCCAGAGAAGTTGCAAAGCACTGACATTTCATAACAATGCTAAGCCAAGAAAATATAATACTCAGGGTAACTTTGGATGGGAGGGAATATTCTTCAACATCTGGTGGAGCACACGCCGTAATTCTGGCAGTGCAGGAAGCCCTGTGTCCTCAAGAACCCTTTCACATAAAAGGTCACCGGTCTGAGAAAACAGAGGACACAAAACCGTGCTGTTATTGCTGACCAGAGGGAAACCGAGTCCAAGGAGAGGTGGAGTGCGGCGACAAGGGCCAGGTGGCTGTTTCGGGGAGAGGTGGGCAGACGGCAGGAGTCCCAAGTCTGCTGTCACGCAGCTCTGGCCTGAGCCTCAGGCCTCTGTTTTGCCTCAGATGAAGAGCAGGCAGCTTTGGTCTTCTACGGAGATGATTTATAGATGGTTTACAGCAACACAGCAATGCACAAAGAAAAAAGGATACTGATTTCTGGGAGTAATCAGCTCTTTGTGAGGCAGGAGATTATGGCCCAGCATCTAGTCAACCCATAGTTGCTAAGACGAACTCTGGAGGAGACTGGAAGAAATGAATCCCGATATACTCACGTCTCCTGTCTCCCGGGAAGATCATGGGCTCTGTTTTCAAACCAGCCAAGAGGCAGGGGCAAGTCTTGGCCACACCGAGGTCCGCAACGACCGTTGATTGGGCTGGAGATGTCAGCTCCGGCGCTCAGGTGCTTCAGGGCTCCAAAGGTGACTCTGAGAAAGCCACCACTTACTGCGGGCACTGCTTGGAGGAAAGTCACAACCGCTTGCTATTAAAAGACTAAAAGCTCCTCAGAAAATTCCAGCTTGTGCCTTCCAGAGGACCCAAATATGTATTCCAGGCAACTGCAGTGCCTGTGTGTACGCCAGACCTTGAAGTACGGCTGGAGCAGGGAGCAATGCAGTGAGACTGCCCAAGGGCCAGCGCGAGACCTTGCGCCAGCTGCAGAGACAAAGCCTCAAGTGTCTGTAAATGGCAGAAAGTCTGAAAAATGAGATGCATATGCATATGCACCACAAAGTTTGTCCTGGATCTTTGGAGAGAGCACCTTATTAGAGCTGCCACTGGCGTTACACCAACTCAGAAGCACTTTTATTCGTTCAAGGCCTTTTAAAAAGGCCTTTCTAGTTTCATTACAAAGCATTGACTGCACGGGACGAATTGAGCACGTTTGGCACCCGCTGCTATGAAGGAGAGCTCCTCGGCTCCCTCCATCCCACCTGTGAGTCCCGCCGGCGCAGTGAGAACTTGGGAGTCATAGCTGAGCAAAGCCAGAGCTTAGATGGGTTTTAAATATCATCTCTCCACCTGGCAGGATTTCCTGCAGTCCATCCTGCCACTTTCTGCAGATGTCTAGGTCTGTGTTTGGGGGTGTGTGGAAGAAATGGAGAGCTGAACAATGAGAGCCATGACTTGCTTATCTTTTTCATCCCATCCTCACCCTATACAGAGACAGAGTCCTACCCCCAAAGCCCTTAGCTGGGCTTCCCTTCTGCTTCCTTACCCTCCAGGGGTTGCAAGTACTTGCTGGGATGGGGGAGAGGCAACTGCAGTTTCTCCAAGGTAAAAGGGGGATCAGCAGCCCATGAGGGCGATGCTGCTGTGTTGGCTGTGGCCCCAGCGGGGCTGCCACCGTACTGCCACTGCATGGGGCTCTGCTCCAGGAGAAAAACTCCAGAGGGGCTAGAGGGAGAGTTTTGGGCTAATTCAGCCTTGTTGCCTACTCAGCCAGGGACCCGGGCACAGGCACTGCCCCGTGGCAGGCAGCACGCGCCCCAAGCATTGCCTTCACGTGGAAATGGTGAGACCTCTGCCTTCAAATGAAAATAATTTGTGTTTTGGGGACAGCCAAATAATTATGAATGAGATTGATTCATATCATGCTGTGTGTGACAGAGGTGGCTGCAGCGGTGCTGCTGCAGAGGCTTCTTTACTCCTCTTGCGGGGTCGAGCTCCTTCACTTTATCCCTCTCATTAATGGAAAGCAAGAGCAGAAGCCCTTGCCCTTCCCTCTGCTGCCCACGCTGCCTGTGCCCTGCGTAAAGCCGCAGGCAGGTTTCTGACACCTCTGCGTATGGTCTGAGGTGGCGGATTGAGCCCGGCATGTGCCCGCCTGCGTGTGTGTGTGCGTATGCGTCCCTGAGAGCACATCGATCCTCCGCAAGAACATGAGTAAGAGGATTTGCCTCTGTTTAACTAAGTAATAATTAACACCGGGTGAGAAGGTCTAACGGCCATAGCATCTCATTAACGTATTTTGACAGACAATATCCTCATCAAGTATACTTGGAAGAAAGAGGACCAGCTTTAGAAAGGACACAGAGCGTTTGTAAACTATCCATCCCTCATTTTCAAACTCCTTAACCCTGCCCAGTGAGATGCAAAGGCCTCTAGGCTGGTATAAAACACTTGCCAGAGCAGGGTAATGTGTACAGCAAGCCCCAGCCATTAGCTTCACTTTCTCGTGGTAGCACAGCTTCCGACCTCTGACTGCTCCATCCCAATTTTGAGGGACTCCCAGCTGTAGCACCTAAGGACCCTCTCCAGGCCTCATGCAGAAAGTAAATAAAATATGACTTCCACCCCAAAGAACCGGCCATAAGAGTAGAAAGCGTGACAGAAACAGACAGCTCATTATGGACAGCTTAACTACTGCTAAGTTTTCTGCAGAAGACCCTTATAAATGCTTGGGCCACCATCTGGATTCAGGGAACCACCGATGGAGGTGAGGAGCTCCAGGCAGAAGGCACCTCATGGAGCTTCAGCAAAAGCAAAGGTTTAGGAACTTAAATTGGTGCAGCACAGCCGTTGTGAGGCTGCAAGACACAATTTCCTTCTAATCTGACAGAACACCTGATTTCTTTTGTAGGCACAGATACACCTCATAGTCAGATGTGATGGCTGGAGGGAATAAGGCGCATTGTCTAATACACGGTCTCCGTGTGTGGAGTAACCTGATATAAACCAACTCCTGTTCTACTTCTTTCCACGTCTGTCACCCCATCCCGCTGAACTGAAGAGCTTCACACCTTAGTCTTATCCCTAGTCATGCCGAAAGGGCACGTGGAGTACTCCCAAAGGATAACGTGGGTTGCATGGTTCCTCTGGAGGTCATCTGGCCCAGGCCAATGCTCACAGCAGAGCCTACAGACACGCAAAACGATGTGAACTGGCCTCAAAAGAGCGTGTTGAAAACAAGCTTCACCTCCGGATGACCTGAACTTTAAAAATGGCCATGTCAGAAGCCAGCCTGAATTGCGTGTGTCAGACTCATTTCTAATTGGTCTTGTCTTTTATGTAATTGCGCTTTCAAGAGCTAGATATTATTATTATCCACTGTCAATGGGCATCAGTCTTCAGAAATCACAGCGGCTGACTTCAGACCTCTGCTTTCAGGGACAATCTTTCATCATTTATTTTAATGGGGAACCCTCTGCTATTTAGCAGATCGCTGCTGTGCCGAACTTTGGCTACCTGAGGGTGCGTCAGCGCTGCTCAGTCCGACTTTGCGGTCCATGGCTTGCTATGGGGTGAAGGAAGCAGGGGAAAAAGGAGCCAGGATGAGTCAGGATCTTGGCTTCTCCATTGCCCGGACTGACTTGATGTGTGGGTGACTCTTTGACTGGCTGCGGCACATTTGGCTCCCTCCTGGCCCCAGCCATCGCGCTGGGGTGGCATCTCTGAGGCCATCCCTTGGTCAGGAGCCTTTTGTGGAGCTGCGCTTGGGGCAAAGGGAGCCAAATGCCCCTCGGTCCTTGGGGCAACGTGGAGAGCCCTGTCCAAGCCCTTGTTCCTTGCCAGTTCTGCTGCTTCGGATTTGTGTGCTGCAACCCTGCGATTGGCACTTGGCTGGAGTGCTGATGCCTTGAAGAAATACCTGTATAAATGCGATTATGTGGGAGTGTGCATCCCTGTGTCTGTGTGGGTTCAACCACACCAAACCTACTTTATTTCCAGTGTAAAAATCACAGTGGAGAAAAAGCCGAGGTTTCTGGAGTCCCGTGCAAGGTTGTGTGTCCTCACGGGTAGGAGAAGAAATAGTAAAGACTGTGTCATTGCAAAACTGCGGCCCAGATCTTGCTATTGCCATGTCTGACGTTGTGTGTGCTGTTTGACTTCTTGTCATCATCACCCGGTTTGCGCAGCCTTTTGGCAAAGGGAGGAAGGAGAGCAAGCCGTCCTTTACAGAGGACAGTATCTGGCCATGGAAAAGCTGTGCAACATGACTCATTTTGTGTAAAGGACATGAAATTACAAGTACGTGCCACATGAGAGATGTTAGCTGGGCTGGAATCAAAAAACATCCTCATCCAGGAAGGGTATTCAAGCATGTGCCTAATTTAAGAACATAATCAGGGCCTTTGGGCATAAAAGGGTAATGATTATTCTTGTGTTGCCGAGAAAATCCAAGTGACATCCAGAAGATGTATTACTTGAAAAAATTTAGTGTTATTTCAGTGTCCTCGTTTAATCTTTCAAATTCCGAAAAAGTAATTCTTTTAATTTCTCATGGCTTGCCAGTGCTGTGAATTCTTTCACAGCTGTTTTACACTCGATTGTTAATGCCAAGTGGAATCAGCAAATGCAATCTGGTTCAGATAATAATTATGGGAGATCAATCCTGCATCCGCCTCTTTTCTCCATCCCCATTAAACTTCCCAGCAGATAAGATATGCATGTTTGACTGCAGGGAAAGCTATCCACAGTAGAGGGAAAAACTCTTGTACACAGTGTTTAATAATTTCAAAACAACATCCCCATCCCCCATTTTTATAATGTATTTGACCCCTAATTTTTTCTCCGTGTATTGCTGCAGAAATTAGATATGATATGTATGATTTTAAGTATGCAACATGTATTTTTTTTTAAATTACAAGTGATTGTCTTTATTAGCAACTGTCTAGCATCCGTCAAAGTCCTGAAGTTGTCCTGATAAAGCAGGTGAGCTGCCATACGATCGTTATATTGCTCAAATCACCGTGCGAAGAGCAGGAGCGGCAAAGAAGGTGGCTGAAAGCGACTGCCGACAGGGCAGGTCCTGATGCCCTTCACCGCGGGGATGGTGCCTCCCCGAGTTGTACCCAGCCTAGGAGAGGGTCCCTGTCTCAGCGTGACCGGTGCTGATGACAACTAATGTCTTTAGTTTCCTTGGAAAAAACAAGTGGTGCAGCTACTCTGGACCCAATGGCTGTAAGAAGGTGAACTCTGGTCTACGTTGGCCGCGGTTCATAGTTTCATACCCAAACCTTCGGTTGCCATGCAGAAGACATCCCCTGAACTGACCTAGACTTCTCCTGCCTTAAGGACTCTGGACACCAGCGATACAACTGGGATTTTTGAAGGGGCTGCAGGAGGCTGGGACACAAGTGGATTTCCCACCTCTACCATTTAGGGGATATTCAACCTTCTGCCCATGGAGTGTAGCTTCATTTTTGAGATACTTACTGTGCAGAAAGACATTTAGACACCTGTTTTAAGAGAGATTCTTGGGCCAGGAGGTAAGCAAGGTCTGATATTGGCTTAGCATCTTAGTAGGTGCTTGTTCATTTTATTTGCTTTGGATTAAATCCTGTTCATCTTCCTCAGGCAATTACTCCTCCTGAAACCAATACGACTGTCAACATGAATGAAGTGGGTGGATTTTGGCACAAATCCAGGTGCTAAAAACAGTGCTGGGTTTTTCCTGGAGGAAACGCCACAGTAAAGATCTGTGGCATAGAATTAGGGAAGTGGAGGGGCAGAAAGGAAAAGAAAATTGAACTTCATCTAACACTTATCAAAGTATGTGTTCAACCGGGCATCAGTAAAACATGTGCTCTCAGCTTTGCCACTGCTTCCCCATCTAACCTTGGTGATGTTCCTTGAACATCCTATCCGTCTCAAGAGTATGGTTAAATAAAGAGTATGCGGCTTTGAGATCGAGAGGCAAGGTACAACAGTGACTGCAAGCTATCATAAGGATATTTTTAAAAGTGTATGATGGTGACAAAACGTCTTGGTAAGAAGCTATGAAAACACAGTGCAGTAAACAACGCGACTAGGGAAGAGGGTTTTTTCAGTTTTTTTCACCTCTAGTTTCTTTTCCTTTTTTGAAAAATACATCTGAATCTCGGTCTATGGATGTAGCACGAGAGTTATGTGTGCAGAAAGCATCGAAATCACTTTGTTTCTAGTTTTCTTTCATACGTTCAGTAACATAAATAACCAAAGAGGATATTGCTTCACTCATAAAACAAAGTGACATCATAATTTATTAATACAGAAGACACAGTTCATTGCTGTTAAATGCCATAAAGAGCTGGAAATAGAGCAGTTTCTCAGAAGGCATTGCCAATATGTCAAAGGAAAGATTTCCTTGATGCTATCTCAGCATATGTAAGAACCTCCCCGAGTGCTTCAACATTGTGGTTATTCCCCCCCGAACCACTACGCAGCATTCAAAGGCAGCTTTACTGATGATTTCCCCAACATCTGATGCCTTCTTCCCTCCTGCCCTGCTCCTCCCAACGCTTTGCTCCTGTCATTTGCTTGAATTGACTCCTCTCTGGGAAGGAAAATAAAAGAATACATAGCCAAATGATGGGGACAGAGCTGGCTGGCCTATTTATGCTTCTTTCGCTGATGTAGGTGGGGTGGCAGCGCAAGCCCGCGTGTCCTCACGTGTCCCTGTGACAGTGGGGAGATGGATCTGCTCACAGGGAGAAGGGGTTTCGGTGCTCTGCTCGCCCCAGTGCGGCTCCTGCCTCGTAGGAGGGCAGTACATCAGGCTGTACGCACTCGGGCCCCGGGCCAGCGAAGCATTTAAGCACTCGCTTACCCCTAAGCTTTTGAGTAATTCCTCTGGCGTGAGCTAAGCACAGGCATCGCGGCAGCCTCCTGCTTCCCGTGGTTTTCCCTGGTGAGGATGCGTGCACCTCAGCCCCCCTGGACCCGCGGCTGCCGGCATGTCCGCTGGCGCAGGACTGCTCACCACCCACCTCTTCTCGCTCCCTTCTATTCACAGACCCAATACTCCTCGCCTGACTCTGCAGCCCCCTGTCCTGCGAGTACCTTCCTGGGCGAGCCCCTGCGGAGCCCCACCAGCATCTGAGAGGCTTTGCCAGGCTTCCAAACACTGGATTCAGCTGCAGAACAGTTTTAGAGTATTCCAGGAAAAAACCCCACCACTTCTGTTTGCGTGCTGTCCCCAAGCACCAGCGTGAGACAATATACAGACGAAGTGCAGTGACCACATATCCAGAAGAAGACACCTCTCTCTCCTTTAGGTAACATAAACAATCTTCCTGCTCTGGGTAACTTGCTGCCCTGGAAATTCGCTCAGCAGATGTTCAGCTCCGTGCGCTACCAGTATCTGCACGGACGCACCAGTCCACATGGCTGGTCCCTGTCTGCCTCATCATAAACCACACCTAGCTGTGCTTTTGTAACTTTGGGGAAGAGATAGGATTCCTTTTGGCTCCCCAGGATATTATTTTGAGTTTTTATTTGTGTTAATCTCATACTTTCCATGCACCTAGTCAGCTCCCTCCCACTGAGATGCACCTGATTCGGCTGGTGTAGGAAACGTGCCCGTGGTGTGCATGGTGCTGCGTGGGCTCACCGAGTTACGCTCTGCGTGCCTGTCATCCCCAGGGCAGCCGCGGCGTGATGAGCTCCTGCCTCCCCTCCCGGTGCGCCCACAGGCACCGGCACTCCATCGCTCCCGGCTCCCTGGTGAGACAGATTGTCCCCCCCTTCCTCAGCTGGCAGTGCAGGCTTTCTGCACGCTCTTTGCCCGTCCAGCTCCTCCCCAGACACGCACACACGTGTGTGCTCACACCTCGGTAGCCGCGGGGGCACGCGTGCTCAGCCCCCCTGCACAGCCGGCGCCCGCGTGTTGGCAGTTCGCTACCCCCCTTGAATCCCCCTGTTCTCTGGGCTATATGTGGCATTTCGAAGCTCTGACAATCTGCTCCAAATGTTTTCCATATTTGTTCAGCCTCCTTGATTGAAATACCAGGAACAACTCAGCCGGCACAAAGCGAAGCTTTGGGGGGGCAAAAAAACCCTCCCGCCCCCATCAGCGCGCGCACACACACACGCACGTGAAGAGCTAAAGTTCATCGGCATGGGAAAGGAGGAGGAGAAGAAACCCCAGCACAGCACGTCCCTGAATAACCAGAGCCAGCCCGGGAAGGCACCCGAAGGGGAGAAAAGCAGCGGCTCGAGCAAGACGCAGGAGTCCGCGATGAAGAAGAAGAAGCAGAAGAAAACCAAGGGGGATCCCAAAACTGGCCAGGAGGAGGAATCCCACACTTGTTGTGGCTGCCGTTTCCCGCTGCTGTTTGCTTTGTTGCAGCTGGCATTAGGCGCCTCTGTAACGGTGCTGGGCTTCCTTATGGCAGGCATCAGTTCTTCTCTGCTAGTCAGAGACACTCCATATTGGGCTGGGATAATTGTAAGCATAAAGTCTGTTTCTCCATAAAGTGCCTTTGCCGACATTAATGCAAGCTGCATGACGCTCCACTTTAGACTAACCAACTGCATGCACAACACCATTTGAGTTATGCTAACTATAAATATTCCTGGGATTAAATGTCTGGGTATACTTTCCCAAGGAAACTGCTCCTGCAGAATAACACGATCTTTCATCTTCTTCCCTGAAATACCCGACAGACCTTAAATAAAATACAGGGTTGCTGTTCACTAGATGTATGTATTAGCTTGTGCTTTGCAGTGAACTCCTGCCTGGTGATGCTGAAAAAAAATGTTGATTACTTACACTGCCTTCCCTCTTTCCCCACCAAACCCTAACAATCAGATTTTAGAAGTGAGAGCATAACTCTATAACTCGCTACTTTTAGCCGGGCGCATTTGTTAAGAGTGAGAGGAGAGAAATGGCCGTCTTTTGAGCTTCCTCTCTGTGCTGTGTTGAAGAACCGCTGTGATTTAACTCCTTACCTCCCCGCCGCTCCCGGACTTCTCCCCCACTGGAGAGAGAGACCGCGGGTGGCTGTGGGGAGGGGGACGGTGCTGGCGGGTGGGTGACGTGGCGGGGAATGGGAGCCCATCCCGGAGCCCGCCGGTGGCCCCCGCCAAGTCACGTGCAGTTTCGAGTGACGCGCCGATGTTGCCACACGCATGGGCTGGCAGGGATGGGGTAAGGGGCAGGGTCCTGCCTGGTGTAAATGGGAAGGCGTCACTGGTGGGGAAGCCCCGGCTGGTCCCCAGCACTGGCGGCCTCTGCGGAGGCGTGGGGAGGAGGTGCAGGCTCTCGTGGTGTGGCCCCCCTTGGCGTGTGCTTGTGGAGGTGCGGTTTGCCTGTGGAGAGACAGGGTGGGTGATTATGAGCCTGGGATGTGCCAGGGATGCAATTTAGTATGCAGGTTCTTTTTTTTCCTTAGGCAGCAGGCTTCAGGAAAATGTATATGGATGTGTTAGCACTGGTTTGGGTGTTGTTAGACTGTAAGAACTCCCAGCAAATACATTCATGTTTAGGTACTTAAGGATTTCTCCATGCGCTAAACAGCTGTGGGAGGATCTCCCATCAATGTAATTCCTTGCCAGCTGAAGGATTATCTGAACACCTGAACTGTTTGGGGTTTGCTGTATTAATCCTGGTGGGCAATCCTTCAAAGAGAGGAAAGAGCAGGACATGAGCTCCCGAAGGAAGAGCTCCTGTAATTCACCTCACCCTTCTTCTTTCTCTTCTGACCGTTCCTCCCATGGTTTTTGCTGTTACAAGCCAGGGGGGAAGACAGATGATAAAATAGCAGCATGTGACATTTTCACTCCTCCTGTTTATTTGGGGATTCTGAAAGTCAGATTATTTCTTCTCCAGACAGCACTCGGAGTATCCCAGGTTTGAAGTAGCTTTTTCACTAGAAAAAGTTGACACATAAAGACTGAGGAAAGAATGGGCTAGACCGGACTAGCGTATGGCCGGGGATGTGAGAAAAGCCAGGGAAGCAGTCCCTGGCCCGGATGAATGTCATCAGCATCCAAACTGCATCCATCTGAAACATCTGCATACACCCGATGTCCCTTGAGAAGGCCTGAAACCCCACCAAAGTCACTACTTCATGAAGACCTTTCGTTTTTAGCAGCAGCCACCAGCAGTAGTGACATTTAGATGCCCACAAGGCAAAGCTCAGCCGCTTTCAGAGTTCCCCCCTGCAAAACAGGCAAAACTCACCATGTGCATTCCGGAGCTGGTCCTCAGCTCAAAGCAAAACTCATCTCTCAGCCATGGTGGTCACTTTTTGCACCCTCCAGCCAGCCTGGATAACCCCTGGGGGAGCACGTCTCCTGGGACTGTGCTGGCTGTGAGGGTCAGGGCTTCGTTTTGCTTCATATTACAGGCTATCAGGAAAACCAGTGTGCCCTGTGGGCTGCAGGGGGACCCACGGGCAGGGGTTACTGTGCCTACGGTTTGAGTTAGTGACTCTCACCTTGGATATTCTGGTGCAGTGTTGAGCCACCGGCACGTTCATGTGTGGTTCGATTCCCCCCTGGCTCAAAGTGGCTTTTGGTGGCCCCCTGCTTGCCCTCAGCCTGATGGCAGGAACTGTGTGGTGGGGGGACACGGCCAGGGGGGCTCCTGGGGAGCCACACTCCTCTCCTGCACCCTCAGCCCAAAGCAGGAGGGAAAGAGGGGGCTAAAGCCAGTGCAGGGTGGTAAAAGGGAGACCAGTGCTAGAGGGGAGAGGCTGCGGCGGTGGTGCAGCCCCGGAGCCGCCCAGCAAGCGAGCGCACGTGGAGCACTGGCCGTGGCTGATTCACCACAGGAGTAACGCAGAGCCTATATCTGAGGGGCAAAATGCAAGAGATACAACACGATGCTGCATTTACTTTGTTCCTCCCCTGTGATGTCTCCACGGAAGTGCTTGGTGCCCACTGGGACAGAGATGGCCAGGAGCTGCTGAGCTGGAGTTTCTGGGTGTGCGGGTCACGGGGCGCTGCTGGTGAGCTGTGGCGGGAGCGTGCTGAGGACCGGTCTCCAGAGAGCTGGGGGGAATTTGGTCCAGGAAGGAGGATCCTTGTCTAGGACATCTTACATGTGGGCTGCCTCTTGGGCAGCTGTGGGAGACTGCATGGAGGGCATATAGGTAGGGGATGGATGGCCCTCGTGTTGCTGGAGAACGAATCTCATGGCAGAAAGTGACTTCCTGAAACTCATTTATTCGCACAGAAATGAGCAACAGAACAGAAAGATGTGGTGTAAAATACCAGAGCATATTTGTTTTAGTAGCATCCCACTCAAGTGTTCTTTTTAAAGGACTTGATTAGTATTCAGGATCAAGAACTTAAAAAAATCTATTATCGAGACCTTTTTAACAACATTAGAAATAATGGGCGAAGCTCATTCCTAGTGTTACTCCTTTGGAATTACACCAGGGCTGGATTTGACCCCACAACTGTTAATGCAGGATGACAGAAAAATGAAGGAAAATTGCTAATGTGTTAAATAGACCCTGATTGATTGAAAGATTCTTTTTTCTTCTTATTAGTGGCAAAATGGTGACACCGTTTCTTGCTGAAAATCAAGTACTTGAGTGCATTACCATGAATGAAAAGGAACTTATTTAGAGAAGCAGCCGGAGTAAAATGCTACTGAGGAGAACCATGCAAGGCAGTCCGAATTAAATCGGTTCAAAACCTGACCATCTAGGTTTGTGAGGATAGCGCGGGCCAGGGATTGGGTTCACCATCCTATGGAATAAACGTGCCAGGATCTGCTGACAGGGAGCAGAGGATGCCCCTGATTCCAAAGGGGTCTGCCCCGAGGGGTGCCTGGCAGCAGCCCTTCCCTCCTGCGGAGGGAAACGTTACAGCTTGCGTTGCATCAAACGCATTTCACCATGAAACCCAGTTAAAACATACTGGTTTGAAATGCATTTCATCCGAAATCGGTGGGGCATTAGTCAGAAACCAAAGGAGAGGTTTATTAAAGGACAGAAACCACGGAGCCTATGCGATTTGCTACTTCTGCTTCATCTTCAACCACCTATTCCCTGTAAAATGCCTCTGCCGCGTTGCTAGGGATAGGCTAATAAATGCAATTAAAACCAGTGAGGGTGACATTTGTTTCGCCTGCCTGTAGCCGTTTACAGTGAAGGTGTCCGGGTCTGAAGCAGCGGTCCGGCTCCTCTGTGAAACTTGTTCTGAGCACCCGAAACTACAGGCTGCATCACCACAGCAGCCTTTTCCTTCTTGCTGCTTTGAAGGAGCTTGGATAAACTCCACAAATCTACCCAGGAGTGCAGGCCTTCATTTTTTTTCCATATCTTGCCACTGACTTGCTGCATTGCTTTGGGCAAGTTACTTAACCTTCCTAAGACTTTGTTATTTCCCCTGTAAAGTGGGGTTAATCATGGCTATCCGTCACCCCTGGCTTTGAGATCCTTGGATGAAAAGTCTTGCAGAAGCAGTAGATATTAATGGTGTCCTTTTCATTCTTTTTCATTAGCTTGTGGCCTTTTGACACCCAGAAGAAGAAACGATGTATTTCTCCTTGAAAAATCTGCTCTTAGATTATTTCCACTGTGATCAAAAGCAGAGAGTATCAGAGTTTTCGTAGACATGCTCCTTTTCAGCTCCGTTTTACAGACTCAGGCAGTTAAGAAAGTTACAGAAATGCTCATCAGAAATGATTATCCAGGGTGTTTATTATTTCTGTCAGAAAGCTATTTTAAATCCATATATATGTATGGATGTACACAAAATTGGGATTTAAAAAAAAAAAAATTAAAAAAAAATCTGTTTCTCAAGCAGCTCAAGGCAGCAGCCAACACTCCAACTGTCATTTATTTCATTGCAAAAAGTGTCTCAAGGTATCTGCCACGGGCCGAGCTCCCAGCACAGGACCTCTGACGCTTCTCCCTGCTCAGGCCCGTCAGAGCCACATCTCCCTGGGTGTTTCCCCGGACCAGAGGATCCCTGAGCTCTACCCAAGGGATAATCATGGCTCATGGCTTTTTGGCATCAGCGTCCAAGCATTGGCTTCTCTGCCCGGGTGGAGTAAGGCTGGTGTGGGGCTTTGTGGTGCAAAAGGCAGGCAGACTTTTAACTGAAAAAAGAAATGTATTTATTCTTCTTTTACCTGGAGTTAGAAATGTTTGTGTCACTTTAAGTTTTTATGGTTTGTTGGTTTTTTTTAAAGAATCTTTAAAAATCGTTAAGCTAAAACCTTCACCAAAGGACACAAATTCCTTGCTTTGAGCATCTCACAGACAAGGATAGGTGAGACAAACGGAGATCCCACGATGGCTGGAAGACTCAACTGTGAGGGACCGTTTGCAGGAGAGGAGGGTCGAGAGTGCATTGCGTGGCAGCAGCAGGAAAGGGCGCGGGACAGCCTGGGCTGGCAGAGGAGCCTGGCTGGCTTTCATGCCTCAAAGGTCTTTCCGTGCTTAGTGCAACATGGGTAGCAAACAGCCAGGACTATCTCCGGGCGCTGCGTAGCCCTGTCAGATGCCGATAACCGAGATGTTTGTTTGATTTATGGGCTTCTGCATGAAAGTATGATTCAGGTGCTGGGTCCTGCCACTGCCTCAGCACGTGCTCATGGGCTGGTAAACCTGAGTGCCAAAATCAATAGCGCTGCCGGTAACAGGCAGAGCTGACCCAGCCTTTGCCTCTTTAGCTTGTCAGGGGGTGTGTTGTTCGGGGGCTAGAAGGGCAGGAGGGCGGTGTGACAACCTCCCCGCACCCAGCACCTTCTTTGCCTTGTACAGCTCTCCGCAAAGTGGCTCCAGCATCCCCAGTTCCCAGGGAAGCAGCAAGGCCCCTAAAACTAAGCTGAACTTTTTAAATGGTAGAAGATGGCAATAGGTAGAGGCCAGGGGTTGGGGTTTTCATCCTGAAAATGGGTATGAGGGTGATGTGTGTAACTGTTAAGGAGAAACTTTGAGAATGTCCTGAGACGGATGCTGAAAGGATGAAGCATTATATGCAGGCGTCTGGGGAAAAAAGGATGATACTATGCTGTAAAGTGATCTAAATTAGAAACTGAGGTTTAATGTATCTGGGATTGACTAGACCCATGCTCCTCTCGACCAGAAGGGATTTGCTGTACCTATAGCTCTTCCTATAATTTAGATAATTCCCCTGTCTCAGTGTAATGGGAAAATTCAAAGGCCACATTGTCTCTGAGTCTCTGTAGATGTTTCCACCTAAGAACCCTTCTGCAGATGGTCTCTCACATGATAAAATGAGGCAAGCCTGTACAGGTAAACCCCCGTCAGCCTTCTTGCCTTTCTCTTTCCGGATCCTCCCGCCTGCTGTACGTAACAGTTTTGCACAAGGCTGGATGCTCTGGTTACACGGTGGTGGCCCTGCCAAACATCAGACAACCGCTTTATGCGTGAGGCAACCTTTTTATCTTCCTAGAGAGGGTCAATAATTGGAAAGCATCCCCAGCTAGAGAAAGAGGCAACTGATCCCTTTCCATATTGATACGGGGGATGATTGAGTATTTTAAAACCCCTAAAAAACGTTCTCTTTCAAAGCCTGAAAGGAGAGGGACACTTTCTTCTTAGCCCTGGCCCCTTGCTGGTTTTTTCTGTTGTTGCTTTTGACACCTTTTCCTGCAGCAATTGTGGAGGTGGCTTTCAGTCAGGCTTTACCTCCTATACAGCCTTGCTGGGTTTTTAACTTTTACTTGTTATTAGGGAAACCGATTTCAATTTTTAATAAAAGGTGACACTTAAAAACTGGCGCCATCAAAGCAGCTAGTGGAAATTGTAGTCATGCAGGCACCCATTTTTTACACAAGCGAGCTTCAAATAGCCATGGGCAAACATCAAAAGGTTTGAGGGAGGACTGCCTTCAAGAAGATCCTCCAAGTTTAGGTATTTATTGGAATCTTCTCCAAAGTATGTGAAACTCTGGGCGGTATGCAAGGGGGTACACTGCATGAAGTATGCTCTGGTGAGGTTTCCAGTGCTTGTTTGTAGCCATATATGTATGTAGCACAGAGCTGTGTTCTTTGGAGTCCTCTGCCATTAAATCTGACCATTTTTTAAGATTAACTCTGCACTGATGCCTGATTAACTGAAATTGTGATCAGTTATAGAGCGGAAATTTTTGATGGAAAAAAATGTTGAAATGGTTTTGAGAAGAACGGTTTGAGAAGGTAGCTCCACACCAGAGGTCTATGTGATACCTGGTAAAGTGCTGATCCTGGACACCACTAAACCAGGGGTTTAGCCCTCTGGTCTAACTACAGCTTCAAGGGGAAGGAGAGCGGAAATCAGAGTTCCTCACTGGGTAATATTTGTGCAAAAAGCCCAAAGACTTGGAGAGAGAGATTGTTCAAACAGGTTTCCTTAGTCTAGGTAACCTCATGACTATAGAGCTGATGGCTTTCCATAGCTTCATAGTCACGGACACATCGCAAACCACAAATAGTGTTCACGTAGGACGTGTAGCCATGCTACACTTTTCACATGGGAAATTGCTGCTGGCTCTGGGACCTTTTAATGAGTTTTTTTGCTCCCTCGGGCATTCGATCACCCAGCACCATATTTCTGACTTAACGGCAGTAACGGACTGCTGCTGCAGCTCCTAGCTTTGCAAGTGATGGTAGCCTTCACACTGCTTTGCCGGGGGAGATAAATTTCGCCATAGCACGAGTGACCATTTCCACTGTTGAGCGACTGACCTAAACAGTAAGGATTGTTACAGAAAAATATGGTTTCGTTTGATTATGAATGTTCTTTCAGGGTTTTGATTACTTTACAGAATTTAAAAGGAAGTTTTGTATCTGTCATGGTGTGTTGTTGGATGGTTTGAAGGGACTTGTAGTAAAGACATAAATATTTAAGTGTAGGTGGGACAGCGATGGTCAGTTATAATGGGGGTTTATGGCTGTCAAGGAAATGATTTTTGTAGATGAAGCTGGCCTTTGCCTGCAACCACAATATACATGTTTATCATTATTAGTACAACTAGTATTTCTGGAAGTAATTTATATGCAACTAGCCTCTCCTTAAATCTAATGAGAAATCTATAAGGGGAAAAACCATTAAGGTGCAATCCCTCTGTGTGGCAGACTGGCTTCTTTTACACGTGGCAGTGAGACTCAAGGCTGACGAAAGCTGGCCAGTGAAAGCTGCCTGCAGCACCTGCTTTCGTTGCCGTTTCCTCAAACCTCATAAAGCAAAAGAACATCAGTGTCGCTGTCTGCAACAGCCTGTACAGATGTCTGGGATCAGAAATGATCCTGGTTCATAATGGCAAAGCCGATGGGAACATTTTCTTTCTTGCATCAAAGTCTGTGTTCAGTGGGATTGTTAAATTGTGGATAACATGGCTTCTCCAAATGCGCGGAGGGGAGCTAAGCCTTGCCATATCTGATGAGGCGGGTGAGCTGTCAAGCCAAGTATCGCCTCTGAGGTTAAGCAAGCACTTCAGAGATAGCTATGAGCGATAATTTCTTTACCCTTGTCCCTACAAACAGAAAGATCCATAGTGTCTTGAAGTGAGAAACTACACAATGGCTTGTCCATATGGAAATTTCTTCCTAAACAGTTTTTCCCCTGAAGTCTGAGAGTTTACATTCTTACTAAGAAGGAAGAGTCCCCCTGTGGGTCTCAGCGATACCATGTGGCATTGCACTGCCTATATTTGAGAGGGTTTGTCCTCCAATATGTTTGCTTCCCGCCCCTAAGGGTTGTTGTAAGAGGTTTGTGCTAACAAGCCCCCATATAAAGAGCAGGTGAGCTGTACTATGTCTTTGTGAGTGTTTGCAGCATTTGTCCTGTGGTGTGGTGTAGACCCAAGATGCTCCCCTGAACCAGATTTTTGCCTCCTTCCTTCATATCTTGGTGGATGTTGCCAACTCTCCTGCTTTACCAGATTCAGGTGTCAGGGTTTCCAAGATGCTCTGGGTAGGAAGCACTTTGCTGGAGAAAACCACGTATTCTATAGCAACACCCAGGCTAAAATTGTAGCATAAATAAATAAGGCAAAACGCGTTAATATGTCAGTGTGCAAAGACAATGAATGCAAACCACGGTGAAAATTTGTGCCCGATGTGTTCCTGTTTCCCCAATTCTGTACATTACTTTACCATGTCCGTCACTACCATGGGGTGTCCTTGCGCCGCTCGTGCACCTCGTGCTTGGTCCTGGCGGGACCGGAGACAAGTGAGGCACAGAGAGGTGAGCACAGGGAGAGGGGCTCCCTTGCCCCGAGCCTCGTGGTCCTCACTGGGTGGCAATGTCACATCAACCGTGACCCACTCCTAAATGCACTTGCAATCAGGTCCCGTTCCTGCTGAAATCTCTAGGATCTTAATTCAGTTCTCATGACAACAGGCTCTAGCCCTCTTTGGGGTGGGGCCCACCCAGAAAATGTCTACTTCTATTTTGATTGTGATTTTTAAAAAATTAAATTTTAAGTCACTTTGCAGCCCTGGGATGTTCCTGGACAATGGAACCGGCCAAGGAAAGTCTACTGCTTCCGGCTAAAACAGTACTGAAAGTTTTCTAGAGCATAAATTTTTAAGTTTTTCAGCCAGGTCTAATAAACAGCTGTTTTCCCTGAATTGTGAACTGGGGGTTTTCACAGGGTATATCGTAACCAAAATTAAGTCTGTAGCCTTCCTAAATACGCCTGTATCACATTTTGATCTTCTACGCAGTACTTTTCTAAATTTAAATCATTTTCTTGGATAACTTTTCACATCGTTACCTATTCAGCAAAGGGTGTTTTAGTCTGTCTGTAAAATTTTGAAATACGGAATCTTGAAATAAACTTCAGTTGAAATTCACTCAGCAGAGAAATGCATATTTCTAGATTCCCAGATAACAGGTACAAGAGCTGATCTAATTAAGCGCTATTCTGCAGCTCTTATCGAATGTATTTTATTTGTATAACAAATGCGGATTGATTGGTGGCAAGCGAGTGCTAAAGCAAGTTCAATTGCGTTTTATGTTGTGTGCTTAGTCAGTAAGGCATAGGAAATGTAGGCTTCACGCCGGGATTTTGCAGTGGCTATCGAAGCGCTAGGATGCAGGATTACCTAATGCCACTTAGCAATCTGCATCCGCAGCATCCGTAACGTGCCTGCTGTAATGCAGCTGTCTTAGTCACTTAGCGGGTCCTAACGAATATTTACTAGAGGATTTTCATAGTCATTCTATTACACTTCGCAGGTATAATCCAAAACTGATCTATTAATAATATATAAAATGGAAGCATAAAGCTGTTTTCTGTATAAATGTTCCACACTTCAATTTGCTTCAGTGAGTGAATTTACCTTTAAAGAACTGAAATGTAAAACGAATATGGGTCATGATTCTCAGCAACATTATTTTTTACCATCACCTACAAAAATACACCTCTCTGGTTAAAAAAAAAAAAAGGAGTTGGAATATTGTTATAAAAGAAATACTTAAGGCTTCTGAAATATCCTGGCCATGACTTGCCGGAATCCCGACCCAGTGTAATCTTTTATAAATACCTCTCTACAAATGTGCCTCTTCAAGTATCCCTGAGTATATTATTTAAATCCCAGAGGAACTTTAGAAAGCGCGTGCAGGAATGGAAATCCTTTTAAACGGTAGTCTTTTGTATGGGAAGCTTTCTGAAGAGGGAGGTCTGATCCTGCCGCGTTGAAAGCCGATAGGGTTTTTGCAGAAGTAGTACGAGGCACTTGATGGTAGAGAGAAAATTCCACTACTGGTATTTGGCTCCGCTCTTGGAAATGAATGCAGCTCTGTTGTCTTTCTGTGGGAAAATGGGAATGGGAATAGGAGAGTGGGCACAGTCCCATGACGTCTCACGAGAGTAACCTGGAGGCAAATCTGGCCCTCGGTTCATGCAAGTGTAAATGCCCACTAGTGTGGCTGAAGCAAAGCAAATTTGATTTATTGTTTATAACAAGATCCTTCAGCACCAGATCCTGGAAATACTTAGGTCTACCTTTGACGTGAGCAGCCCCTTTGATTGCACATGAAAGTTTGGATGTAACATTAAATGAGTGCATTTACGCTTTTTTTTTTTAGTTTTTGCGGCAAGTTCTTTCCTTCAGCCACTACTGCCACTGGAAGAGTTTATCATTTGGATATTACTAGAGATATGATCTCCTTAAGATTTAAGTTTTATGGGCATGTTAATTGAATTAAAAGATTAATATACAGTGCAAGGGACCAAGGACATAGGCGATTAATCCTGAGAAATAAAACACGGTTGAGTCACATAGAAGCACCATAGGGCAAAAAAAAAGCCCAGCACTGAAGGACCTTTGACAAGAAAGGTTGTTTTTTCCCCTGACAACCCTGTCAGCTATGGCTGTCAACAATAAAAAGAAGAAAACAAATAAATTGGAGGCCATGTGTAAGTCATAGGACCAGAATATAAATACACATGACATGGAAAGGAGTAAATAATACTGATGCTTTCTTTAGAAATGTTCTCAGGCAGTACTTCCTATTCATGTCTTACTGAAATGACATGAAATAAAACTTTATGGAAAAAGCGTTATTAATCACACAGGTTCTTGAGGGACACGACTATCCGTGTTGAGAGGCACTCTTCCTTTGCAGGGCTGCTGTCTAGTGCCTTACACAAACAAATAAAGAAAAGTTTCATATTTTATTTATCAGATCATAAAAGAAATGTGTTTAACCATTGCTGCCTAAAAGGACAGTTATGCGTTTTTCACTGCAGGTCAAGCAGTTCCCTGTGGAGCTGGAAACCTGGATGGGAACAGCAGTGCCATAGCATGCGGTGAGCAGGCAGGGATGGGGCGAAGAAGGAGCCCTGCACTCCTGCAGGCATCTCCATGGCGCAGTCCCACCCCTGAGCAAAGGCAGCTCCCACCCAAGCCTGGCCCAAGAAGGCAAATCCCACTGGTCTGGGAAGGCAGAAAGCCTCAAATTAATCAGAAGCCTTAAAAACCCTCACAGGAAAATGAAGGGGGGAAAAATTACGGATTCTCGCTGTAGTCACTGGGAATTTAGTAGCTATGAATTGTAATCAGGATGCCAAGGCTTGCTCCCAGTCCCACGTGAAGACAAGCCTCAGCACATCCGAAGGCACGCTGGCTGGTCTCGGCTAAGATCCCCGCAAAGGCTCATCGCACCTGGGCCGTCTTTAAGGGCATGATATGAAGTGGCATTTTAAAAACACGTGCATGCCATCGACTCACCTGTTTTTCCAAGGCAACACAAACACTCCTGGGTTCCTCCAAGCATGGCTCCAGCCACCAGCAACGCCCTCTTCCCCTGCGGGAGCCGCCAGGACCCCTCTCATTCCCTGGTCCAGCCCTGGCAGCCCCACAGCAGCACAGGGAGCCCCCACCACGCGCCGGAGGACCCGGCTCCTCTTGTCCAGGCAGGGGAGGAGATGCCAAAAAGCAGCAGTCTGGCTGCAGAGCTGCAGCTCCTGTGTCCCCCTGTGAGATCTGCTCCCTGGTCCTCCAAAAATGTGCCACTTGCATGCTTAGCACCATGCGGGGACCCAGAAAACACTGCTTAAAAAGGCAAATCGTATTTGATCCTCCTCAGAGCAGGATCTTCCCTCCTTACGTGTCTGGAAAATGCCTACCAGTGAATATCCACTCCTGCAAATAAATCTCAGTCTTCAGAATTAATAATATAGACAGCTAAATGAATAGTAAAATGCATAAATGCTTTTCCATTAGTGTTAACCTTCAGCAATTACTGCCACAGGGCTAAAATGCAGTCTCAGATTGCAGAGGAGATGTCTTCTTTGGTGAGGTGTTCACTCTAGGAGAGGTTGAAAGCCTCTGCTATGAACTGTGCTGCTGCTTCTCCAGTGGCAGCTATGGTTACCCATTTACTACCTGCACTGGTGACATAAAAACTCTGTCAGCACCCACTGGCACATGGGATGTGCTCTTTGGGCTTGCAAGCCCAACTTCATAAGCCTTCTGCTCCTTTTTCATAGTTAGTTACATGGACAAAAACTTGAAACACACCCTAGAGGCCATCACTGGGCTGTGCCTTTGTAGGTCTGATTCAAAAAGTCCCTCTGAGTTAAGTTTTTTGTGCCTCAGGGCTCATAAAGTGAAGCTTGAAGCTCTTCCCTCCTCACAAGTGCTTCCACCCGCGCGAGGATCTTACACGCGTGGCTGTAGCCCCTACTCAAACGACTTCACTTGTACGCTGCTCCTTGAGTTATGATCCTGCTAACACAACAAGGTGTTTTGGCTTGAAAAGAATTTATTTTTGTGCCTTTTTTTTTTCCAACTTTGACACATTATACATCTCTTCCCTTGCAGGTCTGCGTGGTGTCATTAGTGGGATTTGTTATGCTTTGTACTTCATACCAACCTGATGAGAAGACATGTGTACAGTTCACAGTAAAGGTACCTTGACTTTTTAAAAATTTCTTTTTCTCATGTCGTTAAATTTAATCAGAAAAGTTCATACTGGGGATATTTTTAAGACCACATGAAAAGAAGTGAAAATGCACCTGAAATGCAAGACTGGTTTTCTGGTATTTTCCAGGGGAAGCTCTAATAACAAATATTTCAAACCAGAACACGATAGCGTTTTGTTTTCCATGTTTTAAGAATATCAAAGAGATTCAGATCAACAAAGATGGAATCATTTTGGAAGTGTTCAGTGAAAGACCAGGGGTTACTATTAAGTGGAGATATTCATAGAGAGCTGGGTAAGAAGTAAGGTGGCGTAAAATGGGTCCACTTAAATCAAGTTTTAATGTTTAATGTGATCTAAGAAGCACCTCAGCAACTTTCCCGTGGTTTTGCTCCTCACCATGAAAAAATAAACTGCATGGGCACAGGCAAATTAAAAAGTGTGGCTAGAAATCTCCACCTGCCTGCCTTTATAGCTGGGGAGAGGGAGGCTGTGCCTGGGCACCAGCAGCTGTGTCCCAGTGGATGGTGCCTTGTGCCGGGGTTGGGCATTAGGGAACATGGGAAAGCGTTAGCAAACCATGGGGACAGGCGTTCACCCAGGAAACAAATTCCCATCTGAGCATTGCAAGAGAGATGCAGAAACCGTGCACCACACCCCTCCTCCATCCCCCACACTGTGCTTAGTTGACACTGGTAAGCGACTAGAAAAGAAAGGTTGAGGACACTTGTTCCAGGTGGGACGTTTTTAACACCATTTTTCTGGGCTGTTTTTCCTTATTATTGTAATTTTCAGGGCTCTTAATATTTTGCAGACACATAATAATCAAGAAAAATACCGATGCAAGCAACACAAAATAACAGTGATTATTAACTGAGAAAGGCAGAAGGAAATCAAACGCAAGGAGTGGCTTTTCGAAACCTGGCATTCATCCTCCCTTAGAAATTAGACCCTTGTGTCTCTCTCAAGCTTATCCCGTACTTCCTTAAAGAAAGGGAGAAGAAGAACAATTGTTTCTGCCCTTTGATTGCCTTTACATTCTCGCCCTGTCACCTTTACACCCTCAAGTAAGGGTTACGGCTGCCCGGGGAGCTGCTGGGCTGGGCGGGAGCTGCCACACCAGGCTTTTTATTGCTTGTCCTGCAGCATTAAATTGAACTTGGCATCCAAGCAGGAAGGGAGTCATGCCTCCCTTCCCATGGTGGGGACGGCATGTCGGGCTGGGCAGCTCAGACGCCTCTGCCACTCTTAGCAACACCACCCACCCTGGCAGTGAGCAACACCAGCCATCGCTCCCGCAAGAAAATAAACATTTTGAAAGTGCTCCCCAGGCGATGTAAAGTGGGTTATTCCTCATCACCTGTCAGAATCAGAGCTAAAATCTCCCTTGAAAGACTTTTGGTTCCATCAATAGCCCATGGACTGTTGGCTACCCAAAGAATCCTCCTCCCCCACATCCACCTTCCCAGCATTTTCTTTTGCAGCATGCCACAAAACTTGATCATTCCCAGGCTGTTCACCTCTCCTGTCCTACATCCCCATGGGGAGCTGTTATCCCCCGTTGTCCCTCCTCACTGCCTGTCCAGACAAACAGCTTCTGGATGCAGGGTACTTATTTTAAGCAAAGTAGGAGCTAAGAGGCTCCTCCAGGGCTTTGATCGCACAGGAGTCATCTAAACCTCCAGTATCAGATACTCAAATGCCAGTTAAAATCTGTCTCTGAAAAAAAAAAAAAAGATCATTAGCTATTTGGCGACAAGGCTGAGGATGCAAAATGACAGTCATGGGACAAAGCTGAGCAACTTTGGTCATTCTCTCCTCCTCGGGGCCCTGGTGCTTTATCCAGCCCCATGGTTGGGTTCAGCCCTGTCTGCCCCGACTGTCCCCCCGGAGCCTTGCCCCCCAGCCCAGGCCCTGCCTTCACCCCGGTGGCTGGTGCCCACAGAGGCTGCTGGGCATCATCCTACAAGAAAATCTTGTCCAGGTTTCCCTGGAGTGCAGTAAGCGCCACAGGATGCTTTGCATAGCCCAAGGGTCACTTTGGGAGGAGGACCACGCACACGCAGAGGCCTGGGGGATTTTAGTCAACCCCCGAAGTGACCCTATCACCCCTGCGAGTGACTCCCTTGGGGTGGGAAATGGGGGGAGACCCGTGCAGTCCTCTCTGCTTCCCTCGCTCTCAACAGCTGCTTCATTCATTTCATACTTGCACGAGCCCTGGATCCTGATAAAAAAGGAGGTGTTAGAGCCGCTGTCAGCAGAAATCCCCTCCTGAGTCCACTGCAGGTGTCTGCAGCACCCTGGGCATCTGGGAGAACGGGAGATCACCACCTCCGGGCGGGGGGCTTTGCCCTCTGGGGGGACAATGGCAAGTCCCAGGCTGAATTTTTGCCCCTCCCCGTGTCTGTCTGCAGGGAGCACGCTCTGCAGTACAGCAGAGCTGCCTGTTACGTGTCTGCTTAAAAAGGGGAGATCCTCTCCCTTGTCAAAATGAAAAAAGAAAGGACCACGTAGGAAAATCTTGAGATCTCCCATGGAGATGCTGGGCTACCTGCTAACGTCTGACAGATGGCTGCGGTGCTGATCACGGCATCTCCCGCGGTAGCGTGACACCCCCTGCTCCTGCCCCCCCAGCCCCCGCAGCCCACACTGTGACACGCGTGGTGGTTCCTCTTCCCTGCACGGGCGCACGCCTGAGCCATCACCACCTTCAGAAGGGGTCCCCTGGATCCCTGTCTGCAATCCCTGCTGCTTTCACCTCTGGTAATTACCAGAAGCCTTTTCCGTGAGGAACTCGATCCATGTTAGGTTATTTCCTTTTTGGCATGGAGCAGAACTATTGCCAGTAAATATTGCTAAAGTGTTTCTTCCTCATATGAGGAACCTGAAGGAGGATGAGCTGCCATGCTCTGACCTCACTGTATGCTGTGTCTCTCCCACTTCCCTTTTCTCCTTCTATTTAACCAGCAATTGCAGTGAGTGTCTCTCTGAGGCTGTTAAAAAACAGTTTTCCAGTGGCAAGTTCTGGTTCCTGGGCAGAGCTCACTACATGGCTGTATTTGTGATGTTGAAGTTGCCTCCAGGTCTGGCATGTGATTAATCCGTTGACGGGATCTCGGCGCTCGCCGCCTTGTGCTCCCTCACAGGCAGTATTTGCATTTGCCTTACCTCTGATATTTGGAAATGTGTTCATTCGCAGCAGCTTGCAGAGAGATTCCTCTGCAAATATCTTGTGAGAATAATAAGCCATTTGGAAATTGCCCTATGTCCCCACGCGCCTCTGTTAATCTCTGAGGCTTGCTGTAAGAGCTGCCCGTGTATGTGGTGCATTTCAAAGGAATTCTGAGATTTCCTTCCCTTTAGGTACACAACAGGCAAATTCTTGCTTAATGTACCTGGAGTGTAGTTTAGGCTGTGGATTTAATGCTATTTTGTCCCGACTTCGGATAGAAATTGGCAGCTAAATAAAATACCTGCCAGGGAGAATCAGGCACATCTTGTAGTCTTGGCTTCATATCTCATTTATTTGGGAGGCCTGGTTCTGTCTCCTGCTGGTCTGAATCCAGGGACTTCCAGACAGTCCACTGGGACTTCTACATCGCAGAACAACTTTCATCCCTCCGAGAAGAGGAACAGTCATCAATGTTTGCCCATTTTCCGTTTTCCCCATCAAACACATTTGCACCATCTTTTAAAGTAATGCCATTGGCATATGAGCTACCACATCTGTGTTTGGAGGGAGTCCATCAGTCAGTAGCGCTCTGTACAGGGAGATGTCCCCATTTTCCAGCTTCACCTTTACTGTGGACCTTTACCTTGAAAGCTACAGGGGTAAAAGAATTGCATTTAATAAGAGTCACCCTCGTTTTGAAGCTGCCCTTGGTTTAGAGCTGCAGGGGAGGTCATTAAATTTAATAGTAACCAACTCTTGAAAACTAAGATCTTGCTGTAAGAATTCGGTGATATGCGGGAGAAAATGTATATAGTGCTTTAAGAATTGCAATAAGCCAAAATATTTGTTTTCAAGCTGGCAACTGAATAGGAAGATTGATTCACACTGTTGATACAAGACAAATACACCAGGAGTATGAATTTTATCAAGAGATACATACTTGGAGTTTCAAGGTCATAAAAATGCTTTTATATTGATAGTTTGCTTGCAGTATTGAGGTTAAGAGAGAGAGAGAGAAAAAAAGAGAGAAGCTGCTGTTTAAAATAACAGCTTTCCAACCATGCCATGTGTCTGACAGATAAGACGCCAAGAAAAATAAATGTTTTTACAGTACTGAACAGAACCAAAAATGCTATTTTGGCTAAACACAGAATATGCCTTTAATATACACTCACACGTAGTTTGTATGCAGCACAGCAACTGCCAGTTCCAGCTATGGAAAGCAAAGGAAGTCCGTATGCTCTGGTATCCAAAGGTCTCAGGTGTAACCTGGAGTGACAAAGGCTCTCAGCCGCTGTGGGTTTGCATGCGTTTGGGGGGGTGGACTCTGCATAGCTACCCTTGGCAAAAGCCAGCCTCCTTTAAAGCTGCCACTGGTGCAAGGAGGAGGAGGGGGGTGACAAGCAGACGTTGTCCTTCTCGTGCCATAGCAGGGGCAGCACTGGGAAACGAAAGGCGCTCACTCCTCTTTCACGCCTTTGAAAGACTCCTCCTTCGCATTTATGGGGCGAGTTTTGGAAGAAGATTGAGCGCAACGTGCACTTTCTCATGGAGATTTGCATTCCCACTCCACAGCTGGACCTGGGAAGCAAGCAGGCTGGCTGCAGTCACTGGGCCACAAGCGGGAGATGAGCCCCCTCCCTGCATGATTTGCAAGTATAAATCAGATTTGTTTGGGCATGCAAACCAGGAGCTGGGAATAACACCTGAGCAAAGTTTCAAAAACACCTACTTCTCAGCACAGCCTGGGATAAGATGTCAGCCAAGCCTCATTCTGCTCAGCTCTGCTTCCAGGCAACTGCACTAATTATCTCAGCTGATGGCTGTGAGTCCAGCCAATGCAGGTACAATGGTAAAGGAAGATACTCCCTCCCTCTCTGTAGAGAGGCACAGATTTCTTGGTGCTCTTCTCAGGTCTCACAATTGCAAGGCAATACTCATATAAAATATGCAAGGCAGAATTACTAGTTCTTGAGATGACCTGCTGAACTGTGCATCGCCGGGGAGTTAGAGCTGTCTTGCAATTTTTGAAGCACACGGTGTCCAGATAGTCCATTGAATGCATGCATTCCCTGTGAAGTACATGTGTATGCATTCGTTCCGTGTTCTTCATTCTTTGTGTAGCTGCAAAAAGAGGTTTTTTACTTTTTTCTTTTTTTTTTTTGTTTCTTATTTTGCTTTCTTTCAGCTGATGTATTTTCTCCTGAGTGCCCTGGGTCTGGTTGCCTGTGTTTTGGCAGTGGCTTTTGCTGCACACCATTATTTGCAGATGACAAAATTTTCCTGCGATACCATCCTCGAGGCCTGCCAATGCAAACTGGACACTGAAGATCCCCTCGGTAGGACCTTCGTCTACCAGGACGCCGCTGACTGTGGCAGCCTCACCAGCATGCTCAACCTGTACTTACTTCTGCAGATGGTTCTCAACCTGATCACAGCCCTGGTGTGTCTGTCGGCGTGCTTCGTGATGTGGAAACACAGATACCAGGTCTTTTATGTGGGCGTTCGGTTCTACCCTTTAACTCCTTCTGAAGGCCAGCAACAGAAAGTGTAGGGTCTGGGCTGGCGGAGGGTTGTAGGCAGGGAATGGAAAATGCCAGCATACTGCCACCATGGACACCACGGATGGATGAGCGTTTGTAAGGTTTTTGACAAGGAAGAACATTTACACAGTTTTAATGAACACCTTTTTCAATCATTTGAAGAGCATTTCATATGGCTGCTCTTGCAAAACGTCCCTTGTGAGACTATCTAGAGGTCACAAAGTCCTAAAGATGCAGCTGTACAAATACTCACCAAAGAGGTTCTTTAATAGCCATAGACAAAACGAGAGCTTAAAAAATCATTGGGAACTCATCTGCAGGGCTACAGCCATTAAGAAATAGGGTCCATTTCCCTCGCTGGTAGATATCTGTTCTTGCCTTCAGAGAAGCTATGCCAATTTCTACCAGATAAGGATCTGGTCCAAACTGCTTAATTATAATTATGCTGATCACGCTTAGAGAATATATTGTCTCTTGGATGCTCCACGCTAACATGATGGGGATTTAGATACGGAAAAGTAATAAGGGAGGTCAAAACCTCTTCAAATGCAGGCTGAGACCAACGGCAAAGTGAATATATTGACAACTGCCATATAAAATATACATAAGACTTTTCAGAGTGACTAATGATATAGGTTACCTAACCCAATTACTAATAAACAACAGTATGAGTGGGTTTACTAATGGCGATTTGGTGAGCCCTGCTTGAGACTCCAGACAGATTTCTGTAGTATGAGTGCTCAGCACTTCATGAGAAAAGATCAATTTAAGAAACCTCGAGTTGTGCTCTTGAAGTGGAGGACTCTAAATCACTAGTCACATTGAAAACTATGTTGACATTGCTGTAATTGCAGTCTCCCAAACCCGGCATCTAGCCAGTTCCACCAATTATACTCCAAGCACAAAAGGCCAAATGCATTTTTGGTGTAACTCCTCTGAAGACAATCAGCCTTACACACCAGCCGTGGAGTTGGGCCAACAGCCCTGAAAGATATATCCCTGCAACAATGAATGTTTTTAAAATGGGGTGGAGGGAGGGAAGCGAGAAGAGACTGCCAGTCTCTCAAAAACATCGTTTATAATAATGAGGGCAAGAGATTTCTTAACAAGCAGAATAGAGTAACAAACCACATTCAAACAGTGCTTTTTCACCCTGAAAGTGGCTCTAGAAGTGCTTTATGTCTTATTAGCCTTATACCGAGCCTTATACTCAGACAAGTATGCTGGTTTGTCCCTCAATCTGTCATTTCCACTTGCACAGCATGGACTTCTAAACGTAGGAGCAATTCCGATTTTGCAGCGTTTTGCAGTGCCTGCTGCTAGCTGTGCAAGGGCAAGGCAGCTGGTGCTCACACCCTGCCATGAGTAGGGATTTCCCGATCCCCACCAGAGCAAGGGTGTTTCTGAGGTGGGGTGGAGCAATCACATACCAGAAAACTGTGCCATAATCATTAGCAAGGAGGAAGCAAATAAATTTTTTATAAGGCTGCAAAGAAGAAAAAATTTCTGCAGCAAAAGCCCTGTCTGGCAAAAGCTAGTTGTCTAAGTAGCTCTAATGCTACCCAAAACCTGCCTTCCATATGATGATCACACATCACAGAATCACAGAATCACAGAATGGGTGAGGTTGGAAGGGACCTTTAAGATCATCAAGTCCAACCATTAACCCCCCCTGACAAAAACCCCTTCTAAACCCTGTCCCTCAGTCCCACATCGACCCTTTTCTGAAACACCTCCAGGGATGGGGAATCCACCCCCTCCCTGGGCAGCCTCTGCCAATGGTTAATAACCCTTTCAGGGAAAAAATGTTTCCTGATATCCAATCTAAACCTGGGGCTTGACAAGCATACCTCTAGGGTCAGACGATCACAACATATCTAAATCTTCTGTGGTCCACCTAGAACACTGCTCGAGTTTTTGTCATGGAAAGTGCTTCTAGAGCAGACATAGCCTCACCAAGGTGCTCACTGCCAAGCTGCAAAATGAGGAGCTTCAGAAAAGGAAGCTCTTTGAGACCAGCTTCCAAATGGCCTTTTTTACGCACCTAAAAATAACGGTCACTAGTCAGTGTGGCTGCAGAGCACATCTGCAAGGGTATCCATTCACTTTCCCCCACCCCTCGGACACCCTAAGCCTGGCTCCCAGGCATGCGTGGAGTGAGCCCAGGCAGCGGTGGATGTGCGGCTGGGTTGGCAGCGTGAGACCTGGCCACCGGTATCAGGGGTCCATCCACGTAGTGGCAGGAACCAGCCCGTCTCCTGCAAATTTGGTGGAGCGCGCTGCAAGCAGCGCTCAAGGATGGGTGCCAGCCCCCGGCGTGAGCTGATGTGCAGGGCTGCCTCGCATCTGCTGCTTCCACTCAGACACTGGTTTGCCCCCGCAACCCTGGCACGACTCCAGCTGTGGAAAGGTAGGGCGGAGGATATCCCTGCCTCCCGCCCACACGCCCCTCACTGCACCCAAGATGTGGGCTCTCCTCTCCACAGATAAGATAACAAGAAGCAGGAGAGGGACCAGGGGAGGCTGAACAACAGCCGAGCCTTGGGGGTTCCTCCTCCCACCACCACCCGCTGCTGCGCCCCAACCTCTGGCAAAGCAAGGGGAAGGCTCTGCTGGCAGAGCAGGGCGTGCTTCCCACCCTGCCCTCTCCCAAATTCCCGTTGTTGAGAGGATAACTTGGTCTGCAGCGCTCTAGCTTAGGCCGTGCTGTGTGTGGGCTGGTGGCAGTGAGCTGGTGCAGGAGAGGGCTGGTCAGCCCCATCCAAGCGGCATTTCCACCAGAGCTGGGCTTTTGTCTCCTTAATCCTTTGATCTCCATCTCATCCACATGTTTTCGGTCCCTGTCTCCCATCATCTCCCAGGCACTAGGCTCCCAGAGGCCAGCCCCCGTTAGATGCAGCGGGGCTCACGTTGCGTGGCCTCTGCCTACTCACCTCAGGCTTAAATTTGCCGTGACTTCCCTAAAGAACAAAAGACATGGAAGTGATGATCACAGGGTCACTGCAAATGCCTTCAGTGCAGTGACAGGGAAGAAAAAGAAGTGGCTAAGAGAGACTGCATTGCTTACCAAGCTGGGCACCTCCGTAAATGCTTTACTGTGAGGGTGGTGAGACGCTGGAACAGGTTGCCCAGAGAAGTTGTGGATGCCCCATCCCTGGAAGTGTTCGAGGTTGGATGGGGCTTTGAGCAGCCTGGTCTAGTGGGAGGTGTCCCTGCCCAGGGCAGGGGGGTTGGTCCCTTCCAACCCAAACCATTCTGTGACTCTATAACAGCACAGCCACTGCTTCGAGCCACTGCCGCCGAGTTCGGTCCACTAATCAGCACATTGCAGCTTCACCCTTTCCTCTGGAAGAATGAAATAATCATCGTATATTCTGTTGGTGTTTTGATGCTTAATGAATAAACATGGGGCATTTTGATCTAGCAAAAAGTAACTTCTGTATTTCTTCTTTATATATACCAAGAACATAAAATCAAAGCAGGAGAGATGGGGAAATAGACGGGGGAGCGTTTGGAACCGGTTTCCCCCTGGGTATGGTTTTAAAACAAGTATTTTGCTTGGATCGAGAATTTCGGAAAGTACTAATTAAAGGATTTTCAAGTACCACAGCATATTCAGACAGCTCCCAGCCGTTTCCTGGTGTCAGAGTCACATTGGACTGCACCAGGAGAAAGAATATGGGACTAAAAGGCTCAGAAAGGACAGAGGTGCTGAAGAAATGAACTTTTTTTTTTTTTTAAGTCCTGGAAATTTATTCTTTGGGTGAATTCCGCAGAAAGGGGTAGGAAACTGCTATGGACACACAGAAATTGCGAAAGGCTCTATGTAATTTACTCTCACAAACCCAGGTGTGATTCTCATTTGCACCCTGGCCACTTTACACTGTTTTCACAGTGTAAAGGGGTTCTAAAGATGGCATCAATCATTTTTACACCTACTTTATGGCCATTTTACACAGCTAAAAGGGCCCTTTGTGTAAATGAGAACTCATGCCCTAGAGAACTTAATAGAGAGGAGATCCTTTCTATAGACTGTGCTAGACCCTCTAATAGGGTCTATTACTGGGATATAACTCTCCGCTGGATTTTATAGCTCAGCTTAAAGATCATCAGTCTCGATTAAATTCAGTTCTGCAAAACTTTTCCAAAGGCTGTAACCCCCCCAGTGACATGAATGTGCGCACACTGAGGCCCTGACGGTGTTGCATGGATAACTGCTTGGTTTTTAAAAGGAGAAGCAGCAGCAGCTACCGCTTTCCTCTGGCTCTGAAGCACGTTGATGTTGCGCTATGCAAATACCGGAGCGACAATAACGGCAGCGAAAAGGGAACCGAGACGTGGCACCTTACATGGAGCCAAAATGTCACATTCTCAACCCAACCAGGCGCCGAGGTGGCACCCGCTCCCAAAGCAGGGGGAGGGCTGCACTTTGTGCCCCTCTCCCTCCCCTCCTGCTCCTGGAAGGACAGGAGCTGGTGGGCGGCAGGGAAGCACCTCCGGTGGGCGACAGGGAAGTGCCACACCAGCTCCTGGCCCCTTGACGGGGCTGCCACCAGCCCACTCCTCCCGTCGCCACCTTTACGCGGCGTCCATCTGTGCCTCGCCGGCCCGGCTGGCTCTGCGGGGGCACCGCTTGGAGCTTTGCCTAAAACACAGCTCTGCGCAAGAGCGCTGGAAATTGCAATCAACTCACAGGACTATTTTTTTTTCCTTTTTTTTTGGTCTTAGCAAAGGGTGTTGGCTTAGGGGGATTCAAGGGAGGTGCAGAGGAACAACAGCAGCTCAGTCCCGAGCCCAAAGCTGGAAGCCTCCTTGCGGCACCGGGCAGCGGGCACCCACCGCTCCTCCTGGCCAGACTCAGGCAGGTGAAGTGGAGGATCCCTCTTGTTCTTGGCCTGTAACTTAAATCCCAAAGCAGGGCCAAGTTTTTCGGAGATACGTGGAAGCCCTCTGCCATGCCACGTGAGGCAGCGCTGTACCCTCAGCCAACAGCGTCTTCTTGGGCTCATTCGTGTGGCTGCACACGGACTGTACGACCTGTAGCAAAGGCTTCAAGAAGATGCATTTTGGTGCTAGCTCGTCTCAGGTCTCTGCAATTCCCCCCCCCAAGGGATTTTTGCTCTCTTCTCCACTGCTGCCTCCTGTAATCACTGATCAGTAGCATTTATCCACTGTTAAATTGCCTCTGTAGTCAAAAATTTTTGATTGCGCCTACATTTTTCTTTTGGTTTTGGTACCTGGTTTCCACGCCTTTGTCCAAGCAAACGGTTGAAAGGCTCATCTAAATTTCAAACTTATTGAGGGGGACTGGGAATTTATTTTTCCTTTTATGTATTTTTTTTTATGAAGTTACGGGCAAGGCATATTTTGTTTGTTATCATAGTGCTTTCCCACTCCACAAAGCCGTCTTTGCATTAGAGTGTAGCCATTAAAGCCCGCTTACAGTGACTAAATGCAGAGAGAGCATGGAGCTGAGACCCACCAGAGCCCACAAATGACTCCTTGTTTCACCTGGGCGCACCCAGGTATTCCTGCCTGGCACGGCTGCCTGAGAGCCAGCTGCCGAATGCAAGCAGGAGCCCAGCGCGAGCGGGGAGAATAATCCACGGCGGGTGATTTGAATACACACCTCTCCTTCAGCCAGGTATATTATGAATGGCAAGCGCTGGGCTGACCTCAAGTTACGGGAAACATAGAGAGTGACACTGATTAAGGCACCCTTTAGCATTAAGAGCCCTGATTGTCCTGGAAATGAGGTGAAGAAGGATTACTTCTTACTTCAGTGGGAGATTTCTCATTCACCAAAACTATGATGAGAGGAAGCCTTTGCCTGATCTGCCCTCCATTGGGCTGGCTGGGAGCATCGCTGCTGGACCTGGAGCAACATGCATGCCAAGGGGTGTGGAAGTCATGTCTTTTTTTTTGGGACATCTTCTCCTAGCCCCATGACTGCCAGTGCTGNTTTTTTCCTTTTTTTTTTTAATGCTGGTGGCCAGCACGATACTTGCTTCGGGGGCCTTTTGAAACAGAAAGCGCGCTGCTAGCCTGTGAGAGAAGCCGCAGTTCAGGTCCTCTATATTTAGAAAGCCAGGGTGTCATACCTCCCCTTGAAATTTTCATAGTCCCCTGCACCCCACCCACCNTCCACTGTTAAATTGCCTCTGTAGTCAAATATTTTTGATTGCGCCTACATTTTTCTTTTGGTTTTGGTACCTGGTTTCCACGCCTTTGTCCACGCAAACGGTTGAAAGGCTCATCTAAATTTCAAACTTATTGAGGGGGACTGGGAATTTATTTTTCCTTTTATGTATTTTTTTTTATGAAGTTACGGGCAAGGCATATTTTGTTTGTTATCATAGTGCTTTCCCACTCCACAAAGCCATCTTTGCATTAGAGTGTAGCCATTAAAGCCCGCTTACAGTGACTAAATGCAGAGAGAGCATGGAGCTGAGACCCACCAGAGCCCACAAATGACTCCTTGTTTCACCTGGGCGCACCCAGGTATTCCTGCCTGGCACGGCTGCCTGAGAGCCAGCTGCCGAATGCAAGCAGGAGCCCAGCGTGAGCGGGGAGAATAATCCACGGCGGGTGATTTGAATACACACCTCTCCTTCAGCCAGGTATATTATGAATGACAAGCGCTGGGCTGACCTCAAGTTACAGAGACATAGAGAGTGACACTGATTAAGGCAGCCTTTAGCATTAAGAGCCCTGATTGTCCTGGAAATGAGGTGAAGCAGGATTACTTCTTACTTCAGTGGGAGATTTCTCATTCACCAAAACTATGATGAGAGGAAGCCTTTGCCTGATCTGCCCTCCATTGGGCTGGCTGGGAGCATCGCTGCTGGACCTGGAGCAACATGCATGCCAAGGGGTGTGGAAGTCATGTCTTTTTTTTTGGGACATCTTCTCCTAGCCCCATGACTGCCAGTGCTGGCACAGGGAGTGCAGGGGCAGACGGAGGCCCAGATCTGTAATACACCCAAGGAAACTAAGCCCTGCAGCTATCCCCATTTATACTGATTTTTATACAGGGATTTGGTGGGATAGTTTAGGGAACAATCACCATGAAAATAATAGAAAACAGACATTTACACTTTCTCTTCCACTTTGCGAGACCACGCAGGCGAGCAGCACGCACGCAAGGGGAACCGAGGGGAGCTGATGGAAAAGTGAAATCCTCCCGTCCTGATTCACCACCCGAGCCTGCCAACGCGCGGAGAAAAACTGACACAATACAGAAAATAAACACCATCGACTGGGCACTCTGAACGCTTTGGGTTTTCGTGATCCAAGGTGTTGTTAGGTCAGGAACGTGAAAAATACTAGATTTGTATGGGCTCTTCCCTGCTGGTCCGAGTCTCCCAAACACCAGAGCGCTGCTCCAAATGGGGACCCAGCCAGCCAGGGTTTTTGCTGATAGACTTTGCTGTAGATACAGGAATTAAATTTTGTAACCTAACTGGGCTAGGGGGGCAGGGAAGGGCGGTTTACAGGCAGCACTCGTATCTCTCTATATATTCTCTTAAGGCTACTCTTTTCAGATTCGGCATTTTTTCTTGCATACAAAAGGAAATGCTAGGATCTCGGCTTGCAAAAGCCGCTGCTTCTGAATTAACAGGAGCTACATCTCCATTTTATTTCTAACAAAACTTTTCTCACTCACTCCACCCTGGTTTCAGTGCTTCTCCTGCTTCTCCCTTTTCCAAAGTGGCAGGACTTTTCCTTGTGGGTCCCCACCAGCCCTGAAAAAGGCAACAGCTCGGCGGGATGCGTGTGAGCAGCCCCTGCCTAGCCAAGGCAGGCGAGGTATGATTTGCAAAGGGGCTCAAGAGATTTCTCCTGAGTTCTCCTCCAAATGTGCTCCGGTCACTGATTATGCTATTGTTCGTAGCAAATTGTAAAAAAATTACAGAGAGCCACTGCTTGAAAATCACACAGGCTAATTGCCTGATAATAGGTGACAAGTGGATTTCACTAGCCAAAGTGGCATGTGCGACTATCGCACCATCAGAAGAGGCAGGCCCTGCCCCCACCAAAGTCCCTGGAAATTTCACCTGAATAAGGTGAAAATTCACCTGTGGGCAGCCACTGGGAACCTGGCTGTGCTTGGGAGGTGTTGCACCAAACAAGGGGGGAAATTATATTGGCCTTCCAGTACCTAAAGGGGGCCTACTGGAAAGATGGGGAGGGACTCTATCAGGGAGTGTAGTGATAGGATGAGGGGTAATGGTTTTAAACTGAAAGAGGGGAGATTTAGGTTAAATATTAGGAAGAAATTCTTTACTGTGAGGATGGTGAGGCACTGGAATAGGTTGCCCAGGGAGGCTGTGGATGCCCCATCCCTGGAAGTGTTCAAGGCCAGGCTGGATGGGGCTTTGAGCAACCTGGTCTAGTGGGATGTGTCCCTGCCCAGGGCAGGGGGTTGGAGCCAGATGATCTTTGAGGTTCCTTCCAATTCTGACCATTCTAGGATTCTGCTGCTCTGGTCGGATCCCATGAGCATTGCAGGATCGCTGAGCATCAAGGCTGACACACATTCCCAAGGAGGATCCAGTTTGAAGGGGTCTGCATGGATGGCAAGGCTGTACATGTGCCCATGTTGGCATGAATACACATGTGCCCTTGCAGGGAGGGAGATGGGAAGGCGCTAGATAACATGAAGTCTACGCGATGATGTACATAAAACTACACCAAAACCTGCTGTGGATGAGAAAGCCACAGCTTTATGTAGGTGCATGACCATGCGTGCGTGCAGAAAAGGCCTGTATCATGGCAGGGCTTGACCTGAGCCTGGTGGCACGCTCCATTTAACACTCACCTCCTCCAGAATTTACTGAAATATCCCGTGTTTCCAAACAGCTTCTAAGCCATGTCTACTCTTTAAAGCAACCTGCGGGGGCTGCATCCCCTCCCTCGCCTTCCCTCTCAAGCACAGGAATGCACTCTGCTCCGTCCAGGGCTTTGCACCAGGCTTACTTCACTCCTCACGGCATCGTGACTGCAAATCCTCACTCCAGGAGAAAAAAGCAGGTGGAGTAGAAGGGAAATAAAAATTTGTTTGATTCATGTTTGTCTGAGCATGGTACATCTTACTGTAAGGTTTTTCCCACTAAAAGAAATGTGATGATTTGGGCTGGTTTGGAGTTTCATGGTTTTCTTTTTTCTTTTGGTGGCTGTAAGGACCTGAGTCAAGGCCACTGAAATGGATGAAAGCCTTTGTGCTCAGTTCAGCAGCCTTGGATCAGCCCATGTAGGAAATTCGTTCTCACTTGCTTCTAGCTGTGGGCTAATTAATATTTCCCACGCTTAATAGAAAGCATCATTAGATCTGCTGCATGACACTAGAGGCAACACTAGCTATTAAAGAAAGTGGGTTGATTAAGGGACAGCCTTGAAGACTAAAAATAATCAGGGAAATAAGATTCAATGCCATATGAAAGCAAATAAGCATTCAGTTGTTATCACAAAGGTTTCCACGTGATGGTCTGTGCCCTGCTCTCGCCCGAGGCATGTTTGGTTTGGACGATCTTAAATAGTACAGCCTTGTGTAGTGGCAGCAATATGCACAGACCGCTTCAAGAGCTCAGGCCTGACCCAAAGCCGATGGAAGTCAACATGATGACTTCCCTGAGCACAGCCCGTAGGAATCACTCTGTGTTTGGAAGGATATGTTCCAGTTAAATACATTGGTCTGGGCTGGATATAAATTAGATCTTACAGTACTTGCTTAGGGAAAACGTACTGACATCATCACTGTCAAATCCACATGGAGACAAGAGAAAATATGGGGGTTGCAGCTAATAGGTATAAACACAAAATAAAAATAAAACATCTGAAAGAGAACTTGAGCAGTCAAGGGGAAATGCACCCAGTTCAAATTAACGCCCTTGGCCCAGACAAATTTCACAGCGCACGCAGTGATTTGAAGGGGAAGAGAAGAACGATGGCAGGAACTCAGCATCTCACTTTCTCGCAAGCCTCAAAAACATCACGGGGATGTGAGCAGAAAAAAATACACGGCTTTAGCCATGTCTGGAAACATGTGGCACAAACCAGGGCAGAGGAGATTAAACTTGGCTTTACCCTACCTTTCCCCTCTCTTTTTGCTCCTCTGCTCTTTGCTAGCATTATCTGGGTTTCTTGGTCCTCAGCAAACATACAAAGTAGCCAAAATATGGGCAGGATCCTTGCCATAACCAACCCAGCCAATGAATGAAATAAGGCATTTGTTTCCTGTAGCAGAAGGAGGGGAAGAGGGGGAGGATTTAAACATTTCTCTGTGGTGTTGGAAACCCACCTTGAGCAGAAGCAGTCCCTCAGCTCGCGCAAACCGCTCCTTTTGGGCTCCTTTGACGTCAATTGGCAGTCAGCTGGCTTACACCACCCCGGGGGCTGGCTGTAGTGGCATAAGCAAACAGCTCGGCCCGGCAGCGAGAGAGTCGGCGAGAGGTAAGTTGAAGTCCTGCTCACCTTCCCTCTATTTCACTGCTTTTCACCATCACCTACGGCATTGTTTCCAGGCGCACAAGAGCGCGGAGCAGTTACTGCAAGCACCTCTTGGGCAAGTGACCCATCAGATGGCAACGCATGGGCAGCATAGGGTTATGGGGGGGCTGGTGGATGCCAAAAACCCGGGGGTGCACGGGGGTGGGCCTCTGTGCCTCCCCCCCTGGGGCTCAGAGCCACCCTCAAGCGCGGGGCAGGCTGGCAGGAGGAAAGCCATGCTCATGCAGTTACGCGAGAGGCAGGACCTGCAATCCACAGGGAGGCTGCTGTGTCCGCCAAAGGGATGCCTAACGTCTGCCAAACTCCATCTGGGTGCTAATGAGGGAGGATTTGGGAGAATTTGTTAAGAAGGTGTGAGAAAACGACTGACCACGGGAAGAACGAGAGGTGTTCATCTGCTCTCCCCTTTCACTCTTCCCGTCAAACAGACTCCACGCTCAAAGGCAGCGGGAGCCGGGGAAACTTGATTATTTTCGTCAGACGCCAAAGTCTCTTTGCAGAGAGTTTCCTGCAGTGTGCGGTTGGAGGAGAGGGAAGCGTCGGCTGCGCAGTTGGCTCCCTGCCCTCCCCGGGCCGGGTTTCATGCCACGGCCGCCCGTTTCAACCCCGGCCTGAAGGCACGAGGATGGGCACAGCTGCGTCGCATGAGAGCTGGGGGCACGGTGACCCTCGGTTTGGGGGATGCTGCTGCGCCCGGTTCGGGGGGATGCTGCTGCGCCCAGTTCGGGGGATGCTGCTGCGCCGGCGGGAGGACGAGGGCAGCTGCAGCGGGGGGTGTCTCCGGGGGCCACGCGCGGCTGCCTTCCTGGACTGCATTTTTCAGCAATGGTGAAGCAACCCACTCTTCCAATTTTTCCCCACCTGAAAAGCCTTCCGAGGCCTTGACTTCAGAGAAGGAGAGCTCTGCAGCCCCTGCAAGCCAGCCCTGCTGAAGCTGTCCTGAGGTGAGCACTCCAAAGTGAAGGCAGCCAGAACTGCTGATCAATCTTGAAAACGAAAGCGTTGGAGAGGATACTCCTGTATCTCATTTCTTACCTACACTGGGGTATATCAAGGGCTTGCAGTTTACAGTGTGCAGAACCCCACGGAAAGGCCTGCTCCTTCATTCCCACCATCCGTATTTGTTTCGGGAAAAAGGGATGCTGGGCAGGGCCACAGGCTGGAGCGCAATGGACAAAGGAGGCTGGACACAAACTTTTCCCAAGCCAGAAGTAGTTTCCCTGCAGCATGCTTGGCTGCTTCTGCGGGCAAGAAGTGGGCTGTGAGGGCGTGCTGCTATTTCTCTTCCCAACACGCATCCTGAGGGCCTCTTCATGAAGTATCTGGACCTACTTTATAACAGCTCTGAGGCAGTTCAAGCAAGGCACAAGCCCACCCTGGGACTTGCAGTTTGAACCCCTTCATTTTACGGGATTTTACAAGTTTTACTTGAAATGCCTGTGAAAAAGGCAGAGGGCCCAGCTGACCCCCTGCAGTTGATGGAGGAAGACCTGGTTTCAAGGCAGGCTGCAGCAAGGGCTGCAGGTCCATGGGCAGGCACGAGCCCCGCCGGGGGGTGGGAGCATTGTCTGCCCCCCGAGCCTGGGGGCTGGCCGGGGTGAGCAGAGCAGCAGGCAGGTGTTTCCACAAGCAAAACCTCTCGAGAGCAGCTACTTGCTAAAATAGATGCCAGGCGATAAACCGAAAAAGCAAGCCTCGCCGCCCAGCTGGGGCAGGCAGCCTCCTGCATGGCAGAGGGGCCAGCGGCTATTTTTACTGGAGGTGGCCAAAGGCTGTGGGAGGTGGTGGGGGCAGCTGGCAGAGGTCTTTCTTTTGTACCCGACAGTTCTCCTTGCACCCGGGCATCCCGGATGGTGTGGAGTTGGCCCGGCGGAGGGCTTCCCCTCCCCTTATGGGCAACGAAGGTGGAGAGGCACTGGAACACTGGAGGTGTTCAAGGCTGGGCTGGATGGGGCTTTGAGCAGCCTGGTTTAGTGGAAGATGTCCTGCCCATGGGAGGGGGGGTTGGAACTAGATGATCTTTAAGTTCCCTTCCAACTCTAACTATTCTGTGATTCCCCGGAGCAGTCATCCTCCCGCAAGCCCTCGTCACTGTCAGCAGCACCTTGTCCTCCCAGGGATGCCCTTGCTGGGCAGGGGGAGCTGAGAAACACCAAACCGCCCACAATGTGCTGGATGCAGAAGCACCAGCCAAAAATTGTGAATCAGCCCATCCTGCCTTAAATCACAAGATCAGTCTCCGGGTGACCAGAGTGACTTCTTGTGCGCGTGGCACTCAGGAGCAGCCCGTTCCTCACCCCCGGAGGCACCAGGGGACCCAGGACACCCCCGGCTTCAGGCTTCTCCGCACTGTGCAAAGCTGTGCTCAAGGAGCAGAGGCTTCATTATGCAAACACACTGCCCAGATATTGTGCAAGCAGGGAGGATGGGTGGCTTCTGGGCACTCCGGCATTTGCAGCAGGCATCACTCAGGCAAACCCGTCTCCTCTGGAGCAAGCCGTGGCAGCACAACCCCAAGCCGTACACTCTGGGGTATGAAATCCAGCCCTGCTCTGAATTTCACTCTCTGCCTCTACAAGTACCTGGGCGCACCTATCCCGTGCCTTGGGGTATCAGGAGCCCGGGGGCAACAAGCAGCTCAAGCCCACCTTCTGCAGCAGTGAATGACTGAGCATGGCCATGCCATCGGCAAGGAGCGGGACGGCCCCGGTCTCCCAGCCTTTCTCCCAGACATACCTGCTTGAAAGTGGTGGTGGTTTTTCCAGATTTAGTGGGCCATGCACGCTGTGATTCTCTCTCATAAGAAACCCGAGCAAATAAAACAAAAAAATCTGCAAGAAAAGTGGAAAAAAAAGTGTAAATGCTTTCCTTCCTCCTCCTCTTCTTCTCTAAGACATGCTACATCCAAAATCCCCCTGCTGTGCCATATGCACACATCACCTGTGTGGCCCTGAGCACCAGGGCAAAACTCACATTGGAAAACAAGCCCCAAGACACTGTGAAAGAGGACAGAAGGAAGGGCTATGACTTTTCCCATCGTGGACCAAGCTCTCAGACCTGACAAATGTCCATGCTGGGATCCAGACCCTAAGCAGGCTGTCCCAGCTCGGGACCACCAGCCGACATTTGGGTAGTTAACAAGCCAGCAGATCAATGCCGCTTGGGACAATAGCAGAGCACGAGTCTGGGAAACAAAAAACCTGGCACCACCACTGACCTGCCGTTGGGCCCCGGCGAGCCATGCCATCTCTGTGCTCCTGCTTCCAGATGTTTCCCTCCCTGAACAGACTTTTTGGCTGGGGATTCTGGTTTCACATTTGCAAACAAGAGTGTGAAGCATGTGGGGTAGACCGACTGTGTTTGTAGCAGCATTTCTGATTTACACCAGTGTAAATGATTGCCTCTGCTTTAAAAAATGTTGTTGTTATGTTGGATGTGCTCCCAGTAACTCCACAAACAAGAGAGTGGGAGAAGTTCTTCGTAGATGGACTTCTTGTGATTTATTTACAACCATCTATCGTGCAACCCCTTCACTTAGGCAAGGCTTGTGCTCCACACAAAGGATGACAGAGGACACGAGTGACCTGCAGCCCATTTGGTCCAACTGCCTGTTACCGTGACCGAGGCATGGCACACATGGAGTCCCATCTCCTGCTCCGGGATCCCAGCAAGGCAGGGCTGGACAAAAGATTTGTCCAGAGCGTCTGGAGAGAGGGCACATGGGAGAGCAGGGGTGGTGGTGGCCAGAGCACAGCTCTGCCCCTGGGTAAGCAGGGAGAGGGCTGCTGCGTGGTGCAGTCCATTAGCTGCTGCTCTTCAGCCTTCAAAGCAAGCTGGGCATCTTGGCTTTTCTTTTTAATTCCTTGGGCAACCTTGTGGAACAGTTTGGAGAAGCTTCAGCAAAAAGGCGTATCCAAGGTTTTTCGTATGTTGATATTTGAGGTGTCTATAGCTCATGTGCCAAAAAAGGACATCCCTCCCGTGGGTGGTGGCTCCAGAGCACACGGTGCTGTACAAATGAGGAATAAGTTTGCTACTCAAAGTTTGCTAAGAAGAAGCTCACAAGATGATTTTACGGCAGAGCAAGAGGAAGGTAGAAGAAATAAAAGGGGAGAGTTATTTACCTGCTGGAGAGCAGCTCTGGGGAAAGGGACCTGGGAGTCCTGGGGGACAACAGGATGGGCATGAGCCAGCGATGGGCCCTTGTGGCCAAGAAGGCCAGTGGCATCCTGGGGGGCATCAAGAAGAGTGTGGCCAGCGGGTGGGGGGAGGTCATCCTCCCCCTCTGCNGGAGGGCAGCTCACCAGTAAAACATACATTTTAACCCAAGGTATTCATTCATCCTTCTAGCAGCGGGTCCAGCAACAGGCCCTTCGACTAAACTTTCCAAACACAGATTAGGAGTCAAATATGAAGTTCCGACAGGCAAACACTCATGCTGGGTGGGTGGAGGATGAGGAGGGAAGAAGAACCTGCCCTTGGGGAAGCGGTTGCTGGCACAAGCAGGCACCGGAGGGGCAGCCCGGGCTGCGGCAGCCGCCTCGCTGCACCCCAGATGTCCCTTGGGCAGGACGGCTCAGGAAGAGCCCCTGCAGCCCCACGCGGTGACCCTCCTGCTGGGGCTGCCAGAGCTGTTGGGAAGACTTTGATTGCCTCTCCTTGCGAGAACACATTTATTCATGGGTAAAAAATTAGTATCTAGTTTCCAGCCACCATCAATCTGCCATCTCTTGTTTTTTGGTTAATTCTCTTAAAGTGGTCTGAAAAAAATATATATAAAGAAAAAGACTTTTTCTTGTTAGTCACCTTCCAGTGATGTATAAACACTCTGACAGATAATTATCTGTGATATTGATTCTAAGTAGGGCAGAAAATGAACAGGTGAGTGTGAAATAGAAAGTTATTTATAAAGATGTAATTGAAACCAAATCTATCCTGCAGGCTTGAGAGTTTAAGGAGAAAAAATGCTTTTGCTGGTGTGTCTTTGCTGTCTCTGCTGGTGTTTGAATGCTCCCTTTGGAGCAGGAATGCCACCTCCCTGAAAACAACTGGTGCCACGTCGTCACATGGGTACCAGGACAGGGACTACAAGGGGCCTGGGTCGACAGACTTATCCCCACACCCTATTTCCAATGCGAAAGCAGATCATGGTGCTGAGGTTGTTTATTAGTCTTCTTCTGAAGCACAAGGTTGATTTATTTTGATACTGATTTAGTTTCCTCTCATTTTGTTAACTGCTTCCTGGTGAAACCTGTGAGTGCAATTCCAGCAAGCTTTCTTTTCTCCTGCCCTCTCCTCAGCAGGAGGGATGACTACTCTGCATCCCTGCCGTCGTGGCACGGGGCACAGATCGGGGATGGAGCAGGCAGCAGGCAGGGGGTTGTGACTCTGCATGCCAGGAAAGACACAGGAGTAACTTTTAAAGGGGAGATATGATTAGTCTGTAGAGCCATGGATGCTTTATAAGCAACATATCTTGGGCCTGCTCTAGGCTGAAATAAATAGCCAGCATGGCAAGAGCTGAAAATAGGCCTGAAAAGCAGCCAGAGAAAGGCATACTCAACCCAAGGCAGAGAGGTCTGCTGCAACGCCCATCAGCCCGAGTCGGTGCGTGCTCAACCATCTGCAGCGAGACGTCGATAGTAAGATGCATTTTAAAACGGAAACCAAAGCCTTACTGCTGCAAATGTGGCTGTTGGTGTTTCTTGCAGTGCTGGGACACAGTGAGGTGCCACCACCAGCAGTGAGAGTCCCCTGGGCAGTGGCACCGGCCCCGCTTGCCTCTCCCTGGCTGGACACCTGGCCCCTCTTAAAGCCACGCTTTTGGGTGCTGCAAGTCTCGCCTTGGCACCACTCGAGCCCGTCTGCAGCCGTAGCCCCTGTGGCTCTGCCGGAGTCCTGCGGGAGGCTGCGCTGCGGCTGCTGGCCAGGAGCACTGGGCTGGCTTTCTCTAGCAGCTCCACACATCCTCAGCCAGGCCAGGACCCAAGTCACTGGCCACAGACTGGCAGTGGCGCTTGCTAGGGAGAGAAAGCTTTTGCCAAGTTGTTATTAAATCCCAGTGCTGTTTATGCCAGCGTTAGGCTGTTTGGGGCTAAATGCACAGAAGACGCTACGTACCTGGGTTCTGCCAGATGGCTCGGGATGGCGGTGCAGGGAGAGGGGGGTCTTTGGGCAGGGCTCTCCTCTCGCGGCTGACGTCCGTCCTCGTCCTGCTCAGCCCCTGTGGCTGACGGCTTTATGGTTCCCACCCTGCATGTACCGGAGGGAGGGAAGGCCTCTGGGGCTGCACTTTTGGATCTGTCAGAGCAGGAACCGCTGCAATGCTGAAGTCCTTTTGCTGCTTTATCCCTTGGTGTCCGAATCGCTTGTCCTCGTCTTGCCTGGAGCAACCACTTCGGACAAAGTTGCAACAGCGGAGAGCTACGTGTGAAATGAGCAAGTGGTCCCAGTTTGATTCCCAGGATGTCCTGGAGCCTCTGGGCTGCGAGAAGCTGAGCTCTGGAGCATTGCAGGTAGTCACCTCCCCTGCCCTGGTAATGAATGGTGAGGACATCTACCTGGAGCCACATCCCCAAGTGGTGCTGGTGTACCTATCCCTATGGAGACAGAGGCTGCAGTTCCTCTGAGGCCATCAGCCTTTCAGGAGCAGTTAAAATAATGCAGGAAGGCTTATAAGCAGATGTAGTTCCTGTGCCGCTTCTGCCAAGGCTCTGCTCCGCAGACATCAGCTGCGGAGAAATGTTAAAAACCGAGGTGCAGTGCTGGATGCCTGGCGTTTGTACGTAAACAGCTTCTAAAAGCATGAGGGGGAGTGTGTAGCTCTTTCAGAGGCGACCGGATGGTTCTCTCACTTGACATGCTCTCTTCTTGAAACAACATCACTTTGTTGAATTTTGTGGCTTTTTATGTGGAACAACATTAGCTCATCCAAGTCTGCGGTTTATTTGAAAATGAAATTCCGGTAAGCTTTTGTACCATCTGGCAATGTCCGACTGAACTGGGTTTAGGAAGAAACCACTGCACACGTGTGCACAAACACATACACACCAGAAACATTATAATCATCACAACCAGTAATTGCAGGAAGCTTGGCATCGGTGGGGCAAGGTGAGGGGGAGAAAATCAATGCCCGACTCATCTCCCAGCCCTATGCCTTCTGTGGGGCTTGGCTCCTCCAGCAGAGGGCATTTTGCAAGCCCTCTCTCCTGCACCGCTTCTACCCCTTCCTGCTGTGGCAACGCCTTTGACATGAACTTCCAAGTAGATCCAGATGTAAATCAAACGCAGCTGGGTGAGCTGGGAGACGGCACGCTGTGTCAAATTCACAGCTGCTGTCGGGTCATCCCGCTGGTTTCAAAGGAGCGACTCTGATTTACACCAGCTGAGGACCTGGCCAGACTTGTTGAGGAGGGACTGAAGCATATAGTAGAGGTTCGGGCCTGAGGTGTTGGGCTCTTGGGTGTTCCTTGCAACAGCTGCAGTGGTTCATTAGGTGGGACCAGCCCTGAATTCCCTCCTTGCTCCTCTGCTCCAGGCTTGTAGCGGGACACACAGCAAATTCTTGACATCTTATCCATCCATTGCACCCTTTCTCTTCTCCTTCTCCCACATCTGCACACCCAGAGGCCTGTGGCTGGCATAGCTAAAAGGAGAGAAAATGTGGCCGTTACCCAGGTACGTGGCAAACCACCTAGCATCTTCTCCCCTGCAAGAGTTTTGCCGGATCAGGCCTCCGTGCTCTTCCACACTCAGTTGCTAACAGGCCTGCATTAACGTGCATGATGGCAAGGGAAAAACAGCGGTAGGGAATATGAGGTGCTGTTTAGGACACATAGGACAATTTACTGAGAGCCAAACATTTGAGCCAGTAGGGAAGGTTTCCACTGACTGCAGCAGACACAGCGTTCCCACGCACATTCATCTCTAGAAACCGGAGGACGAAGGAAAAGATGTGTATTGGCTTTAGAATAACCTTAAAGTATAGCAGAGATGTGCTTTGGAAAAAAAGCAATGGAAATCTAATGGATGAGCTCTGCTTATAAGCCAGTGCCACTGAAAGACTTCAGATCTGTGGAGGTCACGGGGGCTGCCCTGTCCAAGGGGACTTTTTCCAGCAGCAGCTTCATTTTTGTATTGCGTCTGTATGGACAGGACTTTTGATGGAAATCATGGTAGATGTCTCCATTCAGGACACACCGTTGCTTTTCCATCTGCATCGCATGCATTTAAAACTTGTGTGTGGACACCTGAGATCGTATTTTCCATGTGCTGGACGTGCAGAGAAACTAGTGACCCCCAGGAAGGTGAGGCGCCCACAGCCCCAGCCTGGCAGGGGTTGCTCTGGCCTGACTGGTGAGCCCTGGCTCCTTCCTCCACGCCAGGTCACCAACACCATCTTGTCCCCTGCCCAGCCTGTAGCTGTTAATAAAAGCAGGAGTTTGGCTCACCTGAGAACACCTCTTAGGATCCTGATTGGAAAAATAAAATAAAGTCAATTCCGGCAGCAAGGGCTTTTAACCAAGGAAGCGTTTCTAAAAGGTGGCCCCAGTGAAGTGCTGCACTGGCTGGGCTCTGGACAGAAAGCTGACATGCTGTGATAATCCTGCTCTAATTATTTTTATATAAGGATTTATATATTTTTTTTTTTTTTAAATATATATATATACAGTTTTGCCTCCGGCATATGCTGTACTAGCGTAGCAGCTCTTCAAGTACCATGTTTTCCAGCGTACATCTGAGTGACAGCACCTAAAAACAGCAGCTCTTATATAAATAAGGCCAATGCTTCCCCTGCAAGTGCTGTGATGGCAGCAGGGAGCGGGGCCAGCACAGCCTGGGGGGACGATGTCCCTGCCCCGGATGGAGGGTGACGAAGTCGGGGAGAACCTTCAGGGCAGCCTCAGTCACCACCAGCCTCCCCTCCGCGTCACACCATCCATCGCAGCCCGTCACCTCCCCAGGGCAGAGACTGCTACCTCTGTGCTCTCATCAGCAGGGCTGTCCTGTAATACAGCAAATGGGTAAAAAGAATAACCAGTCTAAAATATGAATTTGTGGCTTCTCACAGTTAGTTTGCTGGTGCTGTGTATAAGGATTAAGGTAGCCGTTGTTTCAGAATGATGTATGTTGTATCTTAACGAGCAGCTTAATTGCTTTACTTAGCAGATGATAGCCAATAAAGTATTAAGAAGCCACATTTGGCACTTGGTTTCCCTTAATATTAAGATGCAAAAGTCTCATTTGTATTGCCTGTGAATTTGCTGTATCTCAGCATGCAAATGCTGCTGAATAATTTAGGCTTTTTTTAAGAAAGCCTGTGATATACCTGGAAAAGATTAATATTCAACAGATGTCCATCATCTACGTAAACACTTTTTTTCCCCTAAAACTGTATTGAGTTCTCATGAATTCCTTTAATGGAACAGAAACCATCCTGGCTCTTGTTCATGAGGTTTGTCTCTTTGCCTTGGTTTATTTATTCGGCTTGAAAAATTCACCTGCATAAGGCTTAAAAATGTTTGACCCCTTGAAAGAACATGAGGGGACATTCTTCACTTAGGCCCAAAAGAAAATAAAACGGAAGACAGGAGGAGAAAAGCTGGCATCGCAGTTCCTGATTGAATTTGTAGAAAAAAGAGACGGCCGTCCCACATTGCCATCCCGGGATGGCTATGGCTTTGCTCGTACGCTTGTTTGCTTTGGTGGACAGGAGCAGCGTGAGGACCGATGGTCACTGCAGCATTTCCGGGCCGTACGTCACACTTACTCATAAGTTTCTGCACATCGTAGCAGAGCAGTCAGGTATCAGGACTCCCACATTTCCATTTTGACAATGAAATTCACTGAAATACAAGAAAAAGAATCAAAAATGTACTGCGCTTTAAGCTCAGGTATCAGCAAAAAAACCTTTCCCCCTGACACAGGTACACTTGATATACCCATAAGAACGGTGATCTGAGATGGCATCAGGAAAGGTGTATGATTTACCCACAACGAAGTGGGTACAAAAAACGACTAGACTAGGATTATAAAATAAGCATCAGCTTTGAAGTCTCTACTCATAAACCAAGAATTTCTGGTTGGAAACAACCAGAGCAAAGTAAAAATGGGCCTTGGTTATGAATTTTGCCAGAAGTTCAAGTTTCTTCAAAGTCTGAGGTCGTCTGGACCAGGTAGCTCAGCCCCCTGGCACATGAGAACCACCTTCGTGTTTTGAACCCGGAGCTCAACTTTCTGTGTGCCCAGGTGCATTTGGGTATCAGCCTTTGGCTCACCCACCTTTTGGGTTCACAGCAGGCCTGGCAAAGGATGAATTTCAGAGTATGAAGTCATGGAGGTAGACATCAAGTCACAGCGGGGGAGAATTACTCTCTAAAAACTATTATTCTAAAACTAAATGCCCAACACATTGAACATTATGGAGGGCAACTGTAAAGGCTGGCGGGAATTAATCACTTATTAGGAGTTATATAGTCACACAGGAAAATTCCAGGTGAGCAGTTCTGGTATAAATGATGCTGCTGAGCACTTTTCAGAGGAGAAGCCAAGTCTCCTTGGCTATGGGCTGACCCTCAGATAATCATCAGCCTCAGCATCAGGCAGTCAGGCTTTCCAGGATGGCACCTGTGGACACAATGGCTGTTTGGAGAACCCAAAATTTCCCTGTAAAAACAACAGTTAAACCCCCTACCACCGCTTACCAATGCTTCGTAATTCAAGACTTTTCTTGCCCAGGGCATGTGTCATGGTTTCGGCTGGAATGGGACTGACTTTCTTGCTAGCAGGTGGGCTAGTGGTATGCTTTGGATTTGGGATGAGAATAGGGTTGGTAGCGCACTGGTGGTTTTGGTTGTTGCTGAGCACTCGAGGCCTTTTCTGCTCCTCACACCGCCCCTCCAGCAGGGAGGCTGGGAGAGCACAAGAAGCTGGAAGGGGACACAGCTGGGATAGCTGACCCCAACTGACCAAAGGGCTATCCCATACCATGCGCTGTCATGCTCGGTATATAAAGCTGGAGGAAGAAGAAGGAAGGAGAGGACATTCGGGGTTATGGTGTTTTGTCTTACCAAGTAGCCATTACATGTGATGGAGCCCTGCTGTCCTGGATGTCCTGGGAAGCAGTGAATGAATTCCTTGTTTTGCTTTGCTTGTGTGTGCAGCTTTTGTTTTACTTATTAAACTGTCTTTAACTCAACCAATGAGTTTGCTCTCACTTTTACTCTTCCAATTGTCTCCTGCATGGCAGAGACAGCATGACTCTACAGATACAGCAAATCCTTCCTGCCAGCGTGCCTGGGGTCCCCTGGTCTGCGTGGGAGAGGGGCAGCCTGGCAGCAGGTTGAATTAGGAAGGACTCAAAATGAGGGGTCAGAAAGAGCTGCAAAGCACAAAATGACTGTTAGTCTGTATTTGGAGAATGCTTGCTCTCATTTGTATGTAAAACTGGTTGTGAGAAAAGGGAATTTCGGACCAAAGTGGTGCCGAGGGTTTTGTTTTCTTTCCCTTAGCCAGCGAGTGTGAACATTGATGTTTCCGCAGCTGTGGGCAGGCAGCAAGGGGCAGCGAGCTGCTGCTGACAGTCACGTTTCCGTATGCTCTCACAACTGGAAATACTGCCTCCGTGTTGTTTCCAACTCACCAACATCAGGGGGTAATTTGAGCGCCTTGTTATCGCTAAAGGAAAGTGCCTACATAAAAATTATGCATCACAGAAATGCTTCATCACGACTGCATTGCTCTTGTTCGTCCGTCCCCTCTGAGACACGGAGGCACCTCTTTCCCACTGACGCAGATGCCTGTCAGGAGCCTCAGCACCTGTGGGGATGCAGGTCCCCCTCCCAGCTCTGGGACACACGGGCCCAGGGGTGCTCCAGTTCCCCTTGGGCCCACAGACAGCCCCTGGGATGGGAAAGGTGATGTCCAAGAGCACATGCTCCTCCGCCCATCTTGGCGCCATTCAGCCATGGGATAAAACAGCCATGGGTGTTTTTCCAACCTGTGTCCCTTGTCTTGACATTCCCATGGGATACAAATCTGCAAAAAGCACTTGAGTCTTTTTAGATCCTGAGCATCGCTATTTTTCATGGCTGTGGGTATGAGGCAACGGATGGGAAACTCTGCATGAGCCACCACCAAAGGAGGTTTAAAGAAAGAAGAGTCTGTGGGAGCATTTTGGAGGCCAGGGCTTGGTATTTCATTGAAGTGCTGTGCCAGACAGAAAGGATATAAACACAGCCATAAAAGAGATCCCAACATCTAGTCCCTTCATTTCAAATTACAAAGTCAGTAAGACTATTTATTTTAATAAATAGTCAAGGAAGTATCTTCAACCAAGTGACAGCTCGTTCCCATACTGTAATTAAATTTAAAGCTCAATTACTATTGTACAAGTCAATGGCATAGACAGGATGATTACAGGGAAATCCCCAGGGATGTCAAGAGTGGTACAGAGAGGTGGAAGGCAGAGCTCAGTGTGGGCTTTTATGGCTGTGCTATAAAGCTGGATGCAGCCCTGGCTGGGTCCCGCTGCCAGGCTGTGCTGGTCCCGCTGACCCTGGGCCGCCCCGCTCGAGGCAATCGCCGAGCATCAGTCAGGCAGTTGCCAAAACAATCACATCTCCTCCCTGCAAAGGGGGGTGCAAGCTGGTGTTAGCCCTGAGAAAATCCAGGTAAGATGGCCATCAGCTGCTGGGGCTGGAGCAGACGCTGCTCCCCGCTCCGTCTCTGGGTTGTGCCCTTACCAGGCCACCCTTTGCCATGCCGAGGCATGGCTGGGCGCTGCCAGGCGGCTCTAGCTGCAGGCGAAACTCCAGCATGAACCTGCACTTGCACGCTATTAGCTAATTAGCCTTATGGGTTGCCGAGCACCTCTTCCCTCTCTCCGGGAGGACGGTTTCTCCAGCTGCAGCAGAAGCGCACAGCCGTGCTGGGCTGTGCCGGAGGGACGGAGGGAGGCAACCCCCCAGCACCATCACCGGCAGGGCTGAGGGCCTCCCGGGGTGAAGGACCACCCCTCCCCATCGCTCCCCAAGGACAGGGTCGGACACATCTGCTGGTGTCTGTCTTGCAGCTGTTTTCCCTCCGCTCATCTCTCGTTACTGCCCCAGAGCTGCACTTCATCCTTGCGGCTTCCAAGTCCTTCAGCTGCTTCTCCTGTTTATACTGAAGGGAAAAGAAACCAAAGCCTAAACCGTGGGGTCCCACTCCAGGGGACAAACAGGAAGAGTATCGTCACATTTATTTGGCTTGTGTTTCATGAAATAATTTTAAAAACAAGATATCTTAAGTTTTGGATAACCTGGGTGGCAATCCTGAACACAGGGCTTCAGCCGGCACGCTGCTGGGAGCAACTGTAACTGCCGTGAAAACTCAGTGCAGACCGAGCCCAGGGAGCTTTTGGCCACGGTGGGCTTCTTGTTGGAAACTAGGGACGCATTTTTTTCCCCATTTGAATTTGTTCATGAAGTTCAAAAGAAACTGGTGCCTCTAAGCTACCAATAGGTTAGTCTAAGATAATTAATGTATTTTTCACAAAAAAAAAAAAAATCTGGTACCGATAGAATTACAGCCCACACACCAAAAATATATATAATGCAATTCACCAATTCACAAATTACATGTTAATTTTCTTTCCTAAAGAAGAAAGGTATCTTTCCTTTTTCTCTCCTTGCCAAGTTATGTTCAGTTGTGAAGAAGTTTCTTGCCCCCGTCTTTCCTTTCTAGCTGCCTGTTTGTGTTCCAGGTGTCACACCTTCACGCCTATATTTCTTTCCAGCTCTGCAGGAGGCAATGCCATGATTGCACATAGCAACAGCTCTTCATAAGGCTTTGAGTTTCCAGCGTGGGACACTGCGGAAAGCCTGATGCTAAGGGATTCAATGAGAGTCATGGATCTGACCAGCTGCCCACAACCACTCAACACGACCACAGGCTTTACCCCGCCACTGCCGCAGCAGCACAGCGTGCTCTGGGCCCTGCTTTCCCTTCTCTTGTACTGGCAGGCAGGCAGCGGTGTCCCCGTGGTGCTGGGCGTACATCCTATGGATGTGCGCTTGTGCTCCAAAAGTCTCTTCTTCTCTGAGCACAGCAGCAGCAACTGACACAGCGTCTCCTTACTGCGCTCTCAGTGGGCTTTGGTCTCGCTGCTGGGGATCACCTCCAGGCACAAGGAACCAGCCCAGGCCCCATTGTCTCTTCCCCACTTCATCCGCCGCCAAGGAAAGTGCCAATTAGTGCCAGCTGGGCTGGGGGCCTGGAGCCGGCCGCCCTCTCTTGTTTTCTCTGTGCAGCGCCTTCATCCCCAAGTACGCCCATTGATGTCCAGGGATTTCTTTAAAAAAACCACAAATCCTTATTCAGACAAATTGATGTTCAGTGCCCTGTTTTATTTCATGTGTTTGAAATGTAATAGATTATCATTCAAATAGAGCAATGTGGTAATAACTCCCCATAACTATGAGGATGATGAGGAGCCAGAGCAGCCTGGCTTGGGTGATTTGCAGCCCTCTTGCCCCTCTGCAGTTACCCATGGCTGCTTTCCGAGTCCAGCACAACTGGCAGGAGAAAATCAAGAGGCATCTCCTACAAGTAAATACTTTTGGGTTTCAGATGCTTGCCAGCATCAGGATGCCACCAGAGTAAGCTGTCCGGGGTGTCACCAAACAGCAGCGGCACATTTCTCAGCACAAATTAGCTTGTTTAGCCATGATTCCTGAATGATGGGGGGGCTTTGCTGGGGTTTAAGCCATCCCACAGGAGGGAGCTGGTTAATATATGCCCGTCCTCTCACGAATGGTGGGTTCCTGAGGTGTGTGCAGGCGTGTTTGAGCCTGATGTGGGATGTCTGGGAGTCCTGGGGGACAACAGGATGGGCATGAGCCAGCGATGGGCCCTGGTGGCCAAGAAGGCCAGTGGCATCCTGGGGGGCATCAAGCAGAGTGTGGNGAGGGACCTGCCAACCCTGTGATTCTGTGATTCTGTGAATCCTCCTGTGAGATGTCAGTCTCAGCCCTGAGGTGCATTGGGGAGTGCTTTGCCATCAGGGCACCCTGCTTCCCCCGGGACACCCTGCCCGGCTGGGCCGATGGCGGGTGTGCAGGACTCGGGTGACGCCTTCGTGACCTGGGATGGTTCGAGCTGAGTCAGTACAAACTAGTCCTGTGTCTAACAAGAGGTGACTTACCTTCAGAGTCCCAGCGCAGGGCCCTGCACGGAGGCGGGCAGAAAAACTGGAGGTGGAAATATTTTGCTATAGAACAGGGGGCAAAGCGAATATTGTTTGGGGTTTTTTGTTGTTTTTTTTTTTTTTTTTCTGAAGACATTGCTTCATCAAACAAATTACTACCCCCAACTTGTCAGTAATTCCCAGGTGCCAGTTAGCTCTTAGATTCACAAATGGCACGTGGAAAACGCCTTAGCCAGTCATTTAGCCATAGCGTATTTGCAATTTATAGCTTACTTCCTTAGAGCACTGCTAAGTCATTAAGCAGCCTTGTGGTTTGAGCAAAGGTTTAGGAGCCAGGAAAATCTGGGATGAGTCATTTGCTCATGCACTGGTGACCTGAGCAAATCAGTTGACCTCCTTGTGCCTCGGGCTGTGAGACCGGCCATGGGGAGCCGGCTCCCCAGCAGAAGTCAGGGACTTGCCTGGCTCTGGCCCAAAGCAAGCCCCTGGCCCCAGCGGCAATGTGCAATGCCCAGCCTGGGTGTCTCGGAGCCAGGACCCCACAGAGCTGCAGCCGGTCAGGCTCCCTTGGGGAGGGTGTCAGCCTCAAGCCCTTTGAAAGCCAGGGAAAGACTTCCAGAGATTTCAGTGGGCTTCAGATCAGGACTCGCTCACTGCCCTCCGGCATCTGCCTGGCTTTTGAATAGCTTGTATAATAAGTTATAAATGACAATTAAAACATAAAATGAAGAGGGGACCAGATGGCTCCAGGCAACATTTAAAAATACCAAGACTATTTCTAAATGCAGATCACCAGATCCAAAACAGCCCTGGGCAGACTTAGCTGAAGGTTATTTGCTGGCCTGGCTAAAAGGACATGGTGTGGTCTCGATCAGCTCTCCGAAGATGCTGTTAAAATGATATTTTCTGTCAAAGGCAGGAGGGAGGTGCAGGACTTGGGCAGTCCTGGTGACACAGACCTTCGCTCCTCTCTTTTAAGGGGGGAGCTGAAGGCTGCTGGGTGAGCAGTGACAAAGGCACGTTGGCTCGATGTCCCTGTTTCACCCCAAAGAAGGTGAAATGCTGTGCTGGAGGTCGGATCAGGGGAGAGGAGCTGCGCGGTGTCCTGCGCTCTCACATGTCTCCTCCGAACAATGTGGCTGCTGACACCGTGGGTGTTACTGCGGTGGATACCCACCACCAGCCCTGACAGCGCCTTGTTCCCTTCCCTGCCACCTTCGCTGACATGACTTCTGTCTCCAAAAATTGGGCCAGATGGAGAAAATTACAGGTACCCCATAAGATAATTTGTTACTTGGCTGGGGAAAGTGCAGCTGTGACCCTCTGGCAGAGGGAAGGTCATTGGAAAGGGATCTCGCGCCACAGTACTCACCTCGATTCAGCCTCAGGGCAGCGGAGCCACACGCAGACCAGGAGAGGACTTTGTACGTGTCCTCCTCGCCTTGGAGGTGGCAGGGCTGGTGGGGAGGTGGGCATGGGTCTGCCTCCACAGGCTCAGTGGCCAAACACCCCAGACACCATGCAAGGCCAGGTGCTGAGAGATGCGACCTGCTGTTAGGATGTCCATGCTGCAGAATAAGCTTCCCATCCAGAGGTTGCATTAGACTGTATTCTCCTCTCCTGAAGAGATGGGAATCAGCACAGCCCACGGGGAACCATGTTCGTTTGACCCGGAGGAAGCTGGGCTGAAGTTTGAGCCAAATGAGAGCCGGCTAGCTGGTACACCCCATGTCTTACCCACATGAAGACGTCCAAGCTAGGTTAGCCACCTGTACCAGCTATGGACCACAGCTTACAGAGAAGCAGATGGATAAAACTCCATGGCCTGCACTATACAAAGTGATCACAATGGCCACTTCAATCTTTCTAATTAATAGGTCCATTGTGCCGTGTCAAAAATAAGCTTGATTATAATTTGCTTTTGCTTTTCTTTTTCCTCTCTTGTACATGCTTCCACCTCCCACTTTCAGCTGAGCCCGGAAGCAGAAGTATCACGTTACTATGAGAGAAGCTAGTTTTGTGGTATTTCCATCCCATCCAGAGCCAGGAAACACGGGCAATTTTGCAAGACAGCCTGTACTCAGTAAATTTCCAGCTCAGTTTATATTCCTGTATTTATTTAGATTTGTTCTAACCATGTAAAAGAGCACTCATCCCAAGTGAGGTGCTGCAGAAAGACTTTCAAAAAACCAGATTTCATAGACCAAGGACCCTGAGCAACAGGCTTTTCACTGGACTGGTAGCTTCTGGTTAAGTTCGCTCATCTGAAAATACACCCAAGATTGACAAAGACATGGACAGTCAACTTCTGATAACATGAACTCTTTACTCAAAAGTAAACTTTTAGTAAATCCCACCAGTAAAATCACCATTTCTGGCAACATTTTCCTGTACCCTTGAGACCTTCCTTCCCTTCAACTTTCCTTCCTTCCTTTCTTTTTGTGCATGATAAATTGTATCTGTAACACATCGCATTTAAAACTCTCACAGTCTTTGGCTAGGTGCATGACGCCCCTGCTAGCATCTTCCCACCTCCCAGCTGAGCCGGTCAGATGTTCACACTTCCATGGGAAGCGCACAACAGCTCCAGGGACCGAACTCTCCTCTCTTGACTCCTCTTCTCCTTCAGCAGCAAAGTCCTGCCACAGGCAGAAAAATCTGCATTTCCCACGGGACGGCAGCGCTCACAACACCAGCTGTTCTGCTTGTTTAGGTCTACAGCCAACCTCTCCTTATTTCTGCATGCCAGTGTTCCCAAATACCCTCAGATTAAATGGTGTGTGCGCAAACCACACACCCTCATACATAACACATACACCCTCAGCTCTTAAAACTGAAAGATGAAGGGTTGGGAGGGTTTTTTTGGAGGCACCAAGAATTCTGCTGTCTTTATCAAATTAGGGTGAAAACTTTCATGCCAGGTAAAGCCACTGTTATAGCTCCCCGGTGAGCTACAAATGGGCCTGAACCAACCTCAAAGCCAGCAAAAGTTGACTTGAAAAAAAACCCAAGCAAACTCTGAGACAGATGCTATCGTTCAACACCAGCTCAAGACTGAAACTGGGGTTTTTTGAACCCTGTTTCAAAGTTGCCCTGTGCTCTGCTGAACACGACTGTGGGGCTCTGCAACAGTGCCAGAGTTAACACAGTTCCTGGGTGTTTTGTGCCGTAACGCCGGCAGGATGGGGAAGAAAGAGCAAGTGAATATACCCTTATATCTTTGTTAAGAGAGCAGATGCTCCTCGGAGATGATTGTAAAATTCAGGTTCACATATCACAGTTGACAAAAGGATGACGATGAGCCAGAGTCCACAGTTTACGCGTCAACTTGGTGCTGTTGGGAACAAAGCCTATAGAGCACTGTGCAGACTTTGGGGGTCAGAAGGGAATATTTTATAAAAGTGAAGTACTTTAAGAAGATAGAATGTAATTTTAAAAGGGTAAAATATATTTTAGAAGGTAGAATCTCTCATTAAGTAAGAATAAAGAGCTGTGAAAAGGGTCACAAGGCCCTGTGAAACCAAACACTTGGTATAAACAATGAGTGTCTAACTAATGAATATACCCTTGAAGAACAGAAGGCTGATAATACGGAACATCCCCACCACAGGAGGCACCGAAACCGGCTGAAAACCAGACAGCTGCTGGATAAGGCATAAAGTTAACAAAAATTTGCAGTAACTGGGGGAAAGGTAAAGGTGGCAGTGGAAGATCGTGACCACAGACTCAACCGGAGACTGAACTGGACTACCCCCCCCCCCCAGTGCTGGAGTATGTGCACATCAATTAAAGGACCTTTAACTTTAGATGAAAGCGAGAGAGTGTACTAACCAAAAGAAATTTTTAAAGATAAGATACTAACCAATAATTATAACTAAGGGTGTGTATTTCTGTGTTTTGAACCGTATAAATAGTCCTAAGAGTTTTTAGGCCGGTGTGCTAGCTTTGTGGATCACCACCTAGCACCCACCTCTACAGAAATGACACAAATAGGTAATACCTCTACTCTGTGTGCATGTTGGTGTCCGCACACCGGCTAAACGACCCCGCTTTGGGACCACAAAACCTGGAAGCCTTGGGCTGTAACTGGATGCCCAGACCTCTGTTGCCATCTGGATGAAATCGCAGGGTTGCGAACGGGGGGGGGGATGACAGGGCTCACAAAAGGCAATGCCTCGATTGACCTCACAGCCTTGCACGTGGGTGTGAGCGTTGCCTTGGCAAAGGCCATGTGGCTGCAGCAGCAGCAGCCTTCCTCCCCACTTCCCAAGGTAACGGCACGGCTGCGATGGTGCCCTCCTCCGCCGCAAGCCTCCGCAGGGCTGGGGCCAGGGCTCAGCCTGGCTCAGGCGGTGGATCTCCGCTGGTTCCCATCACTGGGACACAGTTTTCTTTCAGTGGGTTAGGTTAAAATTTGGAACAGAAGACGTTCCTCTCTTCATATCAACTTTGCCATCTCCACAGTATGTTTAGCAGGCTATAGATGGCTTCAAACTCCAGCCAAGGGGTTGAAGATTGTCCAATGATTTACCACAAGAAGGGCTTTTAAAAAAAAAACCTGCTTGTAGCAAGTCGGCTACTGAATGTGCTAGTTTGCAACATGATCTACGACATTTAAACAGAATTATTAAAGTCATAAGGACAAGACACTGCCAGTTTGACTGCGGTCCTACAGATTTAGCTTATTGCTTTGGCTTCTCAGGTAACGGCTGGTGGTTCTGAACATTCCCAGGTCTCACCTTACCTATGAAGGCAGAGATGTGGTGAGATGTGGTGGTCACAGAGTAAAAAACTTACTGTACAAAAAAAAATAAATAAAGGTAACTGTGGGCTGTTTGCAGCAAGAGAAACATGCTGAAATAGCAACGTTATAAAGGCTATTCTTCTTGTGCCTTGCAGCTTCCTGCTTTGGACTAAAAAAGTACAGCATATAAATAGAGCAGGCAAGCGTGAACCTGTGATAGCAATACACTACTCCGCATTTAAAATCCCTAGAGCTCAAGTTTCTTTGGGGCCATTTGGGATGATTTTGTGCAAATAAGGGACATTCAGTTACGGGCGCCTGCAAACAGGAGTCATGCTGTGGGTCACTCCTGCGGCCATCCCGGGACATCAGAGAGGTTAGCGGCTTTAAATCCCAGTTTTCTTCACTTAAAAATAAACTTGGCGGCCCTCCCCAGAAAAAAAGGACATTCTTCCCAAAGAAAACATCCTCGCCTGTAGATGCTTTTGTCACAGCAGCAGCCATGGTGGAAGCAGAGGAGCCGAATTTGCTCACCAGCCACACTGGCGCGAGCCCGCTGGCATCTGCGCAGCTGATGCCGAGGGAGACGTTTGCTCCCTGAAACGCCTTTTGAATTAAAACGTACCTTTGGGGACAACATTTTAAAAAAGAGAAGCCTCAACATTATGTTCTCAGTTCTGCATGTGAAACTGCTGCAATTTGGGTTTAGGAGCTTCGTTCTGGTTTGAGGGCTTTTTTTAAAAAATATGAAAATTTACTGTATGAAACTCCCTTTTCTCTTAGGACATACTTTTTGCAGAACGATCTAAGACACCTAGTAGCAAACGACCCCCCTTCTGTTTAACTTTAAACTCTTACCACAGAATATAAAGTTGATTTTACTCAGAAACCCAGCAGGTTGGTATAGCAAGTGCACAGAGACAACAGCATGCTCTATTTAATAGGATTTTTCTTATTAATAAATTAGCAGGATTTTTGTCGCTAAGATGAGGCCTCATTCTTTTCCTCATAAATATTGACTTTCTGTAATAAACACAGCTGGAAAAGAAAAAAAAAAGGCACTTGTATGTCATAGTTCTCCTGCCATAGGTTTGTTGGGCACTTCCTTTTTTCACAAGACCACGGATTTCCTCAGCCCAAGTTGTCTCAGTTGGGAGAGACAGTGGTTGTCGGCTGTTTGTCTTCCTCAATCCCTTCACCTAGAAGAGAGGGGAAGCACCTCCCCCCGCCGTCTCTCTTTCAACATCCTACTTGAAGGAGCTACATGAAAAAAAGAGGCAAAATAAAAAGCGCCTCACACACACACAAGCCCCCACCTTATTAAGAGAAGCCACAACAAGCCTTTATCCTCTGCATCTGTATCGTTTGAGGGCTGGATTTCCAAAGTCTTGGGCTGGCACCAGGAATGCAGGACGGGCAGCGAGACATTCCTAATCACCGTCACCAGTTCTGCCGGGTGGAGACACAGATCCCCTACGCCTATCGCATGCTCCCCGGTGCTCGCAAGCATCAGCCCGGGGGGCCTGCCCGGCTGCTCCCCGGCGGCACATGAGGACGAGATGTCACCTCGCTCCTGCTGACCGCAATTCGCCGCGCTCAGGATGCTCAACGCCTCGCCGTGAGTCGCCGGCTCCTCAAGCCAGGAGGAGCTTCCTGGTGCTGGCAGCTTCCCTCCAAGCAAGAGATTCCCCTGGCGCCAAGCTCATGTGCCTCAGGCACCAGCAGAAAACCCTGAGGCTGTTCCCTTGAGCCTGTCCCTCCCTATTGGTGACACTCACATCCATCCTGATCCCTGCGTCCACCCGCCTTCAGCAAGAGCTGCCCCTCTCCGGCCAGGTACGGACTAAACAAAAAGCGCTTGAGTAAATCACACCCCTAACTGCCACCCGACCTTCAGGAAAGGTGGCAATCCGACCCGCTCTCCTGAACGGAACAACTTGTGCCTGAAATAAAATAAATCCTCGCTTTTGTTGCCAGATTCAGCTTGCGTTCATTCAGAACTGCACTGATGCCATCTGCTTTGTCGCTTCGAAGGAAAGAGATGCGTACCCACAGCCCGCTCTCCCATGCAAGACAACCAGCCTGGGTTTCCCAGCAGTCTTCACGTCGGCAACACACATTTCCCCGCACCTCTAACACCAAGAATAAGAGAGACAGGCATATATAAAATGACACACTTTATTAAAAGTTACATTCAGCAGCAATGGACATATTGACTTAAGTAACTGTCAAGGAGCTTATAATTATAAATCCCTCTAAGGCATTGAAAGCTCTTAGATGTTTTAACTTCTTTGCAATCATTTCATATAAATAGGTAAAGTAAATGATGCTTGCCTAAGAAGAGGATACCCCAGCTGCATTAAACAAAGATATACATATAAATTTATGTATAAAACAATGGGATTTTTTGTTATAAACTCATTGATGGGGATATTTCACAATCTTTAAGGCTTGGGCTGTGACCCCGCAATTATTATTCGCAAAAGAAGTCTCCTGTTTAAGTTACCATGCGTGAGTGTACAGATTGCTCACACAGATGAGAGTGGCAGGGCAGGGGCCTAAGCTTTTGCAGAATCAGCAAAAATGTCAAAACACTCGGTGAGATATATTTACAGTCTGTGCAAGTAGCATCGCCTAACTGTTATGGATTACGGAGGTCCCTCTCGGAAGCTATCAACAGCAGAAAGGCACAGAAAGGCACCCTGGCAAAAGCTAATTGGCATCTGTCACCTCTTAGTTTTTGATGTTGTAGCTCTCCCTTCCGAAGAGCAGTATTTGGGCTCTTGAGCCTTGGGGACATCATCTGGGGCGCGAGACCGAGAGAGCAACAGCAGCATGCAACTGCAGGCCTGACCACGGGACACAAACGCATCCCGTCTGTTTTTCCGGCTCCAACAGCAGACACCTCCCTCCATGTGCAGTGGTCCATGTGCTTTTTCCGAGTGTAAACAAGAAAAATGTCAATCATTTCCAGTATTAGCCAACCACCCACCCTCCAATACATAGTGATACTTTAATTTATCTTTGTTCCATTAAACCGTGCTTTATGCCTCTAATAAGTGTATGTGTGAGGAAGAGGAAATTGCTGTTGAAACAGAAGCTGTGACTAGATGATGAACTGCATAACTAATTTGAATTAATACAGCTGCAGCCTCTGATCCTCTACCAACTTACCGCTGACTTTACATTTGCATGCAGCTCCTTTGGCTTCACGATGTGCAATAGGCCTAGTCCGAAAGGCAAATCTGGCTTTATGGCTGGTTACAGCACAGTGTGTGGCTGATGCAAACGCCCAGAATGAGTTCATGGTGAGTTTCTCAGTCCTGAATGCTAATTGGGACACGAAGCCCCGTCCTCGCTTAAGGAAGGGGTCTTCACCACCGCAGCCATGCTGGAGCAGCAGCATCAAGACCTCACACACAGTAAGCCTGTAGGAAAGGCACACCCCAAGCTTTATTCCCAAAATATCTCAGTCGTTCATTGAAGACAACCGCTTTTCTGGATTCTGCTTTGACTAGCAGCTTTCTGACCCTCAGCTCTCCGTGCTACAGCCACATCTGCTCTGCTCTCCAAATACCAAATGTTGTCTGGTCTTTGGAGCGGAAAAGGTTTCTCCAGCCTCAGAAGCAAAGGCGCAGCACTGACCAGCTCAACCCAGCTCCCGTCGCCTCCACGCACTCCCTCTGCCCAGGAAGGCGCTGACATCTGGCAGCAGCAAGGCTGCCAGCCCGACACCAGCAGAGGAGCTGCAGACCATACAGGCTCCTTCCACTCACTTGCGCTGCCCTTGTGCCATTCCTCATCACCACTCGCTCCTCACCTCAGCACTAGGAAGCACAGCCATGGCTGGATGTGAGAGAATTTCTTGCAGGAAAAACAGGCCCTAAACCTCGAAATGGCCATCACCTCTCACAACCAAGACGCTCCAAGGACAGTCAACACAAATAGATTTTCTTTCAGTGAAATACACAAATCCCTGCTTTCCACACAGTATTTTTGAAAGGCGCAATTGAAACCAATGGGAAATGGTTTAATGGTAGAATAATCAGACCCTAAAGTACATTGTTTTCATCTCAGCCACGTTACTGGCACAAAAAAAAAGAGATGGCTTCCAAGAAGAGGTTTGAGTTTGGGATGAAGAAAGGGAAATGCCCCTTCCTTCCCTTTACTCTAGTCTGTTGGTTTGAATTGTGCCTTAAATAAAACAACATAATTTCTTCAGGGAGAAACTAGAAATAGTGGAGCCAATAATATTTTCACCTTTGATCAAAATGGTTTTAATAACAAAATGGAAATGCTACAGGGGAAAAGTATTGCAAAAATATTTTGGTTTAAGAAGGGAGTCCACATAATGGAGATGCATTTTCAAATGCACCAAGGACAATTAAGTACCCAAAACCCACCGAACTTGAAAGTGAACTGGGACCACAACTCCCATGTGCGTCCCCAAAATCTTCTCCCAAAAGAGAGAAGAGCCCTCTTGGGCTATGCGGAAACCCCGTAACCTTTCTTTTAAAGAAATACAGAATTCAGCAGAAACCTGCAAAGCTGACTTGGCTGCCGCCCTTCGTAGAGCCTAGAGCTGGAAGGAGCTCCTCCGGCTTTGCCCCTATCAGCCAGACCTGTGGGGGGAGGCCACCCCTCCAAGCACCTGCAAGAGGAAGGGTGGGGAAAGGCAGGCTAAGCCCATGAGTTTTAGCTCAGAAGAAAGCCGGCAAAATACGGTGCTTATTTACTCAAGGCAACTTTCGCTGAAAATGAGCTTACAGAAGGTAATGACACCATTACAGCTCCACAGAGAAAGAAATTTCTAAGCTTTTTAAAAAAAGTAAAATCCCATACATGCTTCAAACTACAGGTATAATTTTTTTTTTTTTTTCCCCCTGAATCCTCCATTGGAACTTGAATTTAAAACACAGTTTAACTCCTCAGTATGTGAAATCTCACGGCCACGTTAATCGAGAACATCTGAAGCCAGGAGAAAGAAATCACTTCCAGTTATGTTGTCAGTGTTATGTGCATAACATTCACACAGCTGTAGATCCATTGTGCTCCATGTTATAAATAAGAAATTGCATGGTGACAGCTAAAATTCAAAAGCGTTAATGTTTCTCTTTGCAACTCTTTTTCTACTTTTTTCTTTTTTTTCCCCCTAGTCTTCTGAGGTTTCTCCCCTTTCCCTCCTAGTAGACGTTTCCTGAAGCAACATTATTGCTTACCCAACTGACATATTTACGGTAATTAAAAAATAGTAAATGCCAAGCAAATATGACTAACGTTGCTATTTGGCAAATAAGCCAGAAACGACTTCTATTCATCGCGAACCAGGCTGTCGTATTTGCGTTAATAAAACATTTCTCCTTCTTCTGCTCATCTTGGTTATCCCAGCGCTTCAGGGAGAAGTCTCAAGGCAGCTCTAAGGACGCGGCCAAACGTTGCCCCAGCCTCGGCCGCACACGGCAGCTACCACCAAAGCCACTGAGTTGCAGAGTCGGGCCCGTGAGCGAAGACAAACGAGCCCCCTTGTATCTCTCGCATTCTAGGTTGTGGTCCTTTTCAACCATGAAAAACAACTACAAATTGTTCCCAGAGCTAAACCACTTAACATCTTGGCACTTGGTTGTTTTTAACTTTGTAACAATAGGCACTGTTCACTCCTCTCAATCTCAGCTTTTTATTCTGTAATAAAGCAGGAATACTGATGAAAGGCTAGTCACGGCTTCTCCCCGTGGTATCAGGGTGGTGGCATGTGATGATTCACATGGGGTGTGTTTGATCCAAGAAAGCCCAGCCTCTGCTTATTCTTCCTTTGTTCTGTCATCTAAGGTGGAAAGGCAGAGAGAGATAAGTTGAGAAATTTTTTCATTTCTTTTTTTTTTTTTTTTTTTACTATAATTTGGCAGGCACAGAGCAAGATACATATAAGCAAAACAACAGGGAGTGAAATTCTTTTCTTCAGCATTGAAAATTACAAGTAAGAGATGCCTTTGAAGTGGGAGATCTGTTTCCTGCAAAGTATGGACATTTTATTCTCATTTGTACATTATTCCTATCCAGCGCAGGTCTTACAGTGTATTATTTGCGTTGCTATCGTGTTGCGTAGCCCTGCAGAGGATCAGCGTTTGCACTTGGTGCTGTACAATCACAGAATTAAAAGACGGTCCCATACCCAGAGAGTTTAAATTTAAGCTGGGAGAGAACAGATTCAGTCAGAGGGGGATGAAAAAATCCCACCAGCTCAGTATGGGTAAGCACAATAAGCAATAGTCTCAGCACATCCAGCATAAAACTTTTTTGAGTTTTTCACAGGGAAAAAGAGGGTTACAAAAGGAGGGTTTTGAAGGGGGATAATTAGATAACTCTGTTGATGCCACTGAAATGCTTCCCATAAAGAAAACACAAAGATGCTTTTCTGAAACGGTAATGAGCAAACCAGAGGTGACCAGCATCTGTAGTAAAAAAGGAGCTGGCCTTTTGATCCTGAAGCGAGGGAAAACATGTAAGGTGGTTTTGACAGGAGCTGGGCTTTAGGAGAGGCCAGTGGCTTGTGCTCCGTACAGGAGAGAAGGGGGAGCTGTGGGAGGAGAACAAAGACAAGGGTGGCACAAACAAAGCAAGAGGCTCGGCAAACTGTTTTTGCAACAGCACTGTTGATATTCCTAGTGGGGTAAAAAATACGTGTGTCAGATTCAGGAAGCTTTTCTACTGATTCCCATCAGTACACAGCTATTCCTGATGCTATGCCTTCTTTACTGCCAGGTTATGCCGTACCCGCATATGCAAAGCCCATCATTGCTTCTGCAGTTCTCCCTCTGTCCTCACACACTCACTAGGGGGATTTCATAACTAATTCCACCTCGGCTTTTCTCCTCACCTGTTCTCTGCTGTTTCCAATAGAGTACAATTTCATTCCAAACCTGTATCCGTGTATCTACTCAGAAACCTTACTGGGGGGAAAGAGAAAACCTTTCGAAGACAAAAGTCTCTTTTGTAACACTGTCCTGACCGTGACCCGAGGAAAGCTAGCACCTTCACCCACACGTGCTCACGTTGCTACCCACTGCAGGGCCCTTACCTGTTCCTTGAGCTCAGCAAGCTGACTGGAAAGCTGTTTTACAAGGCTCATGGTTGACTCCAGCCTCTCTTGCAGGTTCCTGATTTCGTTTTGCTCACTGTCGCCTTCATTGCTAACCAGGGACATGGCTCTCATCCGAGGGAACCAATCCAAATTCTTCTCCTGCAGGAGTATTAAAAAAATTAGTAACGTTAGAAGGGGTTTATGCAGTGCTATGGTGAGACTAGAGAATGAAAACTCAGAAGGACTTCTACCCAGTGGATGACACACAGCAAGCGAGCCTATGAACTAGGAAATTCAGAAAGTATTTTACACAAGCATATTTATTCTTCCTTCTCCTTAGCTACAAGGAAGGCACCAACTGGAAAATCTTGGATTCCCCCCAGCTACACCTGTATTGCAGCGTGGGCAGTGCCGGCACGTTCACCCGTGCCTCTGGCATGCAGAAACTCCTGCTGTTGGGCTCTGGGGAGACTCCTCTGTTACACCACCCCAGGAAAGTCCGTGTGCTCCCCGTGCTTTGCAGGGACACATTTCCCCACTGTCTCTTCAGCTTGGCTGGCCTCCACCTATTTTGTCTGTCCTTGCAGCAATGTCAGGAAAACAAGACAAGCCAGAGTCCTCTCCAGACTGGCCTGGAGCGTGCCTACTGCAAGGGCAGAGGGACCTCAGACAAGAGCAGAGGGACCTCAGATTCAGCTGCCCGCAAGAGAAGATTCGGGCTCCTGGGAATGGCTTAGGTTTCACTGTGCTATTCAGACTGTACACCGGAGGTAAAGGCAAACACAATCCCACGGCCAGCGGCGAACTGCTAAGGACCAAGCACTACACAGAATAGCACCGAATTGGCTGTTTCTCTATTCGTGGACTCGGGATATGAATTTAATCATAATAAACATACTGTAAATAGACAATATGAGTCAGGAAGGTGCTGCACATCAGCATGAGCCTGAACTGTCTCCATGGCTTGGGGGTAAAGCGTAACAGACGGAGAAGACTGACGGGTGCAAGCCTAGGAGGAGTGGCAACCACGTGGCAAGCAACCGGTTTGTCTTAAGGCACGAGACAAAGGAAACAGGCCCTGTAGCTGGTGATGCATTACATTAGCACACCTCTGCCCTCCACCTTGGGGAGGATGTGGTTAGATCATATGCATGGTGTTTTGCAATGGGCCTCTAAGGACACGTGCACTCGGTAAGTTTAGAAGAGAAAGAGAATGAGCTGAAGTGTGTTTCTTCCAGTCTCCTGCCCTGTGAATGGCACCACAGGAACAGCACTATATTGAAAAGAAAAGGAATAAAGGACTTTTTTTCCAGAAGACTCCTGGCAGGCAACAGCTGTGCTACTTACGTTGTCTGGGCTTGGTATTTGGTAAAATTTTAACTGCGTTGAACTTACTGTAGCCTCAGACTTTTCCTCACCGTGAAAATAGAAAAGCTAGCGGTGATTCTGCAGTATTTACAGCTGGGCAGCCCAGGGCTGTAAAACCCACAGGAGCAGGGTTCGCACGGGCTGGCCTGCTAGAGCTGTGCGCCCAGGGATGCTCCCCTCCTAAACCAACATGATTTTAGACACAACCAAGCTCACCCTCGCTAAGCATCAAAGCACTTACAGTACTTGTGTTTTCCCACTATTTGTGTTAGCCCAGTCCCCTCTGCTAGCCTGGATATGACTAAATGCAAAGCCATCAGAGTTTTGGCTTGTTTTCTTCTCTTTAACTCAAAACTTCTAATGAGTTTTTGTCTGACTGTGCAACCTCTGGTCCTGTTGCTAAACCGACGAGATGATCAGGGAATAAGACCGTGCCCCTCCGTTGCATTTTGCAGCCAGGGCTCAGTCAGCCGTGTGCGCTGGTGGAATGAGGCCTTTCTCCTTGCTGCCCGCTTTTTGAGCCTCGTGATCTCATTATGACAATTTACTGTGGTTACGCATGATGCCATTTTCAATGGGTCATAACTCATTCAAATCAAAACCTGTTTTCACCAGCTCTGCTGGTGAGCTCGAAAGGAGCGCATGTGACCCTCCCTGCTGGATATCCCCAGCGGACACAGGGAGCCGTAGACTCCTATTTCTGCTGCATGCGTTTCTGCTTACAAGACCAGCATTCATTTTCCACAAGTACGCTCTGATATTTATTTTAAATTTATTTTGGCTGGGATCTAGCACAGCATTCATCACGTGCCCAGCATTGAGCACAGGTGTACTCATTTATACTAAGCTTGGTTTGTGCACAGTGCCTTTCTGGATCAATGCCTTTTTTTTTTTTTTGCAAAATGTTTGCCAGCAAATTTGTCTGCCGCTACAGGCACAGAAAGTTAATTCAAAGGAGCTACAGCAAACAGAGCTGCACTTGTATCTGAATGTTTCCTGGAAAGCTCTGGTATCTGCACCCATTACAGCTTCTCTTGCATGAAGCACTTCAAGATACCAAATGCAAGACCGCATGGCCATAGGAGCCAGCTGAGGGGCCAGGAGTGCTTTTTGGCAAGGCTTAGCATAACGCCAAAGTTTCTAAAGCCAAGCTGCACGGGGAGAGCAATCTGAGACTCCATCACTGTGCTCTTGTGTCTGCAGAGTACTGCTGCCAGGATTGTGCAATGCACTTCGCTAGTTTTGTTTTCCATCTGCCACTCCCTCGCTCCTCCAGGACGCAAGGCAGAGACTGCCAACTGCCTTGGAAAGATTTTTGCGGACGGACCCTCCACTGCACTGCAGCATCCAGAGGAAGACCACACAAATCCACGTGGATGCCAGGCATCCCAGGTTCAGTGGGCTTGTCTTTCTCGAGGCTCCCAGTGCCACCTGCTTCCCTCCTTCTCGGCACAACATTATACTTCCTCGGAAGAGGGATGACCAGGAGCAGGTGAAGACAGGGAGAGAGCACACAGCACCTTGCCCACGGCCACACATCCCTGTAGTGCTGCTCTGAACCACATGTCAGCTCCTCTGGGCCACCGTGAGCCCCAGAGTCACGAGGGCTCAGTGACAGACTCCGCTCACTGCGTGTGCTCAGCTTTGCCTTCCCAGCAATGCCGTGATAATCTCTCCCAAGAAAAAAACCCAGCTGTGGTTTAGTTACAGACCAGGAAGATCTGGGCATTTTTGGGGCAAAATGTTGTGCAGGATCAAGCAAGGGCTTGATCCAAGTTCTAAGAGAAGCTGATGGATTTGTATGGACTGGAGACCTCATGAAAAGCTGCTACTGACGTCTGCAGCTTTTCCTGGCAGCAGAGGGGCGACAGGTAGAACAGCTGGCCACAGGCCTCTCACTTGGTAGTCCCAAGTGCTGTGTTGGATGCCAGCAAGACTTTGCTTCTTGGTTCTCAACTGCATACACATCTAATGGAATCCAGTCCAGCTGTGTATCTTTGTAGAAAGATTCAAAATTCAATAGGTCAGTAGGAAACACGTTCCAGCCTGCCAACCTGCCTTTAGGTTAAAAATACTTACCTGGCTTTCACCGATAGTTCCACTACAGTGCACACACTAGGTATATTCCCTTGCTGAAATGCATGCTTTTGCTGGTCCATATTATCTTTTTTTTTTTTCATTGCATTATGAACTGCAGAAATTTTTAAAGGGCAGCATGAAAATCAGCTCTGGCGCACAGCCTCGTTTGCTAACTCTATACCACAAACAAACAGCAATTGCTGCTGGGGACAAAAAACTTTTGATCACAAACCTGCCAGGATCCAGAAGGTAAATAGGACAAGGCTCCTCTGCCGACAGTGTGAGTGATCTGTAAGTGTTCATGGAGGGACGGGCACTCTGTGACTGCTCAGCTATGGGAAAGCTATTTTTGCTTTAAGGTAATTGCTTGTCAATTAACTGGAGGTAGTTAATGTGTTTGTACAATCCCAAACATTTGTTCTGGGACTTAAATGTTTATGGGCTTGGTCCAGGGTTCACCTTGACCAATAAACACGTTAAAGCCGTAACACGCCTCCTCTACGCTGCAGGTGCACTCCTGCTTCACCTTCTCTGACTGGTGCGGGGACGGGATTTTGCGGGGCGTTAACTGTCACGCCTTAGCTCTTACTCTTAAAAATCCAACCATTTTGCCCAGGGTAGCATTCACTCGGACCTTTTGAACCCTGTCTGGAAGCGAGCGGCAGTTTGGAGGAGGGAAGTAGGCTGCTGGCAGGGAGTAGGGCAAACCTCCGCAAAACTGTCACAGGACTCAATCAACAGCCACCAGGTTAGTGTGAGGTGACAGAACTCAAGCATAAATTAGCTCACAGAGGGTGAGGTAGGTGGATGGGATGCTTTAATACTAAGTAGCTGCCTGGACACAGAACTAATTGTTGAAATGTACTGAAATCTTTCTAAACAACCGGGGCCGAACGCAGTATATTGTTACCGTGATTTCATTCTTGCACAGGATAGCAGGTATGTGCAGCCCAACCGCCGCAGCCCACCTACGGAGCACAGGATCCTCCCGCTCCACGCTCCCTGCGCAAGCATAACCTGTGCCTTGCAGAATTCATATTTAAGTCTACGTCTGTGCCCAGGGCAGAGCCAGCCAGGAAGGCTGCAGGGAGGAGCCGCTCCTCACCCTCAGTTCAGCTGGGGGAAAAAAAAAACAAAGGAAAAAAGGCAGGTGGGGCCAGCCAAAAGGCTACCGGCCAACGAGACCGAACAGGAGGAGAACAGATATTTCATGTGGCGATCCAGCATGCGTGCTCCCTCCGTCCTCCCCCTTCGGCTGGCAGGACTCCAGTGGGAATCACGGCTCACCGGGGGCAAACACCTCTCTCTGCAAGGTGCTCCGGGGACACGTAGCTGGGAGGTGCCGATGGCAAGGGCACGTGCCTGAGAAATCACAGGGCTTAAAGGATTTGCTACTCGTGTTTTCTGACAAACCTCGAACCCTTCTTCTCAGAGAGGCATGTTCAAAGCAAAAGTCTGTGTTTGCCTCCTGGAGTTTTCTATGCAACTCTCCCCTTCTGTGGCCTTTCCAGAGGAGGGCAGAGCAACGGGATAAGTATTCCCTTCAGTAAAACATTGGCATTTTTCTGACTTCGCTAGCTCTGGTTGAGTATGGACGGAGAAAAGACTGAAGAAATTTGTTTAGAGTTTCCACACTTTGTACAAAGTCTCTCTCGAGCCATCCCTGTCCTGTTGGCACAGCCGACCGGCTTCAATCGAGCTCTCACGCTGAGCTGACTCCATGCCTCTGGAGTAATTGGCTGAGGGACGTTTCTTTAGGAGGTGCTGGTTTCACAGGCTAGCAGTGAGATGGATCAGCTGCAACCAGCAGGAAAGACTGGGCTGAGCCTTTAAAAAATAGATTACTAGATAACAGTGACAGAAAATAGGTCAAAGACTAGGACAAAGGGGATGAAGTAGAGGAGTGAAGGCAGCCTTATGCATGCTTTCCGCCAGTGCCACTGCCATGGGCTCAGAGTGCCACTGCCATGGGCTCAGAGTGCCACGCCACCATCAGCTGCACCAGACTTTAATTTCTCCAGCAGACTCTAATCCAGTGACTCTCAGCCCTTTCTACCCCGTGACCCCGTGTTGCAACATGAAAACAAGCCCCATTTCAGAACTTCTATCTATTCAAAAAGAAAAGCGGCGGATGACTGTTCATGACTCCTCCTGGGTTGTGACCTCTCCAGCTGCACGCACCGGAGCAGAAGACAGGCTCCGTGTCCCCCAGCCCACCGTTCCCCTGCCTGGCACACACCATTCGCTCCTTGGTGACTCAGTGAGGTGAGTGAGGTGACCATCAGGAGGATTATTTGTTGCCTAATAAGGCTGAGAAAACAAGTACGCCTAAAGCCCTCCGAGCTCCTCAGCTAGACAGTCACTAAAGCACGCAGAAAAGGAGCACGGACGTTGCCACGAAGGTTTGCTGCCTCCGTGCGCTGCACTGGGCAGTTCGTGGTATCCCACCCTGCAACACACACTCACAGAATCACAGAAGGCTTACAGTTGGAAAGGACTTTGAAGACCATCTAGTTCCACCCCCCCTGCCCTGGGCAGAGACACCCCCCACCAGCCCAGGCTGCTCCAAGCCCCATCCAGCCTGGCCTTGAACCCCCCCAGGGATGGGGCAGCCACAGCTTCAGTTGCACCCTAGGACCCGTGCCTCAGCACGAAGGCAAACCATCAGCACTGCTGCCCTTCGGCAGGCAGCTCCTGTCCTTCCAGGCACAAGAACCAACAGGCTGTTTAATCCCCTTTTTTTGATCTAGCACCTTGAAAAAATACTTTAGTGACGGGTATAAAGAGATCTATTTACTGAGAAATTATTCTGTATGTCTGAAACGTAAATAAGTCCATCTATTCCCTTCTCAAATCTGTTGCCTGTATAAGCAGAGAGCAATCAGTCCAAACGACCTTTTGAAAGCTATTATTTTTCTGCCTAAGGACAGAGTCCTGAAAGACTGTAGTCATGTAGCTCCTATAGCCACCTTAAAAAGGGATTTTTAAGATTTAAACTATCTCGTGCTTTAGATGACACAGGGCAATAACCACTTTGTGATTTAATCACAGACAATAATAATTTGGTTCGGTGCATGATTCAGCTAATCCACAATTTGATAAACGTTCATCCTAAACTACAAACCCAAATAGCTTTCTGCAAATCCTGTTTGACACTTTAATGTTAAGACGGCATTTGATAAGCAATCTGTGCTGTACAAGAATATAGGGAGGGAAATTAGGAATTGTTATGCATCTATATGCATCCACAACAGTAATTCAAGGAAAATAAAAATAAACTTTGTCAATTACAGATAAATCTTCATGCAAGAAGAAAACTCACAGGTCTGGCTGGGTCCATACTGGATTGATAAATGCTACGGCTTCCACAGCTTATGGAAAAGTATAGAAATCTGTTTCCCCCTGAAAGAAGGTTGGAACCGTAACGCAGACCCACCGTCTGCTTTAGCAGCATCATTGAGACATTTACGTTCATTTTAACTTGGCTGAATGTTTTTGAGGCCTGCAACAGAATCTATCACCGTAATACTGAATAACTGCGAGTTCTTCACGTCTGATATCCAGGCCAGTCAGTTATAAATGTTTCAGTGTTTCAGTATCAGCGTTCCTGCTTGCGATATCCCTGCAAAAATTATGGCAAGGAATGATAATAAACCTCAAATTGCGAAGATGTTCTCTGTGGCAGTTTGGATACTCGGCCTGAAACTCTGCAGAGGACCCTGCTTTTCCAAGAACAAACACCCCCAAATTTCTGCTTATCAAACGCACCTAAAGGACTCGGCATTTACCTTCAAGCAATAGAAATGATAATGAAAATATCTTTTACTGCCAAGACCAGAAGTTTGAATGTGATCTCGCGCTATTGTTGTGGGCAAACCCCTATGCAAATGCTAAGCACAGCGTGCCCTTCCAGTGAAAAAGTCCAACCACGGGCTGCACCCGCGAGAGTGCATCCAACACACTGACGGGAGCGATCCTGCTCCAGCCCACAGCAACTTCACCCCCGAGGGTGGAAAGCAGAAACCGAACTAAGCAGCTTTGTCACCGTCGCACGGAGACCTCACCTTCCAACCCCCTGCAGCCGGCGGGCAGCCGGGGGACCCGCAGGGACAGCAGCCGGCCGGGGACGCGCCAGCGGCGCCTGGCACAGCTCCTGTGTGCTTGGAGAGCCGACGCTTGCATCCCACCCCAGCGCTGCTCTCCTTGAAGCCACATTTGCTTCTCGTGTCTTCTCTTCGCTGCAGCACGTTCATTCCCCCAGCGTTGAGTTCTGCTGTTTGACTCGCTCTCGGCCGCCTTATCTCTACCATAACCCTGAGAACTGATACTGTCCTCCGCGAATCTTCAAGAATCCCAACACCACCATCTGAAGCTAGGATTTGGTGGCGCTTAATATTCGTGCCCTTAAAATAGATATAATTATAGATTTGTGCAAAACACAAGTTCATTTTTCCACATTCCTGTGTTTTCATGTTGTTGGTGGTTACGGGACACGCTTTAGGAAAAACACTTCAGATGATTATTCATTTAAAATAATTAAATTATTTCTGATATAATCCCTGGATCTTGTGCATAACGAAACAACATCTGGTACAGAGATTAGAAAATAAATGTTCTTGGCTTATTTTTTTTTTCTTTTGTTAAACAGATGTTGTTGATACAAAACACAGAACTGTAAATCACAGCCTGCATGTGGACACAGACTGTCACTACCGAGCAGAAATTTACTGTGGCTAGATAGAGATTTGAAACAGCAATGAATCACTGGCTGACTAACTTTATTCACGTGGGTATGGTTTCAATATTCTGACATTAAGTGCACATGTCCTTAAAAAAGAGAACCTTTTAATGGCAGCATGGGAGGCTCTGGTTTAGTTCCGGCTGTCTCGGTGGGGGAAGCCCAGCCCAACGCAACGGCAGCCTCCGCGCAGAGGCACCTGGCAGCTCTCCGTCCCCTCCTTTGCAGCTCATGGCGCTGAATCCCGCAGGCTCAGCGCCCCCCGTGCTGGCAGCAGCCCCCCTCAGTGACAGCCTGGGGGGCACCCCTGTCACAGGAGAGGGGCTGAGCTGCTCGTGCACTGCTCCTTGGAGAACCAAAATGCCCGCAGCTCTAACTTCTCTCTCCCTCTCCTTCCCTCACCGCCCCCAACATCATTTCAGCAAATTCGTTTGTTGGACTGGCCCATGCCTAGCTGACTGCTGACGATATTTCTGCTTCCCATTGACTGCATCTAGAGAGAATACAGAGTTACAGTGCCTCTCCAGCCCCTCACCATTCCTATCCAACTGCTTGCACTAGCACGCTGGAGCCCCCCTTCTTCCTTTAATATTGATTTTCTGCTGCAAAACATCCTAGCAGGCACACTCCAGATACTGAGCTCGGCAAAAGCCAGCGGCACTAAACCCACTGCAAGGTAAACATACCCTACAGGATCATGTCACTGCTGGGGACAGAGATGTCTGCTCCTTGGAGACATACTTACCATTCAGCTGATAAGGACACCACAAATTTTGACCCATTTTTGTCAATTTAAGTGCTGGTTTGATCCAGTGGATCTACCATGGTTAAACTCCAAACCAAGACCTCTAGCTCATATCTTTTGTAGCACAGGATTCAGGCACACAGTTTAAATTTATGGGGTTTTGCCACATTTACCTGTCACATTCACCTTCTCTGGTGCTGCCACCTTGTATTTTGCAAGTACTGTCCATTTCCCAGCATTAGCTTCAATTTGGTGTAACAGAATCTTTGGGAAATACAAAGACTCAGCTGGAGACTCGTTTTTCAGAGGCTCCGGGCTTGACCTTGTCCTCAGCTTTACACAGGCAAAACATGGCTGATTGCAGCGCGATTGTTCTGGTTTAGGATACTGCCAGCGTCGAGGCATTTTGAATCCTGATCTAAATGTTCCTGCTTTGGGCCCATTTTGACTCTGATGTGTTTTGCACATGGTGCCGTATGACAGGGCAATTTAAGGAACAACATTTTCTTTTAACATTAATAAGAATAACCTATCACCACTGGGCTATGCAGAACTGTTTTTTTAAGCGACGATGCGATCATGCATATACCGTACACATGCATAAATGCACATCCTCGAGTATCAGTCAGAGAAGAGGAAAAAGATCTAGGTTTCTCTTTGAAGCATCTCTTGAGGAAACACCACCAAGCAACGGCCAGCTTTCACTCTTACGGGTCTGAATGCTACCAACCTGCTCTCAAAAACCCCCCGCTGTTCAAATGCCTGCCCATGGTTTTGTCCATTCCTCTGCATAGTGAGCACAACTCCTTCCTTGCGTAGACACGATGGCCAAGGAGAGGCCCCTTAGCAGGTCTGACTGCGGCTGTGTGAGAGGCAGATCCCACAAGGTGCCACCTCCCCACTGGGAAGCACAGAATGCTTGTATTCCCACTGGGAAATAGGCAGAAGCCAGCAAAACCGTGCCCTCAATGTGAAACGTCTGTTTGTTCAGGTTCGTGTCTACTGTGCACGGTTTTCGGAGGCTGCAAGCATAAATCAATAAAAGAAAAAAAAAAGGTACTTTGTGAACCTTTATCTGCCTATACTACATTTTGATTTAGTACTCGTACTTGCATTGCTAGGAAAATATTGAAATGGATCCCCTGTACAGATCTGCTTTTTCTTTTTCTTCATTTCTTCAGCCCAGCATTTAAATATGGTTTGCTCTGTTCAATTAACATGCATTTTCTCTTGAGAACAAGCAGATGATCGGTTTCAAAAACCCGGCGTTACAATTTTCCTTCTGCAGCACCCAGCAAAATGAAAAACAGAGACAAAACATTTTAATCACATGTGTATAAAATACACAGGGTTCATTAAATATGATTTAAAGTTGCCTGTTTGTTTTGGAGACTCTTTAAAGCTCCTTCTACCCCAAACTCACAGAAGTGTAATGTGATTCCTGATCTATTGAATTTTGTAGGATGGCTGTAGTGGGTTCCATTCTATATAAATTGGATGCAGCCAATTTACAATCTCCGATATATACTTTTATCTCAAAATGCCCTGTGAGGCAATTGTGTAAAGTACTTTATCAGGGATTGTTGTTGGTAATATTGCAAGATTTCATGATGTAAAAAATACATCAATGTCATTTAAATTGAACAAAATGGTTCCCATTTTTTTTTCCCGTAGAGCATTTTTAACCATCTTCTCAACAAATTTGTTCAATAAATACTGTATGAAACAAACATTTTGCACTTTGTCCCACAGATACAATTTGCTAACCTGATTGATTTCCTTCTCTACAACTAATCTGATTTCTTTGGGCTATATATCTTCTCTTTTATTAAAGATGATGCAATCTTAGCTTTTTATCATACAGACATCCACTGCGCTAAAAAGAGGGAAGATTCCGTGACCTAGCCTTGCAACCGAATAGAAAATCCTGACACAAATCTCATAAAGCTGATCCCAAAAGATAAATGGCACAATAAGACCAAAGTTATACAAATTCAGAAACTTGTCCATGTATAGTAATACGGATAGGTGGATTTTTCTTCCCATGGCGGATATAGAAATCAAGTAACTTCATCCTGTCTGTAACACCTTGTAAAACAAGCTCACACTAATGTTACTCCCCCAAATCGTGCTGTCTCTGAGCTGTAAGAAGTCAGAACCAGACCTATGCTTTTTGTAGCCTTTCCCTGTTTGACTTCTTGCAGAATCTCACTGCTATGTTTCGTGTCCAACCAAAGTTACGTTTATTTATTTTAAATGTTATTCCTGATAAGGCAACAACCTCAGACTCATCTCTCTGTTCTTTTACTAATTGCCCATACATCTTTGGGCTAATCCATAGTTCTTCCTTTCCTCAGCCTGTGCAGTTGTGGACCTTGGCTGTGGACAACTTTGCAATCTCTTTCCCATTCAAGAAGCCAGCAGCTTAGTACCGCTGTAATACAAAGGAGAGTAATTGTTTTCAAATGTTGCAATAATATTCTCATGCAGCACTGAAGTGTTCTGTGTTTGTTCCTTCTCCAATACTACAAAATCAAATGAATTCAGTTTACACACTTTGGGATCTGCTCATCACATTGTCCCTCTGGGGCTGAACTTCTTATCACTATCTGTGACCCCAGTTAAGGTCCAGTTTTCATTAGGCAAAGCCATACACAGCCAGTCCCAGGAGAATCGAGGCTCTGTGTCTGCCAGCGTTTTAAGCACAACAGCACAACAGAAGGTGCCTATCCAGCGCCTTGGAGAGCCTTTCCATCACTTGAAATCACGGAATAAAGGTCTGCCCACACACAGATCCATCTCAGGCCACATGCTTCCTTAACAACGGGATAAAAGATGGCTTTTGCAAGCTGCCTGGAAAGCTAACAGCTCTGGTCTCTGGCAGGTCAAGGCAGGAGCTGATTCCAGCAGGGAACCGCAACCCATGTCCTGCCAGCAGCACTGCTCGGCTTGAGGGCGCTCCAGCTGGAACACCTCCACGCCGTGTCCGTCGGGATGTGCAAGTTTCAAGGAACACAGCCTCATGCCCTCCTCGAGTTTTTAAGTCCAGCAGCAGACAAACAAACTGGAACCCAACTCAGCTCGTTTATTTTGATTTGCAAATTGAATGTATTGAAGTTGTAAGGAGGACAAGGAGGCTGTGACTACATTGTATTAGCAAGGCAGAACCCATCTTTATAGCAAAATTAGTCTTCGAAGCCTAAATACTGCTCAATAGACAGGTGGCCAAGTCTTTCAAACACAGAGGAAATCAAGCTAAGCTTACAGCTGAGCCACAATACCACAAGGTCCAAAAAGACTAGTGCTGGGTAGTATCAAAACACCGATTCCAGACCTCAGGGGGGGAAAACCCCAAATCTCTATGAATATGCTTTTGGGGAGTTTTAGGGTCCACTCTGTAACTTGCAATTTCACTACAGCTTTGTATTCACAAGTGATTTCAAAGGAAAGAGGAAAAAAGACAGGATTGTGTTGGTGCTGGGACCCGTCCCTTTAGGAGTTAATAAGAACGTGACACGCAGGCAGCGGGGACGAGGGCACAGCACAATGGCACGGCCATCGCCTCACCGAGTCAGCTAGAGGGATGAAGGGTAATCACCATAACATCACTGCACACAGCGAATCTGCCTGTGCTGCAGCATCTGCCATTGATTTTAGTCTTTCTCCTGCTCCAGCTAATGGCATCATTTCTAAGGGGGCAGCACCAGATCCATGGTTTCCCTTCAAGCAGCAATAGGATCATTACTTTTACCTGTCTGGAAAGAATGTACATGAACTTAAAGCCACTAAAACCTCAAGCTTTTACAATGAAGTACCAAATGAAGCCCACCCTTCCCTTTATATACCCATACCTCACACATCACTTAGCCAAGCAGGCCAGCTAAATTATTTATGGTGGACTAAAGAGCCCATTTCTGGAAGATGCAGAGCTCTTGAAGTAGAAAAGAAGATGCTCGGTTCTCTGGTTGAATAGGAGTTTTGTGCAAAGATGCAAAGTCCTCACGTGATGCTAACTTTTCATGCTTCGAGCAACACACAAATGAGCAGGAAATCAGCTAATTAGGCACGTTGCTGTAATTGCTTACTTTATGAAGTGGAGAGGGAGGTGTTCAGCACTTCTGTAAGATAATAACGTAGAGGCAAAATAGTACATAGAAGTAAAAATAGCAATGGACTAACTACAGAAATGAACGTTATTTTTGAACAACAGGAAAAGCAACAATAGAAAAAAAAATTCAACACGTAGCAGAAGGAAAAGAAACAACGCCTCAATATGTTCTGTAAATGTAAAACTGTATAACAGTTACGTATATGAGATGAGAGGGGCAAAAGCAGTGGTTGAACCTGAGCAGGACAATTCCAGCTCTATTTTAGTGACTCTCTGTCACCACTCCATAGCTCTGAAATCCTCTGTGAATTTGAGACAGGCCTTGATGCAGAAAAAGGACTTTCTCCAGGACCTGGTGCACCTAAATCGAAGCTCTGAACTTCTCACAGGGCCTGCGTCTATGTGACAGGACGCAGACCTGTGTACTTGCTCGCTCTTCTATTTTGAGCACAACAGAAAAATGGAAGCAGTAAGTAATGTATGTAGGCATATTTCTTTAATTGCTTATTTTATGAAAATCCAACTGCAGACAAAACCGACGTTGTATTTCCTAGGAAATTAGTCTGTCAGAGAGACCTCAGGTCTTATTTGGCAGCCGGCTTTTGTGCTCTTGGTATTACTGCCACGGTAAGTAATTACTCATAATGTGACATGCATCATATCAGCCTTCCAAAAGTAATTAAGAAAAAGTTGCACAGCTTAATGGTACATACATACATCTCATCCTTGCAAGTTTTGCTTTGATAACATCTGCTAGTTTTTGGAGGAAGGCCAATTTTAAAAAGTAAAATAAATCAGTCCTAACAATGGGAGCATTATTAGCTTCCCAAAAGTTATAAACTCCATGGCCCATTCCAGCAGAGCGTGCGCAAGTCCTGTAAGCATTCTCAGGTCTGTGACTTGCCAGATCAGAAACTTCATGTTGAACTAGAATTTATGATAATGAAGAAGCCTTAAAAATACAGTTTATTTATAGTGAGCCAGTTTAAGAACCGCAGCTCGCCGTCCCTGGCAGATTTAGCTGTAGCAGCTGAAGGGATCACCCCTATCAGCTCTGCGCCCTTTCTCCCTGCTGGTATTATCCTACCTATAAAGAGGCAGCAGAATCAGTACCGTGTCCTCTCCTCAACCAGTGCAGTTCAGACTGGCGTGACTTCAGTGGCCACCAATTTTCACATTAGTGCTCTGGGCTGCGAACTACAGAAGCACAGGAGCGAAGAAACACATTGCTCGTCCTCCCCCCTCTGCTATTGTTGTGGTTAATTGCAACAGAAGGGTATGGTGGACATCTGGGGGAGGAAACTTCTTAAATTGCCTAGGATGAATCACCAGGGTGCATGTGAAAACCACCCGGAGTGTCCTCCTGACAACCCAAGCGTCCCTTCTGCAGCATTCATGTTATCTTGGGTTGACATTTCTCTGGTTTAGGTCATTCTCTCTACCTGTACGGTGTTCAGTGATCCTCGGATGCAGTAAGAGTATCTACAGACTAGAGATAAAAATTATCAGGGAAAAGTTTTGCCTCCAAAATTCAAAAAGACGACAGATAACAGAATAGAAAAATCCTGTATATCAGAACTTTTGTTCTTCTCCAAAGAAGTTATATTTTCAGAGCTGAGGTCAACTGCTCTCTTAGTACATATTATTTTATTACATTCTTTGACAAAAATTGACAGCAGTAAAGAACAGCTTGTTCCACAAACCCTGCTCCTCCTTGCCTGCCTGCTGTCCGCATGCTCTTCTTCTTTCCGTATGGCACTTTTTCACTGCTTTCACCTCGCATGTCTGCATTTCCTTTGGACCCGCCTCCTCTGGAAGCTCCACATGGTTTGCTGGGAGATGGCCACTGGATACGTTGAACATCACGCTGGGGGTGCGCACCAGGATTTGTCATCAGTGAAATGATTTATGTTCACTAATTAACCCCGGGACAACCTGTCACTGCCCCACGGAGTGAAAGGACAGGCAGCTAGGCTCTCGACCCATAGCTGTCGGGCTCTGCAGGCTCTGCTTGGCTCATACTTTTGCTGTTTTGACAGTCAGCTACTTGTGCTGAGGTCGGTTTAAATGAAAAAAATCCCTTTGCAGGCACATGGGATGGGATGGGATCCCTTTGCACCACACATGGGTGTGCCAGGGACTACACACAAGCAGCTCTGGCTCAGGAGGGAGCCCGTCCCCTGCCCGTGCTGCTACGCTGGGGGGTCACAGCCTCAGGGAGCGACGCAGCATCACCGAGACCTGGACCTGAGACCTGATGTGAGCTGCCACGGCTCACATCACACTTCTGCTCCCGAGGCGGGAGCACAGCACAACGCAGAGCAGTGAGGCAGGGGACAGGAGGACGTCGAGGGAAAAAGCCTCGCACTGCCCAGCACACGGCGTGGGCAGAACGATAACTACGGTCAGACTTTTCAGTGGCTCATGTGGCAGCAAAACCATGAGGCTGGAGGAAGGAAGAAGACAGACAACAGCACCAGCTCACGGGAGCACTGAATTCAGATCACTTTTGAAACTTCAGTATTTAAAAAAAACCCAACAAAAACAACTAGAATTTTTCAAAACGGGGAATGCATTTTTCCTCATGACATGGGAATGGCCATAATATTTGGTAAATCCATCTTTCATTTAATAATTTAAAACAAAAAATAATGAAAAATAGCTGGCGCCTTCAAAATATTTAAAATGAAGTAGTTAAAATATTTGGTCCAATGACAGGTCCTTGCTGAGACACAAAAGTGGTTTTAAAAGACCTGAATAAGAACATCACTGTTCAGAATTTCAGGCTGGTGTTGCTCAACTTGTTTCTCTCTACTTCGTCCCTATAATGCTGATGGGAATTTTGCTTCTGATTTCAGTGGAAATGTTGTGATCCCGAGTAGCCTGAAGACACTTAAGATTAGGAATTTGCCTTTCAGGAGGGATACATTTAGAGATGAGACACAATGTAAAGGAATACTTTTAAGATACTATCACAGTATAAAAGGCTCATGGTCCAAATGACTGCAATGGCAGGAGAACAGAACCTTTCATTTCCCACCACAGATGGCCTTGTTTTAGGGAGATGGTCTAACGCATGGCAGTATCCTTTACTCTTACAAACACAGGCTGGTTTTAGAGCAGTTTTCAGCTGATTGAGGAGTTATGTAATTGCACCAATTACATCCAATTACATAATTAGAGTAAATAAGTAATAATATAATTAGGTGCTGTAATTATGTAGTTATGACAGGTAGCACTAATGCTGATAAAATCCATTACGAAACTAAAAAAAAACTGTGGACAGGGCACACGAGAACAAAACTTCTAGCGCTTAATTTGCTAAAGTCTTTCATTCTTCCAATGGGCAAAATTATTAATTTAATTACTTTGCCAATAGCCTTTTATTTTTGCAAATGAATGGAGGCAAAAATCATAGGCTAATTCATATCTCTTTGTTTTGCTGCAAAAAATGCAGCAGCTCATCATCTACATTTTTTGCCTCCATTTATCTATTTACAGCTACCAAAGCTTAGGTGAAATCTGCGTGTACAAATTGACGTTAACCTTCACTGTTCCAGTTATCGCATTGAACTGTCTCCTCTGACAAATGGACAGAAGGAACAATCCAAGATTGCTGTATCGATGTAATACAAGTTATGCGCATCTCTCTGGGTTTGCTAGGGATGGTATTTCTGCTCAAATGGGTCAGATCAGAAGTTTTTTTCTGCAGGAATGAAAATTCAATAGGGGAATCATTCGTGCAGGTTCTCAGTGCAAATGCAAGGCAGGTAGCCGGCTTTTCAAAGTTTCTGTCTTTTTGGATATTGTATAATACCTGTCTGACTTAATAAAAGAGGCCTGGATAACAAACAAATAATAAAACCTACTGTCCTGATTTAATATTTATTAAAATTTCACCTGATAACTGATATAAGATAGTGTGCAAGAAGAATGGGCATCACTGGAAGATCTGAAGTGCTTTATTCCCACTAACATCTCCATAAAGTAACTGAAAAGCTAGAGATTTATAAACTATGTGTTGTTTTACAATACATTTTATGCTTGGTCCTTTTTTCCAAAAAGAAAAAAACCCTTGCTTTATGAAAAATACCTTGCTTTATGATCCAGTGATAGCTACTGATTACTTCTGTCGCTGCTCAGAGCAGCACGCAAAGCACTGAAGCAAATACAGAACTGCTGGGAAAACCAAAATCACAGGGAACATTAAGAGTTTGCAGGCGATGTCCACAGTCCAGAGGAAGAAAGCAAAAGAAGTCCTCTGCCACAGGGTCTTTTGAGGCCAGAGACATGCAAGATAATGGGAATGCCTTGAAACAAGCCACTCCTGGAACAGAAATATAAGTGAACTTCAAAACCTCTAAAAATGCTGCCTTTGCATGAGGGGTGTGTACAACATCATCTATAAGTTTCCTTCCCTGTGTTGAACTGGAAAACTGGGAAAACAAAGTTAGATGCGTAAATAATTTCTGTCCCTTTTGGCACCCAGCCTTTCAAATAATATTCCAAAACAAGAAAACCATTGTATTCCTAGTTTGTTTGGGGTTTTTTTTCCAGTTGTGCTATCAGCAAGCCTTCAAACCAGATGCTTCACTGTTTGCTGGACAAACGATATGTAAAAAAGACTGAGAGTCATAATACAGACAATCATATTTTTGGGTTCTGATGGGTCAGGGCAATGGAGAAAAGAGACAATCAGAAATTGTAGATTTTTTCCCTGGTCCATAGTTAATACTGATCACCATTTCAATGTTATTTTTTGTAATCCTTTGCAAGAGAGTAGTAGACAAGTACAAATAATAATTGGTTCCTAACTACGGTTGTAGGGGTAGTGAGGATGATAGTTGGAACTAAACTCTACTTTCTAATAAAGAAGTTACTGTGGCATACTCCAAAATTTTGACCTATGTGTATTTAAGGATGGATTTGAGCCTTGAAGATTGGATTTGGGTAGAAATTCTCTCTAAGTAATCTGGCTGTGAAAACACAGAGTTTGGGTTTGATCCATTAAAGCTACAGAAGCAGCCATGAAGACACACCTCATCATAATAAAAACTAGTAGAGCTACGAGAGCTTTTCCAGGAGTATGATTCATGGAGTTTCAGCCATATTCTGTATTACCTGAAATATAAAGTCTCATTCCACCTTGTCTCCTTCAAAGAGCTCCCGAGACTGCCCTGTTCTTCCAACCACCCTATTTTTATAAATATTTGTCACATTTGCATGCTCCTGCAATGAGTCTGTTCCACTGGCAAGCCCCAGTTCCCTTGTGAAAGGTTAATTTGAAGTCTGCCTCTCTTGCCAGATCCTAACCAGAACCTGGTCTCTTACCAGGGACTTGGTCACCTCTTCCAGCATCACAAAAGTGGCTGTTCGGCTTGCAGTCCACCACGAGGTCTGAATCAGCTGCTCTCTCCATCTTCAGGACAAAACCAATACCTCAGGCTTAATTTCTGCATGGAATGCATCACACATGCTTGTCATGTAATTTCATTACTGCCGTGCTGGGTTTGAAACACACCAAACACATATGCTACATCAACTCATACAGCTGACAGCTGCAAAACTGTCCGCAGCATGAGTTGGTGTCCGAGTCTTTTCCTTTGGACTCTTCCTTTGGTCACAAGCAAAGCTGTACCTCTATTATCTCTTCTTCCAGTTGAATATCACATTTCCAGAATACTCCACTCTTCCAGTCAAATTATTTTCTTTCATTTCTTAATATTCCTTGTATCACGTGGTATACAGTAATCTCTCCAGCTCCAAGAGAGAGTCCATTTTTTTGTTCACTTAAGCAGTTCCAATTGCTTCTGCTGTGCAGCACTAGTATTTCTGCAGCACACCTTCCCTAGCTTTTGTACTGGGGAATTTAAACTACACAAAGATACAATTACTAATCCCACACCAGCCACTTCGTAGTTTGTTCAAACATTTGCTTCCCCCTTTTTCCTCCACTTCTCCATTCCCTTTTCCATTCCATGTAACCTTTATACTTCTGGGTTTGTATGTACCTCTCTCATCATCCAGAGTAACCATTAACTTTATACGTACCCATGCAAAAAACAAGTCTTCCTGCAGAGGTCTTAATAATCCCAAAATATGGATTACTATTAACCACTTAAACCACTGCCACAGAGGAACAGGGGCTTTGAGAAATCATTTCAGTGCTCGAGGTCATGTGTGTTTTGGTGCTTTTCTGTTAATATTTTAGATATTCAAACAGGAGTTCCCACCATTAATTCAAACATAAAATACATTAGTGAATTATATCAGAAAAGTCAAACCGCTGCTGCCACAGGATGAATACACGTACTATGAATATTAATGCATCCCTTGGAACTAAACATTAATACTTAACACACATACGTGCAAAGTTTAAAATCATACAAACACTGCAAGGAGAGGAAGAGGAGTAGAGAAGGAACAGACAAATGAGACCAGCCCTGGAGTCTGGACATGTTATTGATTCCATGAATTACAAGTGCATTTCTGAGATAAGGTAAAATATTTTCATGTGTAAGAGGACAACTTGCCACTATGAATAGCTTCTTGTAACGGAACAGAGGATATGAGCATTTGTTTTAGTTTTTCTGTCTTGCCCATCATACTGCAGAAGTGCAGATCCATTACCGCCTAACAGCATAAATGCCCTGAGCTGGGCCATGAGATTAATGGTTCAAAATTTCCACGGACCCAGGCTGTTCCTCTATACCTGAGCACTGAACTCCCATCACCTGCCGCACCATCTTTCCATGTAGTGGTAATAGCACTTAGAAAAGCTCCATTTCATCACAGCGTTCAAGCATGCACTCCTGTCTAAAGGTGAGCCATTGCAATAATGCAAGTTCTTCAAGGTACGCTCTGCCTAAGCCTGCACAGTGGGTGGAAGTCGTCTCCTATAACTTTAGCCAGCTCCCAATTAGTCACGTTGTCTAAACTAATCATTTAGGCTCTCAATGGAGTGAGAAAAGCAATGCCAGGCTGAGTCACCTCAGCTATCCTAGATAACTGTCTTAAAGCAGGATAAATAACACAGTTTTCTGCACTGACAGGGCAGGGAGCTGGGATCGATTTAAACCAGGTTGGCTGACTTGAAGACAGCTGAAGTTAAAGGAGAAGAATCTTCCCCTTGGCTAAACTGAGGACTAAAAGGGCACAGGTCATCTCACTAGTGCGGCTGGGCAGTATGTATAATTAAAGGCCCGATGAGGGACAACAGAGCAGATACTCTCAAAAAGAAATGTGGTTCCAGAAATGCATAAACAGCAAAGCCTCATGTGCATTTAGTTAACACTCTCCTCTGGGATTCATATGCCTGGGGTTCATATGCCAGCTCTGCAACCACAGACCCTGGCACAGGCCCCGAGCACCGCAATACCTGCCAGGAAGTCCACGGAAAGAAAACGCTGCACCAGAATATCCCAGCAGGTAGGAAGAATTACTCAAAAACGAAGCCCCAAGCCAGGCAGCCTCGATAATCCAAACCCCATCTTTGGTAGCAGGCTAGAAATGAAATGTAATTGAACATCTCTCTGCCATCAAATTTCTCTCTGAATCCAAGTCATGCTCTCACTGCTTCACCAGGCAGTTTCTTTAGCTCTCCAATTCCCAGCAGCAGCTCCTCTCACTCTTTTCAATCGCTTGCTCAGAGCAGTCGTAGGAGAAAAGCACTGGCCCTCAACCCTGACCCTGCGCTTCACTGTTCAGCAGGAGACGTTATTTTCTGGACAGCAGCCCAGAGGTACTGGACAAAGCTGGAGCAGCAGCAGATGTTAGGATGCGTGCTCTTCTGCCCCTGGTTTGGCTAATGAGGCAGCAGAACCCACAGAGCATGAGAGCACAAACGCCAAACTGGAGGCTGTGGACTGTGCCTTCATCTTTTTTATGATGTTTAGGACTGGGCTTTGTTGCAGACTGCCTAACACACGTGAAAAGATCTTTGAAAATACAGATCGATGCCTCCTATTGTTCAGAGAGAGTGAAAAAGAAAGTTATTCTCTGCTCTAGCTGCAAGGAGCACCTTACAGTTGCGTAAAGCACGTGCCCAATTTGACTTACCACAATCATTTGCGCCACGTAGCTCTCCGGGCCAGTGTATTCAGTTGGATCTTTAACTTTGACAAGAACTATAAAGTACAAATAATGCCACATGTTGTGTTCTGACTTTATATGCTCCTCAAATGAAACAGTCTTGTTATCAAATTTATCTCTCTCCAGTCCTGCAAAAAGACATGAACATAATGCAAAAAAAAAAAACCAACTTCAACATAAAAATACCCAAATCTGTTAAATAAGCTAGAGAAAGGAACCTAACTTAATTTAAAGGATCGTAAATGCGAAGGCTCTTAATTTAAAAGCTATAACCGCAAACAGTAACTGCCAGGCAAGAAATACCAGGCCAGAAGGCATTCCTGACAGAATTCTTTCAGCGCAGCGTTTATTCTCTTTTGTGATATTTCCTCTTAATAACAATAACAATATAATAAATATGTTACAGTTTTACAGTGCCTTTTACGCTGAGGGCTATAAAGTGCTTTACAAGTGTTGGCTCTGATTCTTTCTAAAAGTACACTGGTAAGCACCCAGCAGGCAGTCTAGGTCCTGATCTTGCAAAGATTTATGCACATGTTTAGCATCAAGCATGTGAATAGTCTCACTCAAGCTGCGGTGGGATTGTTTGTGGCACTTAAACCTAGCAGTGAGGGTGAGTCTCTGCAGCTCTGCAGTCACACAATCTTCACAGAACTGTAGTCATAAGAATTTTTTATTTTTTTCCTGTAACAAGTCAAGTCTCTGAAGAAGAATATCACAGTGAGGAAGGGCAGGATTCACAAATGTTTCCCTCGGTGTTACAGCTTTCCTCCCTGGATCTCTTGTAGAGCCTTCCACAGACACTAAAGCCGTTGTGTTCTGCACAACGTTCATCCCTGTCGGTACAACCATGGAAACAACACCCAGCCTACAAAAAAAGGAAGATATTTCTAAAGCCTCCCAAGGGAGGGAAGGGCTGCCTCTCTTTGTGAGCGCACCTCAAAATAAGTGGGTTTATCCATGGCTTTTGTGGGGATGATTTTAATTTAATTCTTTTGTTCCCTGTTTCATATCACCTTCCGAAACAGATGGATTTTGCCGTTGTTACACTTCTGGAATGCACTGTGCTGTGAAATAGCAAGCTGTACTTTCGCCTGCATCACGCTTTGTGAAATAAAGTCAGCAGCTGCACCATCTCCATTAGTGGTGATGATGCGAGTGTGAGACACGGCTCTTCTCCTGGGTGGAGACTGTGAAGCCACTTCTCAGTCAAGCTAGCTTTTGATTCCTAAACCAAATCTTTTTTCTACTGAGAGGGAATAAATTTGGAACCAAACTCTTAACATTTTTACAGACTTTCCTTGAAGAAGATAACCACCTCTTAGGTTTGTGCTTTATTTATTGAGGAATAGTTAATTTTACTCCTTTCCCAATCAAATGTCTCAATATCTCAGTAACACCTACCACAGATGAAACAGGTTGTCTTTAGTATTTCCTCTTTTTTCTGCTTTTCACTCCTGAGATCAGCAAACGTATCAATGATGACTCCAAAGATGAGGTTCAGAACAATAATTATGACAATGAAGTAAAACAGAAGATCATAAACAACTCGCGCAGCAAACAAGGGCTCCTAAAACGATAATAAGGTTGCAATAAGATATAAAAATAGCTCGCCTCTAAAATATTAAACAGCATTTTCACATTAGCTCATGCAAAGCTATGCATCTTTATTTTCATATGCCAAATCCTGCTAGCCTTACTCATAGAAATATAGAGGGACTACCTATGTCACTAAGCAAAGAAGATTTGACCACGTGCTCTTACTGCTTTGGGACTCCTGTTGTCCTTTATGTTGTTTCACAAAGCACAAAGAAGAGAGCAGCCTGTGTGCCGGATGCAGCATAGATGCATCAGTGTAGTGCTCAACTGAAGATAATTACCTTGCCAGTACAGAAACGGGGATATACAGTTCCTGGTACCCACTGACAGCAATGATAGCTCTTCTTAACACTGTCTTTTGGCATGCAGGGATGTGCTTCCAGTACGTCCTTGTGGAATATTCCAGACTAATGCCAAGTTTTCATATCAAACAACTGGAAACCAGGGACCGTGCTTGTGTGATGCCAAGGCCAGGCTACTATACTCTGCACCCCAGCAGGGCATGTGGATGGTTTTAGCACTGTGCTAATGCAGTCGATACGGCTGTAAGCTGGCACAGAGGGGGCAGACCATGCGCGTGTCTTTCAGGACCACAACATGCACATCCACACACACAGGAAGTGCTCATATTCCCCATTTCATCACACTCTTGTTTTTACATCATTTACATCAGTTACTGCTTTCATTCTTGCAAAGGCTGGACTGGACTCCCATTGACATCTCTAAAAATAGCAAAGTAGTTCTGTGGCAAACAGGAGATGACACTCACTGTTAAGGAGGAGGAACATAAAACCCAAGTCCTTTTCTTCGCCGTGACACTGACTTGGAAGCCGCTGCTTTCTCAGTTTCTCACACATTCATCGGGATAATAGTGCTACCGTTTGTGAAGTCCTTTAATGTAGTTAGCATTAAATAACTACTAAGTGGCAAGGGTCACTTTCGAAGTCTGTAAGTGTTTACAGACTTCATGGGGACGGACTATGGTTCCTGTAGAATCTCCCAAGCTATGACTTAGGACCTAGATTCTTACTACTAGCACAAGAAGCTTGTCCATTCAGACCTGAGTTATTTGTCTCTGGACTCTTGCAAGCCCTGCTGAGATCCTTGTGAATTTAATCCTTGAGTTATGTGTGGCTCACCAAGCAAAGGGCTGCTAGATTGCCTTTATTTATGATGGTCTTTTAGAATTTAAATAAAAATGCATAAAACCACACAGATATTATGAGTAGTCCTTAAATGAATTGAATTTTGGAAGAAACTTCTGGAAGAGGACATATACCACAATATATGAAATTCTGTTTTGACTTTGATACTGGTTGAGTACAAGTAAACAACAGGAGCTATTCCAGATTTCAGCTAAAAATTCACATTGTGTATTACAGTGGAGAGTCTTGACATACACTTATCAATCAATCCCTTTCAAAAGGTTGCATTTATAATTCCTAGTCTAACAGAAGACTGATTCAATACAGTGACACTTCTTAGCAGTGCTTGGAAGGTTACAATATGCTCCAGTTTTCCAGAAGGAAAGTTAACTACCTTGATTTCCTTTCTTCAGATATCATCATCACACAAAGCTTAGCCCTTCCCATTAAATATTCCATCTAGGATGTAAAAATTACATGAATAAATCAACTGTGTGACATTAGAGCAGGCTAGATACAAATACTGGCTATAACCTCCAAAAATTGACTTTGGCATTCATGAGATGCGCAGGGAGTAATGCCTCAGCCAAAATACTTACATCTTTGGAAGGTTTCCTGAGCACGTCTCCCACACCACCACCATTTCGCAGACCTTGGTTTAATACAGTCACAATGCACATGAGCAGGGTGTCACAGGTCCTTTCTATTCCATCCTCCTCCTCTTCACCTGGAAACAGGAGAGCAGCAGCTTTAGGAATCACAGAATCTAATGACCACGCATCAGACAAAGCCACTGCAATACACATCTGCCTCTCATATTCTTCAGCTAGAATTTCACTGATCATCCCTATCCATTTGCAGATCGCTGCTGGTGACGTACTTAGGCACATCAGCCAGAAGAGAGACAGAGAAAATCCCAAGCAGTTTCCCACCAGTAACTCTGTTAATGACCCAGAGCTGCCATCCCTATTCACGGGAGTAGCCCTTTTCCTTGCAAGTACTCCCACTGGTTTCGGTATGACTTTGTCAGCGAGCCTCCTAAGCGTGCAGCTGACACAGAGAGGAGAAGCAATATAAACACAGAATTAGAAGCACATGGGTAAAAGGATTGTCTTCCAGTGAAATCATTCCTCTACCTACTCATGTACAAGCCAAGTCATGTTAGCATTTAAAATCATTAAGGAGGGGCTGGCTTTTATAAGAGTAAATCTGTCCATGATCTTTCCACTAGCACATGTGCTCCAGCACAGGTCTGATATACATTACATGAAAGACTGTCCCTGACCTCAGCTTGAAAACTTGGATTCTGTTCTTATCTCTGCTGCAGAGCTCCGGCGTGGAGCTTCTGGCTGAGCCACAGAGGGTACTATTGTACTATTGTGCAGGAGATATTTGAACGTGCAGAGGAGCTGGGCTGGAACACCAGTCCCTGGGGGGACTGTGTCTGCCCCGGCCAGAATTCCCCCCGCCACGCACTCACCCCCGTGCTGGGGCTGCATCAACAGCCTCTGTTTGAAGAGCCCTGCTTGAGCTGTTCCCTGTGTCCTGCTGGCTTGCACTGAAGGGTCAGGACGGCGACTGTTGTTTCTCCTGCCTTCCTTTCTCTTTAGCGAGCCGTTTGCTTAAGCAGTGAAGGCAGCAATTCTCATTTGGCTTGCTTCATGCACTTATTGTAACAGAGTTTAATAAATAACAACATCCTGCTGTGATAGTTAACTGAAAGAGAATATTTAACAGCCCCAAACCGCTACATCTGGGGCACTGAGATAGAATTTGATAAACTGAATTGACTGAAAGCACTGGCATTACAGACAAGCAATTTGGATTTAAAACATGGGTTCCCAAATTGAGGTGTATGCGTCACAATTGGTATTTGCAGAACAGAGCTGGTCTCTGCTGCCTTTGCCACCACTGCTTTTGCTATGCAAGCAAATTAAATGAGAAAGAACTCCTCATCTAAGGAACTCTGAGTAAAAAGCAAAGCAAAAGCAGACATAAGGATAGACTTCCCTCTTAACTATACAGTCATTACAGACACTACTACTGCTAGTAAATTCAGATTTTTTACAAAAATGCTTAAGTATTGAAACTGAAAGGATTGAAACAATAAAACCTTTTCTCCTCTGCCATATCTAGAAATTTTTTGCTAGCACTGTGATCTTAGTCATACCAATTCATCTCCTCTGCTTTTGTACACTGCCTTTATTTCCTCCTCCTCAGCATTATTCCATCAATTTTTTTGGAGCTATTATCTGTGCTTGAGAAGATCACCATCCACAAGACAAATCAAAAACCTTTATACAACAACAAGATTTTCACTGCTCACAAGATCAGGGTCAGATGCTAGAAACAGCAGATGGTGAGATTTTGGTGAATGGTTAAGGATAAACCAGGGCTACAAACTGGAAGGTGCAACACCAGAGTTATCTGCTAGAAACCCTAACCCACAACTCTCCGTGTCCACCAAGATGCAAATTCAGAGCAAGTCCATGCTTCAGAAAGACACAGGATACCACTCATCAGCTGACTGGCACATCTTACAACACAGAGAATCAGCATCCCACACTGCATCCAGAAAAGCAAGCTCAGGTTGCTCTTTGTCAGAGAATCAGACAGCAGACAGTCTGAAGTTGGCAGAAAGCTCCAGTGCGGTAATGTAGGCTGTGGGGAACATACAGACACCCGTGCGTTTACTCTACTTCCACTCCCAGCCACGGAGCAACAAGTGCTACCTTCAATCTGGGAGGCGCATGTTCGGCCCCGGCTGCTTTGCCCTGGTGCTCAGCAGCTCTCATAGCTCAGACTCAGCCCCTGTCGATACAGACTATGTCCATGCTACCAAAAGGAGTGGATCCGTAGAGTAAAATGTTGATAAGGACCCCATGTTGACACTAATTGAGGTTCAAGGGGGTTTATTTGCAACTAGTTCTAGCCTGGTGAGAGGCCCATTAGTGGCTAGACAGCATCAGGCAGACTGAATTAAACTGAATCAGAAGAGAGAGGTAATGCAGGTTAAGCACTAAGACCACCCCACAGTGTTAACCTCAGGGCAGTAAGTGGGATGATAGGAAGATTTGCATCAAAGGTCCGCAACTGATGGCCCCCAGCTACGTGCCTTCTGGGCCTGATCCCCAACACAAGCACAGGCATGGGAGACACAGGAGTTTCCACGCGGGTCTAGCTGAACTTGCGAAGAGCGGTACCAGACCTGGGAGTGGAATGAGTCTTTGAAAATGTCCCCTTCCACAAGCAGATATCTAGCACAGGCCTTTATGGGCTACAGGGCACAAAGAGCCACATACTGTAGAATGTGAAGTTCTTTTAAGTCACTAAGTGCTTCACCAGGCAAAGACTTAAGTGATATGGAAATGCCACTGGAGTGCAGAGTGGGAGACTCCAAGGGAGATGGGACAAAATATTTTTATGCTGACAGCTCAATGCAGCAATGAGGAAGCAGCCTGCACACAAGGGGTGCTCTCTGAGCAGAGCAGAGGGGCTCCCAAGGTACCTCCCTCACCGACATGAGCAATGACCGAACGCGTGTTCAACCAGCGAAACTCAGGGTAGAAGCACAGTCCCACCAGCACAAGAACAGTCTCACCAGAACAAACGATTAGCAGTGATCTGGTCCGAAAAGCAACATATTTATGTCTCCACTCTGGACCTGAGATGCCATCGATAACATTTTACGTTTCACACAGACAGCTGCATACTTCTTCATGCTGCCACAATGCGAATTCCACCAACCTCAGGCCTTTGCATTCACCGTGCTCAGGCTTTTGCCGGAAGGGAGATGTGTCCCAGGAGAGGACAGGAGGCAGAGCAGTACTTTTTGACAGGTGATTCACTGGCTAAGGTGAGCAAAACTGTTCTTGCTGAATGTTGGTTTTTTAGTGTCACTGGATAAATTACACTTCTCCAAGATCTCGTGACAGTGCACTTTGACGTTTTGTATAGCTCCCTTTCATTATTGTTTAATTTTAAAGGAACAGTATCCAAACAATAAGAAATGTAAGATTTCTATCATTTAAAGAGCTTGGTAAAAGCCACACTGCTTCTATTTTGACTGATGGATTACTCTTTGGACGCAGCTTTGCCAATAGCTCTTAAACTGTTTCATCTGCCTAGTCAGACAGTTTCCCATGTTGTTTATGAGGCCTGTTTACACACCAGCTGGGGGGAAAAAGCCTACTTTTATAGCCCTCTCCCTGAAACCCTTGTAAAAACTCAAAAATCAGTAGTGGAAGAACAAAGCATGTGAAACACCCTTATACTGTAACACAGGATAGGGAGGGACCGCTTAGGTCCTCGGTTTCAGCTCCCAGCAACCACAGGCAACTGTGGCAGTGGGCGTTTGAAGCCTGTAGACCATGGACTGTCCACACATCCACGCTGCAGAGGCCACAACACACTAAAACAGCGTCTGTAGTGAAAGACCAACCACAACTGGACCGTGCCACAGGAAGAGAGTAGGAGAGATGGAGCAGCACCACCATCAAGGGTCTCTGTCTAGCCGTGCATTTGGCCAACAAAACTCCCAAGTGACCCTGTAGCCTCAAACTACAGAACAGAGCACAGCACTCTGCCAGCTTGATCTAGGAAAAATTCCTTCCTGACCCAGTATCTGGTAACTGCCCCAACAGGAAACACTGGTCACACCTTTCATTTTAACTGACCATATTTAACGTTGGCAGGGTCCTTCGAAAATACAGGTCAGATTCTTAATGCATGTATCAAAGTAAAACCAGGGGGACTCATCTGCTGAACCAGAGCTCTTCACTCGCCACAAGCATGAAGTAGCATCTATCATGAGAAAGGCTTGGAACAGTCTGCATTTCCTTGCATTTGCCACAAGCTAAGAATGCACCGATGGAGTGCTGCCTGCGCTTGGCTGAGCCAGCGTGACTCATTAAGAGAGAGTAACTTGACCCTGGGTCTGGGCAACGTTGCAAACTAAGTTCAAAGCCTTGATGAAGTTGAGCACTTCTGACTTAACAGACTGATCATCACTTCTCACACTAGGAAAAAGTCTCTGCAATAACACACAAATCTCTCACTTTTAGTTGGTCATTGGTTTGGGGGAACTTTTGTACTAACCTGGATTAATGATTGGGATGCTTGTGGAACAGTTCTCTTTTGCGCAGGCTCCCATCATTGATGTGAGGGTTGTAGTGGGCACTTCACCAATATCTGTAGAAAAAGCAGAACATTGACAAAAAGACAGATACTACATTGATACTAAGTTTTAAATCGTTAATTTCTAGAAACGAATCAATGAGTTGAAAAGTTGAGAAGAAAAAGCAGAACAAATAATACCACTAATTCCTCCGTCCTCAAATAGTCTGCCTCAACGGCTCAAAGTAAGCACAAAGAACAAAACCACAGTTTTCTATTTACTGTATATCACAGCTATTCCCATTTCATCTCCTGAAATTAATGAATCTACATCAAATGCTGCTACTTCTGGTTAGAACAAAATATATTCAAAGCAAGAAACAACTGTCAGATACGAAAATAATGTCAGTTTTAAAACCATTAGATAAATTATTCACAAAAGCTGACAAGAAGGACACCAAGCTGATGTTCAGTTATCCTGAATGTAGAATATTTAAGAGTCTTCAAGGATTATAACACAGTTTGGTACTCATTTGTAAATATGTATGGGTTTGTGTAAAACACTAATTTAGCATTCCCAAAGTGGGTAAATGTGTACATCAGCTTGATTTTATCAAACCAATTTTATCTAGTGCACCTTGCAACAACTTTCTGCATTTCAAATCAGAGATACAAAAAGGTTTAAGGAGAAAAAAAATGAATGCAAAATCATACAACCAAAGTAACAGCCTAAGACAATCTGCGTAACACAGAAAACATCCACTCTGACTTTCTGTTTGTGCTCCTTTGTAAAGAAAAAATTTAAAGCACTTGTCTTGGAATGCATAATGTTCCATTAGTATATCATTAGCATATTTTCTTTATCAGTTTTTGATCAGGAATGGCAATGTATAAAGCCAGCAAGAATATAGCCACATCACAAAAATCTGCCAGAAAACCAACAGAAGAAACACAAACAGACAGGAACTACTGCACTGGACCAGAGCAGTGCTAAGTGTAGCCTTGCATCCATCCTTCTAAGATGGTCACAATTACCTTTCACCAAAGTGAAACTTGACATCTTAACCTCTGTCCCAAAAATGAATGGTAAGTCAAATATAAGCCAACCCAGCCCTTTTAAGATGATCAGTGCCAAAAAAGCAGGGTGTGTAAAACAAATCCGTTGGGTTCCTTTTTTATGGCTGGGTATGACAACAGCCACATGGGTACACCATACCCACAAGTTCTGAATGACCTTTTCCTTGTTTGTGCGCTTTAGATCCTGAAATAACAAATTTAGGGAAAATGTAGCAAATACTGAGTGCACACAATCTGGGGTGAACTCCATGAGTTGTTCTGTGCTCGTCTACAGCTCAACTTTTAGGAAAATCATGCCTCTTAACTAAACCACAAGCTATTCTCAGGTATTTCTATGCAGATAGTTACTTCTCTGCCAATGCTCCCAGCAGGCTGGTTGGCAGCATATTACAAAGGTCTCGACAGACCTTTGGCTTTTTTTCTAACAGAGCAAGTTTGTAACTCTCTGTCCATATTGGTAAAAGATCTCATTCCAGGAAGCTGAAATCCTCCCCGTTTAAAAACTGGTTATAAAGCTCCCAATGATTTTACTAACACTAGGATTATACACCAGCGGTGATGTTCGTGAAATACGCGCTGAATTAAAAGGTGCTCCAGGAAATCTCCTATCAGCAGAAGTGTGGATTCTGTAAAAAATTTCTGCTGGATGAAGCTTAAAAAGTAATCAAATGAATACATCTACTGAACACGTTAAGATTACATGCCTCATGCAGTACACAGAAAATACTACGAGCCGCTTTTAAGGTGGGATGAGAACCAAGATAATTCACTTGGAGATGCTTCCAAATACTTAGGAAACGTAGCATTTTTTTTTTAAATATTAGCATGAGTTTGAAAAGAAAACACAACAAATTGAATGCGAGTGTTCGATTTTAGAATTTCAACAGATAAGCCTAGTCTAAAACAACCCTATACACACTAAATTTTACCCAGAGAGTAATTGTGTCCTAAGGTATACGGAGGTAGTTCTGCTCCCACAGATACAAATAAAAAAATTCAGTTTCCTCAGATGAAAGTTAGGTTACACAGATGGAAAAGGTACATGTCGGAATCAAACTTTAATATAAAACTTAATACCTGCCACAGGGGTCCTGATTTTCAACCTGTCGACCTCCATGATAAAGTCATCTTTCAAGAACAGGAACCCAATGATGGAGAAGAGATAAACGAGGATGAGTGCTAGCACTGCAGTGAGGATAATGGAACGACCATTCCGGGTAACACTTTTTATCACATTTAGCAATGTCTCCTCTCTGTAGACCAAATCAAACAGCTGGGAGTAGAGGAAAAATGAATACAAATGAGGCAATATACAGATGCTACACAGGAAAACAATCTGAACTACTGAAACATACATCTAGCCCTGTTCTAAATTCTCAGCTTCATAAACACACCATTCACATTGATTTCAGTGGGAGCTAGGCTTGCTTATAAGAGGAACTTAGCACAGAACTTTAAATTTTAAGAGAGATTACAGCAAAATACAAAGCTACAAAGTATCCATTATATATGAGCCTGATCCAGATGCAGGTACTGTTTACCAACAAGATCCATTGTTTACCCATGTTCAAAATCAGACTAAATTAAAATTAAAAAACAGTGTCTTCATACTGAGGATCTACGTCTACAAATCAATTTTTCATGTTATTTCCTATCTGATAAACTGTAACTAAAAAATGCGCTCATGTATGCAAGTAATTACATGTCTGTAAACTGTTTCTTTGAGCTCATGGCATCATTTTAAAGTGACTCTCACATACAAGGATCAGGGTCATCTCTTTTCAGGACAAAGTTAATTTCATTGCACTGTTTGTATAAAACGAGAAATCTTTGTTCTTCTTTACCCTGCACTATATGCTTTCCTGGTACTTAGCTTTAAAGTATACGTTAAGCCAACACTGCTTTAACTGTCAAAGGCCTAAAATAGCAACTATATGTGCTAAGAGTTTTTCAAGAACCTACAGCTTTTTTTCTCTTGCAGTTCTATTGATGTTTTATAGCTCTTTGGACCTTATCTATAATGTATGTATTTCTACTTCAAAACACACAGATTACAGATACAAAGTGACACACTATGATTTATCAAAATGGTCTACAGAAGAAGGTATTAGTCACAACCCACAAGATCTGAAATCCACAGCCGTGTGAAAGGATTAATAATAAAGTAAGAAAGAGGAAAGACAGTTATCATTCATTCTGTATAAGACAAAGCTTAAAATGAGGAAAAAATATTAGAGTTTAGAATATTTCCACTACAAAGTGAACACCTGGAAGTAACTTTGGAACATGGACAATTACAACATCCATGAATCATGGATATTTGTCAATAGCAGTCACTGAAATAAATAAGTACCTAAAATGTTCCTTAAACTACTTTGCACTTCTGAAAGTATTTTACGGTAGAGATCACCTTACTCATTGAAGGAATAACAGATAATTTGTTGTGCCTTTTTTAAGCAGGAGAGTAACATCCATTTGGAAAGTGTCCTGCAGCTACAGTCACAAAATCTTGGCTCATTTGAAATCTGCCCAAACTTTGAAGCTGACTTTAATTTCAAGATCTGGAAAACCTGAACTTCAAGAGGAGCTCTCCCAGAGTAAGGACTGAAGCCCTGAAAATTTCGTGTGCTTATCACACCTCCGTGAAATGCTGGGAGCTCACCACGCTTCAGAAAGGTGAGGAAAATACAACAGGAAAGCGAACCCATGTAAATGACCACAATTTAGTCAGTCTCCCTACAAGTATCACATGCTCCAGTACAAAGCAAAAAGATTAGAAAACAAGAGCAGTGAAACACTTTTACTGCTCTTCAGCATGAAGGGAGCAGTTAGCTGAGTTTAGCATAATTTTGTATGATTCATTTTCATCGCACCTGTATCATATTATAAAAAGGCTTTCCATCTGTATAATGGCAACAAAAGAAAATGAAAGTAGGATACATTTAAAGTGATGAATCTTCCTGCTACACCAGAGGGGAGCCATTCGTATTTCCCAAGTAAATTTTTAAATTTTTTTTTTATTAGGGCTGCAAGATGAACTGAGGAATGGGCCCCTTTGGTATAAATATGACGCACACACCAGGGGACGACAATCGTCCCAAAGACATTATGACTGACACTAGATACAGGCACAACGTACACAGAATATGTGTACGCTGGGGAAGGGCAGGGGACAGGAGTAGATTGTATGATGATGGTCTGAAAAGAAATGAGTAAACTTTCAATTCTAAAACAGATAAAATAAGTCCTAACAGAAACAGGTTCTAATGAAAGCAGTAGCTCCTGAGGGGCAGCGACACAACGGCATGCTAAAAATACTTACGATTTGGCTTGATTGTCAGGAAGAAATTGAAGACAGCTGCATGGGTAACGGTATTTTCTATTTTTGCAAAGTTTTCCCCTCCACAGAAGCACATACTTACCAGGAAACTATAGAAGAATTCGTGCACGCAGAGGCCCAGCATGCAGACCAGGACATACGCGACGTGATAGAGAAAAGCCATGTCCATGATGACTGCTCTGTAGCCACGGGTGAAAGTTCCACGGTTCCCAACAAAGCTCACCAGAAACACTATTTTGTTACAAAGCTGTGGCGGGAAAACAAAGGCTAGGTTTATTCCATCAGAAAAATCCTGTTATTTACCGTTTGTATCGTTGCAGCATGCAGAAAGTCTAGATAGGTTGCTTTGACTAAAGGATCAACTTTTAGATAGCTGGAGCCAGATGAGAGAAACTGAACTACCAAGTCACCCCGGGAACAGAGCCCATACCAGTGAGTGGAAGTACATCACCCCTCTAACACTGCTCTCTGCCTCGTTACATTGCGATTTATTTCCATAACATTAGTGAGTAGGCAGGGTGGGATTAATGTCATAAAGCATTAAAAAAACAACTGGGAATGGATTCCTAATAATTTTCAGTTTAGACTGAGACTACGTAAAAGCATCTAAGCATGTGACTACGAAAAGAACAATAGTAATACAACAAAAAGTGTTGGGGGGGAGGTGGTGGTGTGTGAGATCTACCGTTTCCTTCAGATCGTGTTTCTCGATATACAATCCCTAAAAAAAAAAAATACTGGAGGCATTTTTGAAGCAAAGCATTTAAGCAACAGCATCAGATTCTCCATTGCTCCTGAGCTCTGCCTCTCTGCAAAGAGCAGCGCAGAAGTAAATACAACAGGGGCTAACCTCATCTGTTTGGTAGTCCAGGACAAGCAATGAGGACTCAACACGGTTTTTTCTTTCACCAATTTCACATAGGCAAACCCAGCCTTTACCTCTGACTGGGTACCTTTAAGTGTGTGAAATTCTCACAGAACTGGTGGCAAATAGCCCAATATTTTGCTGCCTGGTGCTAAGGTGAATTAGAGTATAACAATCAGACAGAAATCTACACAGATGACTTATGAGCACAACCGTGTATTGCAGCAAGCTCAGTAAACATGCAAACATAGACATGGATGTTAAGAAATCTGGAAAAGGGCTGAGAGAATTTTTAATTTTGAAAACTTTTTGCTTCTTAAAAAATACAGATTTAAGCTGACAAAGAAATTTGTGTCAATTTTGCCGAGCATATTGGTAGACAAAATTATTCTTTTAACATGAGAAACTGTAAATCTGATTCATCTTAATTGGCAATATTTCTTTAGATTTCATATTGTTTTTATTTTTAAAGTATTAGCATATGCACAAAACCAAAACAGCTTTTTTCTTAGCTTCCCACTTTGCTGATGCTGCTGTTTCAGGATGACTGGAAATGATTTATTTTTTGGCTTAACCAGTGAACCAGAAAAAAAAGTTCTTTGCACAGTTCTAATCAAGGGCTTTTTAATAGGAGATGCTTAATATCTCTGCTTCTACTGAAAGGGAAATTCTGCTTGCTTTTTAGAGTACTTACATTAGCAGCACCAAGAAGTATCAAGGTAGGACCGAGCCCTATAGTATATATAGATCTGAGAATGACAGACACCAAAAAGGGTCGAATACCAACAGGCTTGGAGATGAAAAACAGCATTGCTGTACAAAACGCCACTGCTATCCAAAGCAGGAGTGAAAACAACGGGGAGAGTGTGCCTGTATAGAGGAGAAGGGAAGATTTGAGAAAGGCATTTTTACAGAGTCTGTTTTTCACCAAGAAACAAATCCAAAAGATCAATTCCTCTGCCAATATAGCTAACAAAAAGCGTGATTCGTGCATCACAACTGCTGACCACAACTTGCTCTAATTGCGGCAAGAACTATTATTATCATAGTATTGTTGATTTTTGCACAGTTAATAATAAAAGCAGCTAAAGAAATTTCCATTAAAATCCAGAGAGCGCTCAGAGATGAGTTCCCCTTCTCCTCGAGCAAGCTACTAATCAGCTCCCTTCTGCAGGGATCATTAGGGCTCCTCCAGTCTAATTCCATGATTGCTCAGCTACAGAAATAGCCAGTCCTTGGGGTGGCACAGCAAGTGGCGCTGCCCTGCAGTGTCACATTTTGAGCCCCAATAGCACTGACGCACCCCAGGTTCAGAAAAGCAGCTTTCTTCTGAACGGCTGTGGGTGTTCAGCTGGAGCCTCCGCCTCTGCACGGGAGCAAGGCACTTGCCACAGCAGGAGGCATCCACGGGGACTTCGGCAGGAACAAGCAGCGTCTGCATTGCCGAGAGCAGCTGAATAGCTGTGCCTTGCTCCTGGGGAGGCAGCGGGTCCCGGGTCTTGCTGAGCTCCTCTGGGCATGTGAGCCCCTCACTGCCTTCCCTGTCAGTCTCTTCCGCCGCTCTGCAAGATGCTGGCTCCAGGCTCTCCCTGGGTTTTGAGCAATGCCCCTATATTCCCTCTCTCCTCTGCTTAAAGCCCTGGAAACGCATCATGTTGCTGGGATGTAAAAAGGCACATTCAGCTCTCAGGGCACTGCCACACTTGTACACTGACTTCTATTGTTATCAGATGAACCGAGAGGTCAGTGACGGGGGAGAAGGGAATAGAAAATTTAGCTAGACTCACAACAGAAATCATGCTATCTCTTTGGCAACAGATACACAGCCGGGCAGCATCAGTGGGATTAGAAAACAATGGGATGGGGCCGTAGCTTCAACATTCAGATGGCATCCGAACTTTTCCAAAGCTCAGGAGTGTTATATCCTCGGCAGGAGGTTCAAGGTCAGCTCTGTCAGTTTCTTAACCGGTAAGATTTGGAAACTTTTAATGGATCCACCTTCCAAGTGGATCTGAAAGGTGAGGCCAAAGCACGCAGTGTTTCTTTAACAAATCATTTTTTCTTCTTCCTTTCTGCAGGTCAAACTATTTCATGTTGCAGGACCCACACCGGTAACGTGTGCAGACACGCACGCCGGAGGCAAGGAGTCCTCCTCTGGAGCACAGTTTCGCTTATGTCATATGATGTAAGAACTGCAGAAATCTACTGAAATGCAGCATTCTTGCGAGGATTAGATCAGCTCAGGTAAAGGGGAAAAACTGGAGAAAATCTTCAGCTGTGAGATTGGGCTTTGGTGGAGGGGGAGGCTGGAAGTGAGGAGTCTGCCTCGAGACCTGCTAATCCCATTCAGCCACACCTATTTATTGCTCAGGAATCACTTTTGCTATTACAAGCAATAGGAACTGGAATCCTGAAACGCACTATCACTGAAATCAACGGGTTACTGGGGCCACTTTAATACTACGTAAATCTGCAGTTCAAAATAAGCATTAATACCTACTGATTGAAGACCAGAGGATTTCTGCAAGTATAGATTAGCTAAAATTCAGTAGCTTAAAAGGTTTAACTCTTTATTTCTCCTCTCGTCCTGCACGTATGAATGTGTGTGCTCTCCAAGTGACTCTTCAGGTTACAAACAGGAAAGCGCCGAGTACAAACGCCTCCCTTTTACATGGCACAGCCCCGCAGTCTCTGCTTCGCAGGGCTGCGGAGACGCCTGTGCCATGACCCGCAGAGACCACCCCGTAGGGTGAAAGGGCAACGTGGCTCCAGGCCAATATACTTTAATCTGCTGCCTTTCTGTTTAGCCAGCCAACAGGAATGCTGGCTGGTGCCAACTTTGGCCTTTGTGAAAAGCACATGTATCTACTAGAAGCTGGACTGCGTCCACCAGCCCAGTTCACATGCCACCGGACAGAGGTGACTTTCAGTCACATTGCTGCCTGGACTGGACATGGACCAAAGACCTAGAGGTGAATGGTTCTACTCCCAGTACCAGTATTCTGAACTATGTAGTCTCGTTTATCCCAGTTAAGCTTCTTTTGGATTCAAAGAGGCCTCTCGCTAGTCTGCTGCATTTATTAAATGAAATTTATGTTTTGCTATATTTTCCTAACATGCGATGAAGCAGAGTCAGAATCATAGATTTTAAGCATATTTTTATATAATGCATTTATCCTCTGCAACAATGCTTCCTTTTAACCCAACAAACAAAATAGTCAAAACCTGACAAGCTAGTTTTCAAATCCTTCCATTGTGTATGCTTTTAAGTTGCAAGTCATTCCAAATGGTCAGTTTTAAGGAATCTCTGTCTCTCTGCTGCCAGGAATTCTTCTTTAGTTCAGAATCTGTAACTGAACGTGTGCAGTAGTACACTGCAATATGGCAATATGAAAAAAAGAAAAAAAAAAAGAATTGGCTCAGCTCATCTAGATAATCTTCATCTTAGCAGCTATGTTCTGTCCATTTTACTACATATTGCATGGGACATGTGACACGCAGAAGACCAACTACCCCATTTCATCTGGTACCTGCTAAGATACTAAATGGCTTCTGTAGATATAAGCCTACCTGAAGATGCAGTTTTATATAACTGTTACCTTGGGATTGAAAACATCTCAAATGAAAAGGAAAAATAAAACCAAACTCCACTTGCCTTCATCTCCATCATCTCCAAAGGGGTAGAAGAGAGCAACTGCTAAATTGATGAATACAGCAAGGTTGAAGGAAATGCTCCCCCAGAGAGAGATGTGTCTGGAGAACCAAAACAGGGGCGGATTATCTAGAAAGGGGAGAAAAGCAGCAGTCAATGAAAGCAGGCAGGAACTCAATCAGTAATGGCCTCAATGGAATTAAAAAATACAAATGAATGAAGAAAATATGTAGATCTTTAAAGTTAACTAAAATAGACAAATATTAAACATAGGTGTGCCATAAAACATAGTTTCAAGCACAGCTTTTAACCCAAAGATCCCAATACAGTTTATTATGTATCAGAGTTTTGCCTCTGCTAAGATTTTAGGACTGGATCTTTTGCGAAGGCATCTTTTCACCTGCCTCTGAAGCTGTAGCCTCTGTGCATGGCGATAACAAAATCAAGCAAACAAATAGATTTTAGCCCTCTGCATGTCAGTTAACCAGAAGACCCAGACGAGTCAACCAGATGACCCATTTGGACCAAGCACACTGGAGACATTATTCAAAGAATGATGGAATAGGCAAGGTTGCAGAATGGTGGTATTTTCCCCACCTCTGTCAAACCAAATCTTATATTTATATATATACATAAATATATACTCATAAGATCTTATTCTACTTTGGAGAACAGGTAAAATTTGGTCTGACTGGGATCTGGTTCTATGAAAGCTGACTTCTTCCTGCATGATCCTCAGCTGCCCAAGGTTACCTGCTGACAAACAGCTCTGTACACCTGCTCAAAAGGACTCAAATAAGCCAGGATCAAGTAACAAATACGCAGAAATAGTCTATATCCCAAAGAACCTATAACCGAGTTAGAAAGGACTAAAAAGGGAAATAGGGCAAAACAGGGTTAAGATTTTGTGNGACATTATTCAAAGAATGATGGAATAGGCAAGGTTGCAGAATGGTGGTATTTTCCCCACCTCTGTCAAACCAAATCTTATATTTATATATATACATAAATATATACTCATAAGATCTTATTCTACTTTGGAGAACAGGTAAAATTTGGTCTGACTGGGATCTGGTTCTATGAAAGCTGACTTCTTCCTGCATGATCCTCAGCTGCCCAAGGTTACCTGCTGACAAGCAGCTCTGTACACCTGCTCAAAAGGACTCAAATAAGCCAGGATCAAGTAACAAATACACAGAAATTATATCCCAAAGAACCTATATCCTAGTTAGAAAGGACTAAAAAGGGAAATAGGGCAAAACAGGGTTAAGATTTTGTGTCTAGAGTCACATAAACGACTCAGCAAAATGGCTAGGAACAAGATCAGAGGGTACTAATACCCAGGCAAGCAGTTCATATATATGACTGCACTACAATACATTTAAATGAACATTTAAAACAAGATTCTATGTGCAATGGTGTGAAGAAATTTCTAGCCAGAGGTTTATTTGAAGACGACATTTTCCTGTTAATTATATTTTAAAGTACTGAGAGCCTCCTGCAATTATGCAGAACGTATTCTTGACTTGCCTGCACCCAGATAAATTTTTATAAACAGCAGACTCCTTCAACTGCATATGACTGTCTCAGGCTTTAGTCTAGATAGAATTTAATTGTGATTAGGTAAATATTCAGATTTCATTGTGATAACCTTATACTGTTGGCTGCTGAGATTTAAGCATTTGGAGCCATTGAAAATTACATGTATCAATTTAAGCAATGCAGACTGCATGCTAACAGACACTTGGCTAAAGAATGAACCGAGTCTCAACCTGCATTATCTTTTCAGATAAAAAAACCCACATGGAAATTTGTGGGCCATTCCACTGATGAAAGGAACTGAGGAACTTCTGTTCTGAATAAAAGTAAACCAATTTTCTTTGCTTATAGTATTAGGCAGGTCTGGTCTATGTAAGTGTAAGGTTGGGCTCTTTTATTTGTGTTTCTTAAGCAAAAGCCACAGAGATGATTTTGTTACTAGAGTAATTTTTCTACAATATAGTGACTTTTATTCTCAAATAAACTGTGCAGATAGGGAGCTATTCTGGAATAATTTATTTTTCAACTTCTACTCTGGTCAGTTTTTCGGTACAGAAAAGTTCTCACCATGCTACCAAGGGAAGCTGACCAGGGCCTATAGGATTCACACTGAAAACTTACTACTGCCTCTGAAGGTTATAGCCTGGGAACTGACATTTATGAAAACTGCAACCAACATTCACGGTTCCATCACAGTAAGGATGGTACACTAAACCATATTGCTTTGACTATCCAAACTCCCTGCTGCTCTGACCACAGATCCTACTCTTCCTTCCTGATCAATCCCATAATGCGTAACACACCAGCTGTTTAACAGATGATGCCTGCCACCCCAGCAGCATCTGTGTGTTAGCAATGCCTGAGNCCTTATCCCTCAAGAATACTGCAGATGCTTAATTACTCTACAGCCTTGATTCTCTGCTCCAAAAGCAAAGGGCAGAGTTGACAGTGGCTGACCTGGGATGAGCTTCCCATCACTGGGAAATCGGCAGCATCAGCAGCCCCATTCCTGGCAAAGGCCATCAGCTGGAATTCCCACCAGCGAACTAAACAAGAAACTTGGGGTACCTGGCTTGGCTTCACTGCACCTCTTCTTCGGGCTCCTGCTTTGATCTCTCCCCCACGACCTCGACTGTGCCTGGCAGATCTGCAAGCTGCAAGCAGCTTAAGGTGGTACATATGCCTCTCCCACTACCGTGGGACATACACCAGTATGGGCTTACTGACTGGGACAGCCTGCAGACTAGTCAAGCAAGGCTGATGTGAACTGGCAGAGGGGAACTGACTCCATGGGAGTCAGGCAGATTTAAAGCAGCTGAGGTTCTGGTGAGAGATGTTTTTAAGTGAGTGACATTTACAAGTTTTTTAATGGTCTTTTAGGAATCTGCAAACCTCAAATATGCAGCTACACATGTTTTTGTTAAATATTAAGGGCCTTGGCTTAATTAGGTGCAACATTATTGAGCTTAGTAGAACTACACCCAGTTCATCCCTCCCTCAATTTAACTTTTGGAGTCCAAAACATCGTCTTGAACACATTACTTCTATTACTGGCTGCTCCATATTATGCCTCTCTTACGATGGCATGCAAGTGTCTCAGCTGACCTATGTTCTGCTCACCTACACTCTCAAGTCCTGAACAGTTTTGCCCACTGCAGTATAGGAGTGAACTGAGAAAAGTGTATTATTAAAATGAAAGCATTTGGAGGCTTAAAAGCAGGGTTTTACCATAATGAAGCTATTTTTTGAAATTGCAATACTTACTCCTAATTTTCTTTTGCCATTTCATCTCGTTGTACAGATCCTCTGTCTGTTGGAAGAAGTCATTGACTTTGCTCCCTTGTTCATCCCTCTCTGTTGTATTGAATACCCGACTTTTCGATTCACGAGTGAGAAATTCACAAATATTGGGGACAGGGAAGACAATCTGTTCCATTGTTCTATCATGGCGAACAATCTATAAATAAAACACACATGTTCTCAGGATCGGTGACTTTCCAACCATTTTTTCATACCTTTTCTTGTTCACAGCTCCCCTTTTATTTATAAATTAAAGCATAAATTATTTGAACATTACAATGAAGTTGAACCAATCAATCCTAAAACAAAGTAAAACTGCTTTTCCATCTTCAAAAGCCTGCCTGAAAATAAGGTGGTAAATATACATCTCAAGCAAAACCTAGGTCCAAACTTCCCCAAATATCAAAACTGTTTTAATTCAGAATGCTTCCATTTTGCAACAAATTGAACCTAGTAAATAGTGTGGAAGTTCAGGGGGTTTCTGCTCAGATTACAAAATTCTTTTCTCACCTTGAGTCTATTTCTATGGTGAGATAAATTGTGAAGGTAAACATGCAAAACCAGCATCTTGGTACTCAGACAGCAGCCATATCTTGTCAGTCTTCATCTTCCTACTTGGCAAAATCCAAGGGTTTGCATTGTTTGTATTTTAGGGCCTAGTGAGCTATCAGTAAGCGAGTTAGATTTTATTCCATCTTACCACACTGTCATCAAAATTGCTTCCCCATTCTCATCATGGACTCTGCATAACTAAAAATACGGAAATGGGTAGAAAACTCATCTTGACTCCTAGACCCATATCTCTGTATAGCCACCAGTGAAAAAAAATCCACTATTTGACTTTCAAATAAAACAAATGAGATAACCTCATATAGGGGAGCTATATCTGAAATGCCAAACAGGTTTAGAACTACTTTCAGAGGAAGGCCAGTGAACATCCATATGACACAGCAGGAATCCTGGGCTGAGTTACACTTTTCCAGGCATAGTCCTGCAGTAAAGAACCCTCCCTTCTCTCTCTTGATTCATGTTTATTATGTGAACATACTGAAACAAAAATCTGCCTTAAGTCACTGTGAAGATTAATATAGTCAAGTACATTTGCGTTGGAGATGAAAGATAACTGTGCTCATGCCTGCCCTTAGGCACGTGCATTACATGACATCTGAACAGGCAATTTTGAAGTGTCCTAATTAACTAGCTGTGTCTCAGGCCAGCCATTTTGCAACAGGACTATGTGACTGGCAGCTAACCAGGGAGGGTGAGTGACCGAAGCTGACAGCACATCCTCAGTTCTGTCAGGGACTAAGAGGAAAAGGTAAGCTGCACGTGTTGCTCTGCAGAATCACATTTTAAACAGTTTATTCTCCCTGAGAATAGGGGCCACCATATCTCCTTGACGAAGAGGCTTTGCAACCATGAGGGTTTAGGAGATTTCAGAAACTGCAGCAGGAAGAAGCTATTGGCCATATAAAAGTCGACCCCAGTGCTTGCTTAATGCCTAAATTTACATCCTACCCAGATAACTCTGCTGACAATTGCTAAGAGATACCTCAGCAGTACCCAAAATATAAAATATGTGAAGAGGAGCCCTGAGCTGCTCTCCGGGCAACTCTAGCACTATAGCCATGAAGTTTCCATCTATCCTGTGGTGGGATAACATGACAAGTACCAGCAAAAAAGGATGGTGGGAAACAGGAGGATTCAGCCATGGCCTGTCTTGGTGGCAGCCAGGACAACAGGGACCTGACGCGCTCGCCCCAAGACTGCTCTACGCACGCAAGCTCAGCTCCAATGTTGATGCAATCTGGGAGCCCAGGAAGGTAAAATGAAGGCTCGGATTCAGGCTGGGCCTGTGTGCAACCATAGTGTGCAGTTTTCTTACTTGGCCAATTCTGAACTTGATACAGCATTTCCAAGAGAGAACTAAATGTCTCTTCTTCCTGCAGTCTCTCACAGCAGCTGCCTTTGCACCACAGAAATTCTCCTCCTTACAAAGTCAGTAAAGAGCAGAGACACTACACAATAGGATACTAACCCCTATCTTGATGCCTATAATCCCATGAAATCTGTAAGACCACAGGAACTGATATAAGGGTTAAGAACCTAAATACCTCTGTGGATCTTGATCTAAATCCAGTCCATGGCAGGGGTAAAGTTTAAAATAGAGAACAGATCTGATGAACCAGGCCAAGCCTTGGTCTTTTAAACAAAAGCCATAGTGAATGTCTACACCAGTTCAAAACCTCTTTGTACTGCAGCCAGACTTTTAATTTGATCAGTTAGCATCACTGGTTTGAAACTCATGATTATTTATTTGAGTGATGTACCATACAAGATTATTCTTGACTTCATGACACAGCTACTATCCACTGTCATTATTTCTCTAACAAAACATGTTTGGTAACACACAGGAAAGCTACTGTAAAATGATTATTTGGAAGCACTTTTAATACAGGGGCATTCCTTTTCCTCCTATAGCCAAAAAAGTATTATTTAACCTTCTCCTCATAAATAATCTACACCATTTGAATAAGCTTTGCTGTTCAGAAGCTTAAAAAGAGGTGATACACCATGCATAAGATGCAAACTTGTCTCATATTCAATCTTCTAGTGAGCAATTCTTTACCTCTATCTGTGCCGTATGATTGGCATAATACCTCAAGGCTTCATCTCCTTCATCTGGATCTGACCCTGGCTTCAGCATCTGTTGCAATGTTTTATTGTGACGAGCCAACTAGAAAAAGAAAAAAAAAGTCTGATTTATGTCCTGCTGCTGTATTTTCAGCTTTATCATCTTCACTTAACTAACACAAATTCTCCTTCTCCCCACCCCCATATACTTACATGCTTGACCCAGTGGGGCTCTTTCCACAGATAACAACAAAAATGTAATTACTTGAGAACAATAGAAATAATTTAGTCTTAAAAAGTCAGCAGCAAGTCTTCAGCTGAGATTTATGAAAGGCAGCTTAGCCCGCAGCCTAGATGGTTTTTGGAGGGCTTTTGACAAATGCCAAAAAATTAGACTGAATGCTTCTTTTCACTTAAGTTTGGCCATAAAATTTGCATACCTCTGAATAGGTAATTACATTTACAATTAAATTTTCTCTGCGATTTCGAATGGTTAAACTGTTCTTAACTATGTTGTAGTTGGTATTTCAGGGCTGCCAAGATAACATGTATGTGCACACACAAAACCACACAAACATGTACCTCTTCCTATAAACTTTTACAAATTATATACTTCACATGATTAATAAAACACATCTGATCTTGTTGACTAGTAAATATGTAAAACGCTTGATAGCTGCATGAAGTTTAATACTGAGACTGTCAGCAAATCGCATTCATAACGTCTTTTAGGTCAGTGAGAAACAAAGACTTAATTACAACGCATGAGGAAACACCACTAAAAATGCAATTTCCCCTACATCATAGTGAGTGGTTTTCATCCAGAAACTCCAAAGTGTTTCACTTTGGAGTGGGGGAAGTGGAGGGAAACTGAGGCAGGAAAGGCTATCTTGCAAACAAGACCCAGGTCTTAATCACTACACAGACATTACCACAACAGACTAGACACAGACATTAGAAATAAGGCAGGCACAGCACTCAAAACGACCGCAGAAATTAGGCTTTGAAGTGATGATCGCCACAGGTGGGTTAGGATTTACTACATAAAATAACAGAGTAAATTGAGGAATTACAAAATAATTAAAATCTAGGAAAAAAGTGTCAGGGATCAAGTCTGAAAGTAACAATGGATCTAAACATATATTGTAATAATGTAACCAGAAAGGGATCACACTCATTTATAAGCTATTTGCATCTCTCGCCATCCCCTTTTTATCCAAGAATGGAGAGGGGGAGAGATACATATATACAATTTATTCTATTTATTGAAGTTCTCTAGAATCTACTGATCAAAATAAATTTTCTTCTGAATCTTCACACAAATTTATTACTTAACGATGAATAATAAATGGAATATTCAAAAGCAAGAGAATAACAGAAAGAAATATTCCGGCAGAATAAATGTATTTCCTACAACTTCCTCAAGGACAGAGAAGTCTGCGTGGCCCAGACAGTAGAGCCCTGAGCCAATGTAGCAGAACATCAGGCTTTTATCAAAGGGTCAGGAGCAGATATTCGGGGAGACATGCAAAAAATCACACGGGGGTCGACTGCAGAGCAATATTATTTCTATCAATAATAGATTTCTGCCTAGTTACATTTTTTCTCTATCTAGCAAATGTGTGGATAGTCTCATTACATGTATCAATATCTTATGCAACTTCCACTTATTTTTAAGGCTAAAAAGGATCATTAAGACTATCTGATTAGTCCTTCTCCTTCAGACATGCCATATAACCCGATCCAGTCAGTAGTTATTGCAGTACATGCACAATATCCTTTCAATGGGACAACCTGAATTCATTTTCTATAGGCCTTTTGCATCCCACTCAATATATGCTCTAGCATCATGGAGAAACAAGATGAGCTTGTGGAAACAAGGTAGTTAACTGTCTAAAAATTTCCCTTAAACAGTGCTACTGTTTTTTCCTTTCAGCTTTATTGAACATCCCTCCGCATCCGTACTTAGAAAAGGGCAAAACATTCACCTTCTCTGTACCATTCATCATTCTGTACACTGCTGTCACATCCTCTCTTATTTGTATCTTCGTTAAATTAAAACAATCCCTATCTTTCCCATCCCTCCTCAAACAGAAGACTCTCTGTGACTCAATTATTTTCCTTGTCCATTTCCAAATGCCCTTTACTTTAGCTATATCTCTTCTTTAAGACACGAAGAAAAGAGCTTACTAGACAGAATGCAATCACACCCTGCTTGGAGCAGTGAATTAGCATAACTAGAAGCAAATATATTCCCCATTTTTATCTTTGATAATACAAAGGAACTTTGCCTGTATCTTGACGCTTTTTCTCCAATGTCAACCATTAAGATTTAGAGTTTTCTAATAAATGATAACTCAAGGATGTATGGATAGTTCTTCTCAATTAAAATGATGCCAGTTTGGAGAAAGGGACATGTATAGATTCAGAAATTTCCATTATTGCAACAAAACCCTTTGTAAACAATTGAATTTGTGTACAGAATTGGAAATACTATTTGTAAACCACATGAAATCTCAAGGTATTGCTTCCTGATATGCTTTTAACTGTCCATAACTTTTCCTATAAAAATGTCTCTTGATCAGTATCAGTAACAGAAGTTCCCTTACCACGCGGACTGGAAGGGATCACCATCTCAGCCCTCTGGCGCTGTAATGGGACTGACCAGCACGTGTGATAACAGACTGCCAGCGGTTTGAGACAGCAATCATACAGTGTCTATTTTACTATCAGGTTTCATCTGAACAGCAGCTACGTACTTCAGAACCGTGTGATCTTCATTATACTTCATTAGACTGTGCTTTTGGACAGTGAGTGTCTTGTGCTGATGTGCGTACAGAGCCGAGCCCCACGCAGCTAGGGTTTCCTGACACTGCACACAACGATGTGAAGAACAGGCCAGGCCCTCCTGTGCTAGCACCTCGGCTGCCAGCAAAGACACGCTGGAAATGACCAGGGATTGCGGACCAGGCTGGAGGAACTACAGCAGATTTCAGAAGGGAAACCTTTCTAAAGATGTCAGCAGTGGTGCCAGGCAATAAGCGCTCATAACTTCATTTCTTTATGCTTCCCCATCTCTCTATATCCACTTACCTTCCGTAGTCTAGACCTTCAGACAGGAACCTCAAGGGCAAAGGGTCTATCTGTTTTCTGCTTGTGTCCCAGCTCCTACGTGGCATAGACTCCCCTACACCGCCACAACAGAAGTGCTGCTAATATTTCTGTATTGTCACAGCTACACCAATGAATGGTATGGATGGCAAGCTGTGAAAGCTCAGATCTGAAGCTGAGGCCCACAGTAAGACAGAACAGCTTTAGAAATGCTACGTTATTTGGCAACTATAATGTTTTCTGAAGCTCTGCTTTCATGATCCCTCCTTCGCCCTGTAATGAGCTCAAACGCTCACGTGGGCCGAGGGGACTGTGTCAACAGATTCCTTGACCAGTGCAAAGCTTTTTCTAAGATCAAAGACATAGCAATGAAAATAACCATGTAGTGACAAACTGTGAACCTAAAATATGGAAAGCTTACCCAAGCTGATAATACACCCTAGGTGACAGTCTGTGACCGGCATGTAAAGGCTGTCCATGCTCTGAATGATATTTTTTCATATTTAACTCCTGTGATGTAGGTAGGTGTTATTTCCGAAGTGCTGAACAAATCTTTTGGGGCAGCTGAAGGACAAGACACTGGATGGGCATGGACAATAGCAACTATAATGAAAAGGACAGTCTCATTTATGTCTGCAAAGCAAAGCTCAAAAATGCACGGCAAGCATAACTGATACAAAAAATAACCATCACTAGAGCCTGAATTTGCAGAGATCCCCCAAAAAATCACCTCTGAGGAGAAACTCTCTGTCAGTCATTCATTTACCCATCAACCATGCCAGTGACGATATTTTAAACGTCAACACCGTATTTTACTACTCATCAAGGCATGTAGGGACGAGGAAGCAATAGCACACAGCAGAACAGTGATTTCCAAAGAGGGGATGTGTACGGCAACGGCAATAGCTATATGGATAAAGATCATTTGGCTTTCAGTCAGTTCCCAAGGAAGGACTGTTGTTCATCTTGAAAGACTTTTACTTCAAAAATTTGGAAAACACTGTAATGAAGCATCAGTACAAAATGTGAAAGATTGAGGACAGACCAAGAATGCTGAAGACATTAATAAAGAAACAGTAGAGATAAATGAAAGAATTACAAGTAATACTCAGTCTGAACTCCTCACACAACACGATTATAAAATCAGATCTGCTGGTCATCTGGGATTCCATATATGAGCAGCGGCATGGAAAACCACAGCAGACCCATCTTTTGCAATTGACAACATACAGCTTTCCTGCAGGCTTTTTGTTATAAAGTCAAGATTTCCTTGAACAAAAATATGCAGTTATTTAAATATTCTCAAAGAAAAAGTGATTTAAAACCGTGAACGTTCACGTCATCAGCCTGTCAATAATTAACTGACTTGGGATACTAGGTTGGTTTGCTAAAGTATGTATATACATATATGTGTGCATGTGGAAAAATTGCTGGGAAAAGATAAAGTAACTCTCCACTTTTGTCATCTCTGTAAAACACCGACTTTCTCCATATTTTCACAAGAGCATGTCAGTCCCTGGCTGTAACTTGTAAACTGCAAGGGTCTCTCCTCTGTAGCCCAGTCCACACTGGAGGCGTGAGGTCTAACCCAGGACACAGTCGAGACGGCTGTCAAAACTCCTACTGATTTCACCAGGCTTTGCTTCAGGCCCAAAAAACATCAGGAATCCAATAAATACAAGCTAGAAATAGCATTACATTCTTACATTCTGTAAGATCTATTTCACTCTCTGCATTTTGAGAGTGCCAAACCTGGGGGGTAAAGGTGACTTTTTATGACTAGAATGGTATAAAGGGATCCAAATAGGTGAGGCTCAGGTGTCCTGTAAGCAAGCAGGGTTTTCACGGAAGAGTCAGCTCACTGGAAGTGCCAAACATGTTAAACTGATTTTCTAGAAGAGTCCTACGCAGTATTACTATAAGCTCTGGATAACTGGCTGAGAAGCACAAAGACACAGACAGTTTCCGTGCCTTGAAACACTTTATATTTACAGTATTACTATTAAGAAGTATTAGAAACATCTAAAAAATAGAAAAATATTATTCTCGTCACCAGCTCTGTCGAGTTTCTTCTCCCAGTTGTATCTGATGGGGGAGATACCTGCCTGAGGCACACTCGACAGGGGAAGGACACTGGCTTAGGCAGCAGTCAGGAGCGTGCTGGGGAGTGGAGCTCGTTTTGGGGAGGGAACTGGATGTGTCGTGTGTGCCTGTAGCACTGCACAGTGCTCTCTCTGCCCGTACCCCGTGCCCCAGCAGCAGTTCACTAGCCAGCCCTCGGATGTGCCAGCCAGCCCCGTCTAGCGTGGCAGAGCACAGAGAAGCCATTACCCAGGCCTGGAAGTTCATGAACTTTGGGGAGAGTGAGGCAAGTTTGTACAGACCCGATGTCCAATGCGTGACATCTGATAGATCTGCTGTAAATGACCTTCATCTCTACCCTGTCGCTAACCAGCCATACTGCGGTGTGGGCTGCCAGCCCAAAGGCCAGTGGTCTTTCACCAGGGAGGAACGAGACAAAATGTAACTTGCAGCAGCAGCAGAATAACTGCATCTGTTCAGATGAGTTTCACCTTGCTGTGAGAACAGACTCCTGCAGCTGGGGCTCATTTAAAGCCACAACCTCTTCCTCTTTTTTCCCCTTCAGTCCCTTGGCTTCTGGAGCCAGGCAGTTGTCCTGGTTTAAGGTAGAACAGAACCAACTTTCCGTTCAGTAATTTTACTTCTTAGCTAAGCCTTGTGCAGAAAACTGTTCGTTCTCAGAGTGGTAAGACCTATGTTTATAACAATGCCAAGGAATGGTCTGCAGAGGGGCTGTGGCTTATGCTTATAAGGTCAGTTAACTTTGTTATTTGCCCCATTAGAGGGTTGGAAGCAGAGAAGCGCAGAGGGGTCACACCTATAGGGAGGAGCGGACAGGATGGGTGACCCAAAACTGACCAACAGGGTATTCCACCCTGTCTGCACCACACTCAGTATAAAAGCTGAGGGATCAAAGGGTCAGCCCTCTTTCTTCAGTGGCCAGTGTCCGAGAGGATCCTGTCTGTTCGTCTGCCTTTGATCCTGATCTGTGCGTTCCTGACTCCAGATCTGGAATCCAGTTCCCATCTGTCACCGAGTCCAGTCCAGGACTTCTCCAATGCCTGCCAGTAACATCATCCTGGGAGCTTGGTGCAGTTTTGTACATATTGTATCTATTTTATTATTTCCTTTTTATTTCATTATTAATATTTAATTGAAGTAGTTTGGTTCCTTCGAAACTCGTAAATCTCTTTATCTCCCCTCCTCCTCTCCTTGGAGCAAGAGGTGGGGAAGAGCATCTGTCGTCCATCATTGGCCAGCGCAGCCTAAACCACAACAGCAGTGTGAGATCTGGCACGACTAAACCCCCTCACAGGGGGAAACCCCAGTTGTCTCACCGAGTGCTTCATTTTCTGCTTAGAGAGCATGAAAGAATATAAAAGCTCCCTGGGACTGACAAGAAAAATCCCAAGGACCAAGAAACAACAGCAAAAAGAAAGTCAAGGGAGTAGTAAACAGGATGGATGGGAGACAGAAGAGGACAGAAGAAGGAATATGAGATCCTCTTCCTTGGAGTGCCAGGACCTTACCATACATTCCCTGCCCAGGGCTAATGAGAACACTCCTATTCCATCAGTAAACAAGGAGAGAGAGAAAGCAAGGAAAATGGAAATGTCATCTTAACCATCACTGAGCAGAAATTTTTATTCCAACTGGCTGTACTAAGAGTAATAACAACTCAGCTCCCCACGTTCCAATCAAAACTGAATGGTGCTTTCTGCAATACACAGGGCAACTTCCTTTCCAGAAGTCATTACAGTTTTATAGAGCGGCACCTTTGCACTCTACCACAAAGCAATCTGTTAACAACACTAGGAACAGCAGGGATGGAGCAATGGGAGACTCTCAAATCAAGTATTCATTGATTTCATTTAGACGATTATACCGTGCAGAGCAACCAACAGGGTTCAGAGTTAATCTTCCCCTGATGGCTTGTGGTACATGAGCAAGGCCCTGGGTGGTCCAGATGCTTTGGATTCTATTGCTGGGTCTTCCATGGCCTCGTGTGACTCTGAGACACCACCTCTCCTCCGCAGCCTACACGTGGTGCGCACTACAAATTATGGATAATAGTGATCTAACTCGCAGGGAAGGGAGAAATAAAACACCTTGACATTATCATATAAGAGAAACCACCACAGTTAAGTGATCTCTATCACTATTATATTTGCAGCCTCCATAGTAATTTTATTGCTATTTTTGCTGTGGCTTTGCTGTTATTTTATGCCTGATGAAAGCCAGCAGAAGACAAAATGATGTGCTAATATTTCAATGAGCTTTACTTCCATTTGTCATGTTTGTAATTTCTTTTGCAGGCAAAGCTCACTTGCAAAAAAAAATAAAGTGTATATGTGGGTAAAGTTCAGGTCAGATAAAATGTATTGCAACAAAGCAAAATTAATTTGAGGGGGGTGGGTGTGAAACATCTCTGCAGGCTATGGGTAAACTGTCGTGGGCAGCTGTGCTTACATGAGCCAAACCAGCTCAGTGCATACATTGGTCATATTTGTTTTTCAGTGTACACTGACCATACTGAATATAGGATGCGGACAGCAGTGTGCAATCTAGAGTGTTCCAACAGGATAACACAACTGCACTTGTAGACTGCCTCCTGTGGTTACCGCAAGCAAAATTTTGGACAGTACAGGATGGAGGGACATAAGGAGATGATGGAAGTATCAGACGTGATTACGGGAAGATAGCAAGAAAGCCCAATGGAAAAGGAATTAAAAAGAGAGCAGGGTTACTGCAACTAATCTTCTTCACAGCATAACAAGGAAGAAGATCCCGGAGACATGCAACTTTTATGAAAGGCAGATAAAACATTGTAAGACCTTACCAAAGGTCTTATAAGACCAAAGTAAGACCGAACGGGCATGCTCACCAACACTGTACAGACCCAGTCTGAGAAAGACCAAAATCAGCAACAGACCAGCAAGCATATGGATCCCAAATCCACACAGTAAGAAAACTGTTCACATCTGAAAACCACCAACACTTCATATCACAGAATCACAGGGTTGGCAGGGCCCTCTGGAGATCCCCCAGTCCCACCCCCTGCCAGANCTATACATACAAAATATATATAAAAAACTGAGATAAGAAGCTGTGAATGGCAAACCCTTTTCAGGAACTTTCAAAATCCTTTTGCTCTCAAGCCCTTTACTTTCTATGTTTCTCCGCTTATTCAGTGAGTCTCTGCAAACTAGCTATCTACTGCTGGCTAATATGTGGCTTCTAAAGAAAAGGAAGACTAGCACAAACAAAAAGGGGAACTGCTTATGACACTTATTTTGGGGGCAATGTGGTGAGGGGAACCACAATTCTAAGTCTTTAAGTCTCAAGGATGGACATATTTCCTTCTGTAAGCCATAAGACGAGAAGACATTGACTGGCACCAAGAATAGAGCAGAAAGTAACTCATGAGCTTATACTTCTATAATGGGTTCATCCTCTTCTCCAGGGTCTACTTCAGCTATACAGAAAACAGCACAGTCTCTGACCTGAAGTGTGAGACTTGCATCGCTGGCTCCGTCCTCACGTCTTCCCACTCTCAAACCTCATCTCATACGTCTGCAGTATAGCGCCACGGTGTCTTTTCCACACTGTGACCCCTTAAGCTGGATGCAGTTCACCAACCCGATCTATGATATAACCACCAGCTCTGCTACCTGTAGGTATAGTTTGGAAGATAGACACTGTACATACACTGCACTTGTAGAGGCTGGGATAAGCCATCCACCAATCTTCAGTGAAGCTCATTAAAAAGGCTTAAGTCTTCAGTTGCAACTTGATATCATGGCTCAGCCTCCATGATTCAAGCACTTGAATATGGCCATTATGTGGTCCTCTTAGTTGTCACAGCAATAGCAAAGTAAAAAGTCTGTTCATAGTCAATCCTGTTAGCAACCCACCTCTTCAACAGGTATTTCCACAACACACAGAGAACCATAATTTAGTCATTCAGGTTCAAAACCATCTCTGAGGCTAAAGTAGCAAGTAAACAGCTAAAGCTGCAATCTGTCAAATTCACAAAGACATGCATTTCCTAATCTCTGCAGGGGTTTGATGTATATACGTCGTGGGGTACAAAACAGGGCAGTTACCACGGGTGGAGATAGACAGAAACTGAGAGATGTCCCCCTTCAAATAATTACAGTGGTAAGATTTTCCAGCTTTTTCAACCATGCTGTTGAATGTTTGCCTCACCCTTCAATTAGCAGAGAAAAATATCTGTTAAAAAAAAATAGTTTAGGGGCATAGGAATAGAGAGAAGGGACAGTAAAATGGTCGGCTGCTCTTTCTAATTCTGTATTGTGGCCACAATCCTCCAGAGAGCACTTTCACCTGGCACCTGTAAAGTAGTTTTTCTCTCCTGGTGGGAGAGAAAATAGGTAGAAATTTCATCTTTCTCCTCACGAGACATTCACAAATAATGCTGCTTTACCCAACCAACAGCAGCTAAATGGCACTCTGCAGACAAACTCATAGAAAGAAAAGGCTGAAAAGACCAAGTTCATTTAAGACTACCACAGATCACCATTCATAAAACAAATTCTCAGAATTCTTGCCTGTACATAATGTCAGAGAAACCTTCTTTCACGCCAGGCTGATTAGATGCTTATCTGTGTACAGGTCTGAAGGTGTTTTACTCCTGTAAACCTACTGGTGGTCATAAGTAACTGATCACCTCCCTTTTGGTGTAGAAGAGCATAATCAGCTGTTAAAATTAAATTTCACAGCTGGACAATTGGTAACTCTAAAAGCTGCCTCAGAAAAAGTGCAAGGTGGACCTTATTTTAAGTTTTCTGTGTTGTGTTAAATAAAGAGGATGACAACTGAGGTAGCTCTGCCTACTTGTAGATTACAAACTCAGATCTTGTCTATTCTGAAAAACTCTATGATAACTGAGATACCTAATTAAATTATGACATCAGAGGAGATCAGAGTTAAAACTGAGCAACTGCAAAGAACAGACATATTTTGACATTCTGATTAATGCTCTTTGTTTTTGTTAACCTGTAATCAAGACGGATAAAAAAGTATGTCTTTGTTAGAGAAGATGTACCCCCCCCAGTTTTTAATTAAGGTGTAGGATTTCACAGTGCAGATATCTGAGGCTTATTAGAACTGATCTGATAATATTAAGTAAGACCGGATTTCACTTTCATGATATTTCCAAGGCTACCCTCACTTCGCCTCAAAACAAACAAACCAAGCAAGGTCCTGTTAGCTTAGAGTAAAATGTTTTAGTTGTGCTTTACATATAATAAAAAGAGCGCTTTGGTTTATTTGAAGGTCACCTCTAACAGAAAAGCCCCAGCTCTGCCTCCAGAGCAAGCCTCCACCTACAGTAGACTATTACAACTCAACGTTTTGTGTAATTCAGCGTCTTTAATAAGGAGAGTTTGCTGCAAGCTGAACAAAGTAAGTAGCTACATTACACATATCTCTGAGGAGAAAATATGTAGGTACTGCAGCTGAAGGCAACTGAAAGCAGAGTCTACTTTGAAGAGTGACTTTGTAAAGATGGCATTGCGCGGTTCCACACTTATTGTCTCTCAGTGACTTCTGGATTGAGTTTACTCAGCTTACAAGTGAAATGAATTTATTTCTACTTAATGCTCCTCCATGCAAATTCAATCGACAAGCTTGAAGTCAAGCCGTGCTCTTTTTTGTTCATATATCATCACTCTTGATGAAGACTGTGCATGCCAAATGCAAGCGGGGAGCTCTAGGGTAAAAGTACGGTTTGAGGGAAACAGGTCCAGTTCCCTCCTAGTATAAATCAGTATTGCTTGCTTAATTTCAGTGGAAGCCTTCCCACGTAGACCAGCTGAGGTTACGGCTAAATGAAGACACATTCTTAAAGGGGGAAGCCAAGTAACTGCCGTGCTGGTGATGGAGAACTAAAGTCTTTCTCCCCAGCCTGTGCTGCTTCAGATAGCAATAAAAAGGTAGTATGTTTATTACTAATACAGGACTGCAAATAGAGCCTGAGAGCAAAGAATTTCTTAAACAATATGTCATTGTCCCACAGACTATTTTCAGAGTAAAACCACAGACTAATGTGAAGATTTCACAATGCAGACATTTGACAAAGAAAGGATATTTCTTCTGGTGTAACGTTTGGGCCCTGACACCAATACGACATATTTCCCAATGACAAAAAAATCTTGTAAACCACAAAACACAAGGACACAGGATTACAGAAGTTAAAGACAGAAAAAGAAACCCACAAAGCAGAAATATTAAGGCCACCTGTGCACTAGAGAAATGCACAGTGGCCACAGCCAAACAGGATATATCCCTCATTAACATTACACGTAATAAAACACACACGCCTATGTATAACAGACAGTTGATCTTACTCTAGAGAAGCAGAACCAGAAAAAATTAAGATAAGCTAAAACCTTCATGACCAGTAAAAAGCTCTATCCTGAATCCTAGCAGCTCTTAGCAGCCTGTAAATAGGACACCAGAGGGAAAACAGAGGTCCCCATGTAGATCCCTATCAGAGTCACGAGAGGATTCTGAGGGGAATGCTTCCAAGGAGAAGGGGAGAAAAAGGAAACATTGAAGGACAGGTTGCCAAGGTTTTAAACCTGAGACCTAACAACGAAGCACAAGTTGCCAAGGTTTTAACCTGAGACCTAACAGCAGCCACAGACATTTGTTTAATCTTTCAGGTGCTCATTAGTGTCAAGCCCCTGTGGCAGGCTCCATACTGTCTCTCTATACTGGAGCTGGCTGAAGGTAGAGTTATGTACCATACTAATGAGCTGCAAGGAGGGTGATGTGTGTCGTTGGCTTCTGTTTCAGTCTTGGCAATCTAAGTGTAAAAGCCTTGCAACAGCTTCTGATTCTACTGACATTTAATTAGCCAGTGTCATTTTGATGCCGTAGCCTGTCTCATCAGGATGATAACTACAAAACAACATGTGGAGCATAAAAGTTCTATGAGAAGTTTCAGGTCTGGCAGCCAAGGATACGAGTCCCCTGACAGTCACGGTTCCTGGGACTGGTCCCCATTAGCCCTTTGTTTTGGCACTGCTATCAGCAAGAGCTTCTCTGTTAAGGAGAGAGAAACAAAAAAACCCCACTAAACCAGACCCAAAAACCTGCAAACCACAGCAAAGCCTTGCGAAAACCTACATTGCTCAGCTCTAAAAATGCTACCTGTCCTGCAGAAAGGGAGCGTCCTTATTGCACAAACTCACAGCTCTTCATCCTGAAGGACAGGTTTACCCTAAAGGATAGGTTTGATCACTTTCTGGCCTCAAAAGGTAGTCCTGTTTATTGAACTATGTACAGCATTTTTCTCCATTTGCCATCAGATGTTTGGGAAAACAATCTCCAATAATACCTACCATTTGCTGCTTCCTCACATCAGCTGCAAAGTTTGAAAACAGTCATTACTACACAAAATGTGACTGATCTGTATTTTCACTCAATATAACCAGTGATTCTGGTACGGCACACCCATTTACGCCAGACAAGCTCAGACCTTTTTGTATTTGGGTCTTTTTTCCAGAATCCTTTTCTCATACACAACAGACACCACTTTTTTAGAGTGTACCAGTCACAGATGTACAAAAATTCAAATGAACCAATTCATTTCATTCACAGAACAGAATCAACTCAAAATCTTTGTCAGTAGAACCTACGCACAACCTCATGTTTTGTGAAAACAGACACTTATTGGACTAATGGGCCACAGCTCCGTTTTTGAGCAAAGCATCTACCTGAGGCAGAGGATGGGCAGAAAGAGGCCATCAAGCTTAAAAATTCACTGAACCAGTGTGGTTGCCAGATCTCAGCTCTTCTGGAGGATCCTTGCTGGAGCTAAACGCTGCTTCCCAACTGGATGAGGATAAGCCTATCCTTTAGACCAAAATGCTCTAAGAACTCAGACCTCTCACAAGGGCAAGATCTCTTTTAGGCAAATGTTACGTGCCAATAATGGTAACACCAACATCAAGGGTGAAGGTATTCTTGCAAGACTTTTCCACTTGGCTTCCGTTCATCTCTTTTCCATGGTATAACCATGATATTATCATTTCAGCCAGTTAATGCCCAGTGCACTCTACTGCGGGTTGTAACTGGTTGCACCCATTCACTGTCCTAAGCAGCCTTCCAGGTGTTTCTTTGCTGTGTCTTATAGAAGGTGCTTGTTAATGCACAGTATTAAGTAATTAATTTCTGCCTTCTTCATCAACACTTCTTTTTAAACAAGCAAATTTCACTCCAAATTTACCCCTGACCACAGTCACACTTACTTCATGCAGAATACTGCTTTATCTGCCTGGGAAAACCTAGCCAGTTCAGAAAGCTTTGGATTCTCACGCTAAAGGAAAAAGTTACATGCAGTGATCCTATCTCACATTTGGAGGCATACATTCACAGTGTTTCCTCTCGTCTTCTCCATATATTAAACCATGGGAAAATCTTGCTCTCATCAATTTAAGCAAGGTCTTGCCATGAAATCCTCTGTCCTCATTTGAGTTATATGTGGGCCAAGACAAATGGATGGGTATGAGAATTCACATTTACTTTATCGTGTATGTTTTAATAAACGTATTTTATTTTAGGCATTCACACACAAATGCAAGGGAGAAGGAGGACTAAGGTCTAAGTTCATCTGCTTAAACATTAAAATACAACTAAGTAAAGGAAATCTAGCAGCTGCTCCAAGCTACAATACCAAAAATAGCTACCCACAAAAGAATTTAAGCCTTACAGTACCTCCCTTACACTCATGCACACATTTGGATCTGTTATCTTATGAAAACTCTTCTTGCTTTAACAATCCGTAATATTAGCAGCACAGGAAAGTTTATTTGAAAAACAGATGTTAGCATGATCTCTTTAAAAGACTCTTGGCCGACTAATGCGCTCAGTGATTATGCACCTCTCAACTGTACTACCCAATAAATGTCAACTTTCCTGATGAGTAAAGTAGCTGGGATTGAGTGAGCATAGGAAGAAACCCGAGGTAGCAGTTAAAGCAAAGCACTAGGGGATGAAGCGAGTTGTGTTCATTTCCTGTGACAGCTAATGACTTGCTGTCTACTTGTCTGACCTGCTGCTGGCTTGGTGTCTTTACCTATAACACCAGGCAGTACCACCTACTTTCAGAGAGGGGGAAACAAAATCAACGAAAGCTTTTAACTGTTCCAAAATCCTACAAAACGGAAGATTAATTATTTAAATATTTCTGAAATGACTACTATTATTGTCATTTATTTGTTCTGCTGCAGCATACAAGGGTCCTAGAACCACACAGTTCCAGGCACAGAATTGATGTGGAAAATAAAGCTGCTCCCAGCCCTTACTGTACTCAAATCTGATGAAAGATATAGAAAGACCTGCTAATCAGAAACACAGAGAAACAAAGGCTTTGTGCTTCTTAGAATTTTACACATTTGGATAGTTATATTTTTTTAAAACTGACTTTAGTTTCTTCTTAATGAATCTATCCTAGCCAAGTATCACTATCAAACCAGTCCTATTTTAAATGTCAAAAACTGTAACTTTTAAAAACTAGCTCATAGTGCACCACTACTCCCAACCTATAAATCAATGCCATCAATTATGATGATTTTAATTGCCTGTTTAGCAAATATTCTTCATGTGCATACACTAATATGCAATATACCGCACAAAGTAAAGATGGCAGTAAGACATTAGTTTGATAAAGGCTGCCAAATTTGATACAGAAATCTTGATTCTGCTATTACTGTATTTAATATATTAACAAACATATAAGGCTGAATGACTTACTTTGCTCAGTCCATTTAAAATCAGCACCAGAGAGGAAGGAATATGGCTTACTCATTATGTCACACAATCACAGAATCACAGGGTTGGGCGGGCCCTCTGTAGATCCCCCAGTCCCACCCCCTGCCAGAGCAGGGTCACCCAGAGCAGGGGGCACAGGAACGCCTCCAGGCGGGTTTGGGATGGCTCCAGAGACGGAGACTCCCCCACCTCCCTGGGCAGCCTGGGCCAGGGCTCTGCCACCCTCCAGGGAAAGAAGTTCCTCCTCAGGTTTAGGGGGAACTTCCCATGGTCAAGTTTGTGCCCGTTCCCTCTTGTCCTGTCCCTGGGCACCACCGAAAAGAGCCTGGCCCCATCCTCCTGACACCCACCCTTCAAGTATTTATAAGTGNCCTTCCGGGGTGTCAGCCACCCCCCAGCTTTGTGTCGTCAGCAAACGTGCTGAGGGTGCGCTCTATCCCCTCATCCAGGTCATTGATGAATATATTGAAGAGCACTGGGCCCAGTACTGACCCCTGGGGAACACCGCTCATCACTGACCTCCAGCTAGACTCCACGCCCCTAATCACAACCCTCTGGGCTCTGTCTTTCAACCAGTTCTCTATCCACCTCACTGTCCATTCATCTAACCCACTCTTCCTAAGCTTCCCTAGGAGGATGCTGTGGGAGACCGTGTCAAACGCCTTGCTGAAGTCAAGGTAGACCACATCGACCGCTCTCCCCTCATCCATCCATCCAGTCACACCATCATAGAAGGCGATCAGATTAGTCAGGCATGATTTCCCCTTGGTGAATCCATGCTGAGTACTTCTGATGGCCTTCTTTTCCTCCATATGCTTTGAGATGATGCCCAATTGCTACAGTATCCTTAGTTTGTCCAATTTGTCCTACAGTATCCTTAGATTGTCCAATTACTACAGTATCCTTAGTAGTACCTGAAGCAAGAACCCTGCAATTCACAGCAAACCCTGCAAACTTTCCCTCAGTTTATTTTAAGAACCTATCAATGGAAGAACACTTCCATCTGCACTAGTCTATCAGAAGATAGCCTGGTTCAAGCTTGTGTTTGTTTATGCTGTACAACTGCACTGCTGTCAAGCACTGATAATTTCTTCTAACCTTATGAGGTGGAGGAAATGCCTTTTCATTAAGCCTTGGTGCCACCAGGAAATAAGAAAAGTGTCAGCATTTTGGTATCTCCTTGGGATTTAAGTAAGTTTGTAGCTTACCCTCATGAAATACCCCACCCTTCTATTTACCTGGAGGCTACAAAGGTACTGTGGCATTCCAAGACCTAGGCTCCCTCTCCAGCAAGGCATTTTAGCATACACTTAAAATTGGGCAGTTGAGTAAACATTCTGCTCGTCTGAGAGCACAGAACAGGCATCATGAAAGGGGTCACACACTAGGTCAGTACCCCATGCTCCTGCAACAGCTTTGGGAAGTAGGTGGAGGAAGTCACAGGGCACTGAACATTTGAAAATTTTGTTAGAGTATTAGGATTTGCTTCCCTACTCCCTGCCCGCTCACATCTTTCTAGATCAAGGGCATGTCTACACAGTTTAACAGGCAGATGAAAGTGCATTCTTCCCATGCTACAAGCTGGCTAGAAGCTATGTAAAGTCATTTCACGTTCTTCTGAACCTCATGAATAAATCCCCTGCTGAAAGGTACAGCGTACTAGCTTGGGCTTCATGCCCTATATAGACAGTTTTTATCCAGCTGAAAAACACAGAGAAACACTCCGAAGTATTTTCTGTTAACAGAAGCACATGCATATATGTATGCAAACTACAGGAGCTTGTGGTTATAACCACGCCTTATATCTTGCTTCATAGTAAAATGCAAAGGGGTCATGAACCTCATAGAAATACTGCTAAGTCCAAGAAAACTTTTTTTTCAGTTTACAAACTACTGAAATACTTCATGGTAACTAACAGGTAGCAAGCTCAAGTAGTCACCTGAAAAGCCACAGGATTTCTTTAGCCTTTTAAAAGCCATTTAAAAATGGCTTTAGCCATTTAAAAACGTGAGTCTCCTACACTAAAACTTCTGCACATAAGAATTGAGTAAATACTAAATATTTTTTGTGCTACTATGTCAAAAGCTTTTGTAATCTCTACAGAGACATCACATTAAGATGAAGTCCCTTTGTGGACAGCCTTACTAACTCTGCAAAACAAAGTGTAGCCTGCTTTAACAGGAACTTTGAGGCGACAGCAAACCCATTTCTTCTGACAAGCTGGAAGAGGTGTAAGAGCTGATGGAACTGTCCATAACACACCACCAGCATTCACCTGAGACTACTGTAAGAAATTAGCAGTCAAGTTGAAGGCTTGGCTCTGAGCATGACATTTGAACAAGACAAAGAAAACACAATCTCCTCCATGGGTATTCCAGAGAATTGTGAACGCTCTCTACCTAGCGATAATAGGCTTATTTTCCCAGGATGTGACCTCAAGCAGCAGTTTGAGTCACTCCTCCACCAGCAGCTGTAGAAGAGCTATGTCTGGAAGGAGCCCTGCCCCAAAGGCAGGCTGCAGAGTTGGGTGCAGCTCAGGGCAGTTCCTCATGGATAAGTCAGTTCTGCTTTCCCTTGGTGGCGCTCCCTTCTCCTCTCCGCTGGTAACACGTCGAATGGGAAAAGTGAGGAGCAGCAGTGTCCAGACAGGCTGGAGTAAGTGCAGGGGAAGCAGCACAGCTATGGCACGTGGCAGGCTGCAGGAGAATTAAGAAATCAAGGAAATAAAAGAGAAGACAGGGAAACATGTGGAAGAGATGTGATAACTGTCATGACGTGGCATATTTAATAGTCAGCCTCTTACCATTATGTCCCAGCCTGCTGTGCCCACGCACCTCTGTGTGTGTGCTTGTGTGATGTACGTGCACTCACATACGTGTCTCTGTGTACGCATTTGGGGTAGGGGTTGGGAGGCTGTAAAGGAGATTTAATAACAGAAATCTCAGCCTTGATTGCGACATATTTATAACTTTCTATGCACTGTGGGTCAAACATTTACAAGAAAGCCTTTTGCTTCTGGTAAAATCAACCACAAGAAGCGCAAGGAAGGATGTAGTGGTGGCAAAATGCAGAACCCACCATCACCCTGAAGAGTGCAACGACAAAAACTGAAAGTCCGAGCTCCCCAAAATAAACTGTCTGTGTTTGAAGGCTGTAACAGCAAAAAGAGGAACTCTTGGTCTTGATTCTGCTGTTAGAGAGACCAAAAAGCTTTAACTAGAGCAAGTGGTCACAAGCAAGTGGCAGGAAAGTGGCTGAAGAGCCACACTGGTTGTAGACAAAAATAAAGTCAGATGAACTGTGAAACTGTAAGGAGCACAGCAATGAAATATTATATAAATCAGATCAGTTAAGCCGAGTGGAAAGCACAGCCACCAAAAAGCCACTTCAAGACAGCAAAGCATAAGAGGGTGTTTGGAGAGTGGAGCCAGCAAAGGAATCTGACAACAATGGCCTCACTGAGGAGGGACCATGCTTGTACCCTGCCCATCCCAGGGCGAGCAAAAGGGCACACTTGGAAAGAGTTTGGGGTTAAAGATCATCAGTCTTGTGGCAAGAATCATAGCTTTTCATTAGCGGAGGAGAGAGGAAGGGCCCAGATTGCCTGCCCTTCCATTGCTTTGTCCCAGGATGGGGCTTCACATGGGTGCAAAGCTACTAAAGAGAGACACACGTACCGTGTTACCAAAACGCAAGAAGAGGAAAACAATCCTTTCTTAAAAAAACCAAAGATGGGATATTTTTACAGCATACAGAGCCAAGCATGAACATTTCATTCTACGGAACAGAAAGGAGCTCAGTAAATTGCTGCCGCGAGCCTTATGCAACTGAAGTTCTGACTAGAGATTTGGGAGAGCTGTGGAGTTGCTTCATGACCCTCCACAGCACCCTGAATACGTGTCTAGAGACAGAGCTTTGTCTACACCTCAGTTAGCCAGTGTGCCCTTGGCAGTGACCTCTCTGCTAAAATGACCCCAGCAATCACTTCATATATAGTTTTAAGACTATATTCTATTCCCCAAAATTTCTTTTCCATTGTCATGAGTCCTGTTAAGTGACCTAACACCAACTGTAGGCAGAAGACACAATATACCAACGTTTTGATTTGGCTGACAGGCATTTAAATTTTCAAGGAGTAAATAGTCATACAAGGAAAGGCGTTACAGATACTTTCTAAAAATTCTGCCATCTTTGGTGGGTATCTTATGTACATACAGTGCAAGAGTGGAACACGGTCATCCATAACAACAACATAGTAACAAGACTTACTTATTTAAATGTGCTGCAAGCACGCAAGCATAACTCAGTAACTATTTTTCCCTTCCTTGCTTAAAAGAAACATTTCATATAGTGTAACTATAGATAGCTTTTTTTCCTTTTTCCATTGAGTATTCAATTCCTAACAACACTTAATAAGTATAACGAATGTGGAACACTCCCTATCCCTATCTGTTTATTTCTTCTTACTTAGTAAAAACATTTTTTAAAAATTTGGCCCTTATATGACATACCAAATGCTGTCATTTACGATATAATAAAACCCCCCAAAAACGTGGTCTTTACTTTCTTCATTTAAAAAACTTTTTTCAATATTCTTAACACAATTGAAAAATAACCTATTTTTGATACCAACTGCACTGAAGAATTAATATCCCACTAAATAAAAAACTTCAGTATACATTTTACCCTTACCAGTAGAGAAGCAAAAGTGATCAGAAAAAGCTTGAGGGCTCCACAACATAAGTCAAAAGGAGAAAACAGTGAAACAGTCCAATTATTCTTATTGGCTAATTAATATATCTAAAATAATATGAATCTTCTCAATTCGAGTTCACTTGGTAGCACAATTGAAGCTACTATTTAAATGCACCAAAAATGGTAACTGGATTTATGGTTTGATTGATATGAGCTGTTAACATTAAAAGAAGACAAAGCTAAATGTACATTAACTGCTTTGCTCTACATTATTATTACACACAAACAGAGCCCACCAAATCCTATAGAGTGCCTACTCATACAGTGAGACTGCTCACTTGTCCTGCTCTCAGCGACTTTCCAGATAAAGTCACATTGTGCACAAACACGAGCCAGAAATCACAAGGAAAAACTCCCCTTTTTGATCAGTCAGGTTTTGTGTGGAGTTTAACCATGTAACATTTTTCTGGAAGCAGTCACACAACAAACAAGACATACCTGATGTGCCAAAATATAGATATTATGGCCAACATCTTTGGGGGAGATGCCATCATCTCCATTCTCCTCCTCATGGTCACATTCAAGGCCTTGGTTATATGCATTTTTCATCACATCCACCTGTAATACAAACCCAATCAAGGAGAGATGAAAAAAACTGTCATTCTCTGGGAAAAATCACCAAACACTGTGTTTGAACACACTCGCTTTGTTCAGCTCAAGCCTGGATGAGTGCCCTGAAGTCCTGCAAGATGAGCAAGAAGTCTGAGAAACACTTTCTGAATAAAGACAAGCTTGAAGTATTTATGAAGCTCCAAACTGCTATATCTCTCATCAGCAAAACTTCCACAACCACGAGAAAGGGACAGGGATGCTTGAACCTTTCTTGACAGGTATATTCACAAATGCTTCTAAGACAGATCTACAAATACCACAGGCAGGGTCTTGCGGCACTTCCCGTTGCAGCTCTGATCTCTGGCTAGGGCAACCTCACTCAGCGTTCTCCACAGAGTTCAACAGAAAAAAACCCAAACCCCCACCAAAAAGAAGAGGAAGATACAGATCTGGGCAGAATGCTGGGGTAATCTCAAAATATTCAAAAGCCCCTTACAGGAGGCACAGGAGGAAATCCTCCGTTCCCCACACAGGGCCTGATCCTGCAGTTGTACCTTAGGGATGGCCTCATCATGCTGAGGTGCCACCATGGTGATGACCACCCCAAACCAGCAGACCACTGGGCTCACAGGCTGATGCCCCCGGACCTCCCCCAAAACCAGGTTCTTCAGTCACTGCTGTTAGACGGTCAGTTGGATTGGAAACAGTATCTCCAGGCCCATCATCCATTTAAAATTCCTGGAGACCTACACAAGTATTTGGGTTGTTCCAAAATACAACTGTTTGTAACTATCTGTTTGCTCGTGAGACATATATTCATAACATACAACATACATACATATAGTATCTATATTATATGTATACGCACACACTTCTGTTAGCGCTGTTCCACAAACTGTATAAGCTTAATTTCCAAGTCCCTGACAAAGTGTACTTGAAGACAGTCTACCAGAGTATGGTAATTTAGTTAGGAAACAATTACAGAAAAGTGCTTGGAACGGATAAAAATAATGAAGTCGTAAAGACTGAAATCATGCATGCTTGATCCTTTTAAAGTACTTCTCGTGAATTAGTGCTATCCTGATGCATTGTGTCACTATATGCTGCCAACACTTTTCAGCTTAGATGCAGATCATTTAAAAAATGCTTTAATGACAGATTTTTTTTTGAGCCAAAAGATTTATGAATATTCAGAAGTTTTCTCACCAGTTCTCTTGGTCTCATGTTGAAAAGGATTCTTTCCGCATTCTCGCTGTCTTGCCTGCTTTCCATAATAGCCAGCAAAAGCTTGGAGGCATTGTTCTAGAGATACAAAACCAAGTTAATGCAAATTTAAAAATCTGTTTCATGGATTAACGACCCTTGCATTTGTTTTAATTGAGATTATGAGGACTACTTTTCTAGCGGGTAAGATTTTAAACTACTTGCATCTTTTATTTTACTGACGTATTTATAGGGTGTTTCTGCCATTTTAATGTCAGCATACTGTAAGGCTAACTAACCCTACCTGCTATATTAGAAGAAATACTTTAAGTACTGAAAGACATTAAACTTAAATACAGAGGCCTTATTCTATACTGTGCACAAGAGATGAAATCCCATTTCCATTAATACTTAACAGAGGTAATTACAAAATGTATTACACAAAAGATTTCATCATTCAGGTAGGTTTCCCTCCCGTTTGGTTTTTATAAAGTCTGACTGGTTATTATTTGAAAGGCTTTAAAATGAACTGTTTTCATACACTCCCGGAATTTTGTTTCACTATCAAATATTCCTGGGGGAACATATAAAGATATTCTTTACTTTGTCAACTGGCTGCTTTTCAACGAGACCTTTCCCAAGGATTAAATAGCATGAGTTTTAGCAGCAGTAACCACGTAGTGCCTTAGACTTTGGAGACCTGTCTGACTTCCAGTGAAATCAGATGCTGTGAACAGGAGCAGGAAAATGGTTTTAGAGGTTTGACTGCATTCTGGCAGAGCATGGTTGCCTTGGTTCACCTGCCTGAATACTTAAAAGCAGACTGCAGTCCCAGAGAATCACAGAATCACAGAATCACTCAGGTTAGAAAAGACCCTTGGGATCATCGAGTCCAATCATCAACCCCACTCCACAAAGTTCTCCCTACACCATATCCCCCAACACCACATCGAAACGACTCTGAAACACATTCAGGGACGGTGACTCCACCACCTCCCTGGGCAGCCTATTCCAGTGTCTGACCACTCTTTCTAGGAAGAATTTTTTCCTAATGTCCTGCTGCAGCTCCCAGGAAATGAGGAAAGTTAGAGGGTGGGTAGGACTTGATACCATCAACAGCCAGCTTCTTGCTACTGACTCAGCAAAAGTGGCACGCCATAGCCTAGAATTACAGGCACATCCTCCAGGGTTTTTTCCTCTCTGATCACTTGCACCTGATGTTGAGATGCTCATTGTCTACTTACTCTCCATTTCCTGTATGCTTTGAGACCCTAGGATCTAATTTCCATTCCCAGATATCAATGAGGAAAAGAGATCCATTACTTGGAACATATACTATAAAGTTATGAATAACACATTAGTACTGTGAAAAATCACTTCCCAGGTGCTACAAACAGGACAGCCGAGAGTATTTCTGGCCTTCACTTCTCTTTACCTGGGTTCCCATCTCATCTCCTCGTAAGACTTTTGGAAAAATACATTAATGTGTGAGGAACTAGATACAGCAGAGTAAGATTCTATGAGAAAAGCCAAAAAGACACTCGTATTAGACTCTCTCTACCCTTAGACTGATAACGTCGCTTCATCCTGCTACTAGAAAAGAGTGGCAGATATTGAGGTCATACGGTGTGCCAGGGCTTAAATACGAGTCAGTAAGGAAGGCCAGGGGGTCATTCTCAAAATAACAAGAGGCAGAACAGAACAATGGCCATCTGTGCACCCAATGAACACTGTCTACCCTGCTCACTAAATGATTCAGGAGTCCAGTGGAAAATATAATCCATGAAGATGTCATTAAATACCACATCACAAACTATGTGCAAAACAAGTTAAATTAAGATGGCATGGGAAAATATAATTCTGCATTGCCTTTGCTTTGGTTGGGAAGTATGAGTTCAACATATAATGTTCCCTGAAAATAGTGTCTGAGCTTGATGTATGTGTAAGTGTGTGGGCCTATATACTTTGCATTCTGTATTTTCACTGCAAAATTGATGTATTTGCAACTTCAGAGATGCCTATGAGCACTGACAGATTTTCAGTGTTCAACATTACCTGGCAAACCCAGTGCTATATTATTTGGATCCACTGACACTCAAAATGAAACCCACTAACTTCTTAATTTGGATCTAATTCTTTACATCACATCTAGCCTGGCACTGGGTCCAGTTCTGGGCTCCCCAGTGTGAGAAAGCCATAGATTTACTAGAACAAGTCCAGCAAAAGCCACAAAGACGATTTAGGGAATGGAGCATTTTTCACACAAGAAGCAGCTGAGAGCTCGGACAGTTCAGCCCGGAGAAGGGAATTCTTATCAATGTGTATAAATACCTGATGAAATGGAATAAAGATGAGGGAGCCAGACTCCTCTAAGTAGTGCTCAGTGAGAGGACAAGAGGAAATGGACACAAACTAAAACACACATGGAATTCCATCTAAACACAAGAAAACAGTTTTCTACTGTAAGAGCGATCAAACAGTGGAAGAGTTTGCCCATACAAGTTGTGTAGTCTCTATCTCTGGAGATATTCAACTGAACGCACTCCTAGGCAATCTGCTCTATCTGACCCTGCTTGCCCAGGGGGGCTGGACAAGATGACCTCAGGTTGTCCCTTCTAACACAAATGACTCTGTGATTCTGTAAACTCAGAACCATTTCCCCAGTTTGAACCTTTGGTATCATTTATCACAATTCTTGTCATTTGAGAGTAAGGCATATACAGTCTCCTATGAATACGGTCAAACTGGTCCTTGCAGTCACGTCACTAAACTCCATTTTTGGTTATTACATGTAAAATATGTTCTACAAACACTTGCCAGCTTCATGATACTGGTACATCAAAATGGCACTGGAGTTACTGTAGCTAGGTCTTTACAGCAACTGAAATTTGCGCTTCAAAAGAACTGTCTGCATGTTCAAAGTTAAATGTCTGCCTAAGTGTTTTGCTTAAGGGGGGCCTGAATTACAATGCCATTCAAAAATGTAATTACAGTTATTAAAATCATGTGTAAAGCACTGTTGATTCGATGTACATGATATACAGCTTTATTAATTATTTAATTAGACATTCATAATGTTGCCAATATGATGCAAAACAGCTACTACAAAGTATTTGGTGGTTTTGGGGAGGAAACAGACCATCTGCAATGGAAATACTTTATTTGGGAGGCAAGAAAAGGCAATAACCCAGGGACAAGTTCCACTCTGCTTGCCAGTCAGTATAATGGCAGAGCTCTTCTCTGCGTGCAATGGCACACAGACCAGAGAAACTTATCTATAAGCCTACCCAGCTCTTGAACTCTCGAATAAAACAAATTTATGAGCCCTTCCACCCTACTCTTGGCCCTCCCACTCTATACTTTGTCCTCCCGCTCAGAGGACACTAAGAAGGGAAACAAAATACAATTTACTTTAACCTTGTTTTGAACTTCATTTGACATTACAGGTCATTTGATACATTATTCTTCTTTCACAACATCTCCTTCTCAATTAATTTTTAAGAGTTCAGTATAAACAGAGAACGCCTGACTTGTTACATGTCTGTATAGTGTTGCTGTTTATCAACCCTGTGAGATTTTATGCCCACAATATACTCTTCATGCTAGCTATATCACGTCTGTTTGATAGGACCTTTTTTTTCAAAAGTGGAGGGCATACTCCCAAACACAACAACGTGTCAAAAGGCCTGTGGCAGGGGGCCTGATAAGGATTCAGAAGCTGAGCTGAATTCATTCGCAACGTTTGTTTGCAAAGGCTGCTGAGTATATTATGCTATGGTAAGATTAAGTAAATGTCAGGTTGCCTAGAGCTCTTGCATAGGTACGTCTTCTATTATTACTCAAATTTAAATAAACAAATTTACATTTACCATACCTTTAGCTGAAGCACCAAGTCCATGCAGTATTTGCCAAGAGGGTTTATGTCGTTCAAGATGAGTGCAATTATAATATCAATCCCGTTAGATTCATGTGTGGCTATGCAAGTCTGGAAAGTAAGAGAAGAGAAAGGAGTCAGGAGGAAGGGTAAGAGGTGAGAGGGAGGGAAGGAGGGGGAAAAAAGAGGGAGATGGGACAAGTGGAGGGAGGGAGAGAGAGAATATGCATATTAAAAATTTTCAAAATTAAGACCTAGAACTTGAAAGACCTCGTAACAGCAACAAACCTCCCAGGCAAAGCAGATCAGACTGAAGATGTGCCACAGGAGGTGCTGGGGGAGTCTTGTGTAGGACAGAACTAACCCCAACACTGCCAGTATGGAAGTACACAACTGGAATAAAGGTGGTGCAAGCTAAAATGTGCTTGCAGTGAATCGTGCAGGATTTGGCACCAAGTGGTCCAAGTTAGAGACACCAGCCCACAGAAGCACTGCCAGATTCAGCCCAACATACATGCAGAGACATAGAAGGACATTTCTGGACACGGAATTCAAAACTCTTAATTATATCCAATGGTACTTCCCAAATGCTTTCACAGCAGAAGTCCCAGACCTTCTAAACCTTGGAAAGAAGCGTCAGTTATACAANAAGCACAATCAAATTTGCACACTAAAATTCTTAATTTGCATTCAGCAACCAGCATTAGTATTGTTGTTACAGCATGAATCTTTCACAAAGATTAAGGTTTTCTACAGGCATCTGGACATGTCCTGCACAGAAGGACATTTCTGGACATGGAATTCAAAACTCTTAATTATGAGCAATGGTACTTCCCAAATGCTTTCACAGCAGAAGTCCCAGACCTTCTAAACCTTGGAAAGAAGCGTCAGTTATACAAACTTATATTATTTTTTTCTAATAGGACAATAGGATAGGCCAACTTTTCCAGAAAGACAGAAGGATGGGAAAAAATGAAAATGAAAGTGTAGAGCATTTGCCCCTGAAAGACACTGAATCAGACTTGCAATTGGTGTAAATTAGCATAACTCAAATCCTGAGTGACTTCCCAGCAGGTAGGTCTAAATAATTAAGTGTAACTAATCATTCCCTTTCATTATCACTGTTACTCACGTAAACTTGTTGGAGAACAAATTAACTTGAAACACACACTTGGGCTGTTGTTTTTTTTTTTATCTTTAGTCCTGTAATTATTCTTTTTTTTACAGATGTTTTTCCCATCCACTAGTGAATCAAATATCCCTGTTTAAAATTTAGTCCACTAAAGGATTTTTGTCTGTTTGTTTTTATAAAGGCTGTTCATTACCAGCAATGGCAATAGAAGCACTTTGCACTTCAGTTGTGCATGTTAATGAAATAGCATTAATACTGCATGTATTTCTTCATCTATCTCTAGTTTCAAGAATAGATTGCCTCTGTGATTTCACCCACCACAATTTTCCCATTGTTAATCAATAGTAAAAATTCTTAAATTTCATCCACTGTGACAACTTCACTACAGTTCTCTTCATATCAAATAAAGCAGCAAGTACCTACATTCTTTACCTTTCTATACTGCCTCAGCATGGCACTAAAGATAGATCTACTAAAAGTCACAGCTATGTGACTTGACTGCATCGAGCAAGGCACAGAAGATTGAAAGCATGATCTTTAGTCTCATCCATTTCACTCCTGTATCATAATTAAAGATGCTGGTAAGTAGTATAACAGGATAGCAAGTTAAACTTTGTGGCAGTTATGTGAATTAAGGAAAGAATGTTAGCAACCTGTATAAACACCAGCAACAGCAAAATGTATGAAAATGAACCAAACAAGATTATGTATGCAACGTACTTCCACAACTTTGACTTGAAATCCAGTCTCACAAAGTGAGGTTTAAGCCATGGACCCTCTGACATAAGACAAAGTCTCTCCAAAAGGACTCCAAAAGAACCCTCCATGTAAGCAGATATACTACAGGAAGAAATTATATTGAGTTCTGACTTAAAAGGATTTCTCAGGTCTTACGAAAGCCTGAAACACATTCAGATATAGTCCTCTGCATCCACAAGTTATTTGAGTCCTACCTGATTTTCATGGCATGGACCTTGGCAATATTCAGTCAAGCTTTCCAGTGTCTGATTCACAAGAGCCACGTTCCTCTCATTGATGTAAAGCCCCAACAAGCCTAGTCCGCCTGTCGTGCTTCCACAGATACAGTCCAAAAACTGAAGGGTCTCACAAACAAGGTTGTAATTGGTTTTATTGTTCTGATGTCTTAAAAAATTCTGGTGGATGGAGAAAAGAAATAAATAAATAAAAAAAACCAACAGAAAAACCAAAAAGAGTTAGGGTCAAGTCAAACACACATTCTTTTTTTCTGAAAATATTAAAGGGAACAATTTACGGCCATAACCACTATACCTTAGGTACTGAAGTGCAGTGCCTTAGTGCAGTGGTTGAGAACCATTACCTGATTAAATCAGTAGAGAAAGAAGGTCTTAGGAAAGTGAACTTCATAAACATCTGCACCGGCCTTAAATTTCTTATATACATCCTACATACATTCCCTGACCATCTTTTTATTACGACCTTTCTCACGGAAGCTTCTTGGCCCACGGCTGAGCAGGTACGGTGGCACATTACGACTGCTCGGTGCAGAACGGCAGCTTAGTTCAAACCGTCCCCAGCACTGCTTAAACACCGCTGGACATGGCGCTGAGGTATATTTGCAGAAGATTCATTTTGCAAAGGTTGCTATGGGGACAGTAATTTCTACCAGAGGAAGTGATAGCAGGGATACACATAGCATCTTAAAGCCTTCAATTATAATACCTAGAGAAAAGAGCAGTACCCAAACTTTGCCCCAAAACTTCCTGTGGTCTTCAAGCCTGTGGTAAGCGATCCACCATTTGTGCACAGAAACCACAGTAACAGGGACATTTAGACAGCTCTCAATTCCATGTGGCTATGCTGCAGTCCCCAAGCAATTCTGAGGACATAAACATGAGCTCAAACAGAGCATGGAAACAGTTCTTGAAAAGGATGATTTTAACCCTTGGACCAAAAGAACACAATATTTTAGACATCCCTACTCTGCAATAGGAGTCAGGCATAGGTATGTTTTTCTTCCCTTATGAAGTTCCAGGTCCTTTAATACTTCTTTTGCAGCTCAGCTCAAAACCACTCTACCTGGAGCTCTCGGTTGTGGTTCTCACACAGCAGCTGAAGAAATCTCAGTATGGGCTGCATGATTGCAATGGCAGGGCTCATGATTGCTTCTTCTGCAGACTTCTCTTCTGCATTTGCAGCATCTGTTCCTGAGCCCATAAGATCTATTTCTGGGTCCATTTCTCTTCTATACACAGAGTAAGCCTTGGATGTTGCAGAAGATGCTTCTGTTAACTGTCCTTTCATACCCTCTTTCAGATGCAGGGTTGAATCCTTTACTGAAAAGAAGATAATTTCCCTTCATTTTTGAAACTCTTTCTGCTTGTTTGATTAAACAATAAGACAACAATAATAATGAATGCAACTTTTTCTCTGTTGGTGCCTAACTTTTCAAAGACCTCTAGGCAACTTACAAAGAATATCAAAGCAACATTCATGCAGGGATAGCATGTTCCAAATAAACCACAAACCAGAGTGAAACAAAACATTACAACAAAAAGCCCTACTATTTCTCTCCATATACAATAAATGGTGAGAACAATGGAAGGACCGCAGGGTGGGAAATCAGTTCCTGCACTTGCTCTTGTGAAATAGGCCCATTAGCAGCTGCCTCTACTTCTGCTTCTCTAAAAATTTGTCCAGTATCTTCTACTGGTGTAAACTGGCATAGCTTCACTGATTTCATCAAAGCTAATTCCTTGTAACCAGCTTAAGAGGTGGCCTATAATTTAGAGAAAAAGATGCAAAAGATGCAAATTAGCAATTATTAAAGTTTATTGATCAGTGCAACGTAGTATCAGTGGTGCAGTAACCGCACTCTGAATATACTGCACTTCTCCCCTCTTCTACATGGGTGTCTCCTTACCTCTCTTTTTGGGAACAGATATGGTTAGGTCACTATCATCATCCTTCTTTTTGCTCCCCAAATCAATAGTGTTCACTGTCACTGTCGATCGTATCTCCTGCTGAGCAGCTTTCATGCGGTCATAGAGGACTTTAAAGAATTTTTCTGACTTTTTTTGTTCCTTCAGTTGCTGATAAGTTGAATACTGCAAAACAAATATTCTTGAGATATCAATCTTCTAAAGAAAAAAAAATACAAAAATATGCTATTTTTTGTGAAACAAATGATGAATAATTACTTCACTTACACAGTAGAAACGTTGGCCACTGCCTGGCCAGTTCTTTCACAAAGTGATATACAAGGCTGCTAACAAAGATTGATGCTAACATTTGTAAATTTGGATAAAACGGTGAGCACTGTTATTTGCAATCTTTAAAATGTCAGAATATTACACCTGAAGCTAAATTACTTTTTGACACTCTCCATTTCTCCAGGCATTCTAGAGTTATAATATTCCATCTAAAAATAATAGTGAAAAGTAATTGTTATTACGTAACAACAAGTGGAAGCATGAAACATCCAACCTGCACTATTATAGCTTAAGACTATTTACATTCTTTGTACTTCAAACAGAATTGGAATTGATATTTTAGGTTATTAAGTCCAGTCCCTTACTATTACTGTCCAGCAGGATGAGTACCATTTTCAACAATTCACAAACTATCTTAACGTAGAAGCCTTTTACAGCCCCTAACAATTCATTTTAGAAAGCTGACTTCTTTAACATTTTCTGGACACTCTCTAAGGGTCACAGATGGTATTAATTGTCTAAAGTTGGGTAAGAGGGATATGATTCACCAAAACTAGAATCTGTAGTTTAAAGCAGTTACTTCTATGGAATGGTATACTAGTCTTCTCAGCGGCCAGTTTTTCTCTCTTCAGAGATTTTGATAAATGTCCCTAAACATTTCCAGAAAACAATTTCATTTTTTTTTTCTATTATGAACTTCAAAATATGGTAATCTTTAATTTTACAAAGAGAGAGATGAAATAACCAGACATAATGCTCCTATGGCAAAGACCAGATTAAAAGAAGCACTGTGCTACACAGAAAGGGACAGCTGAAAAATGTTTTCTTCTATTGAAGAGTTTACGCTATAAGATATTACATAATAACAGGGCATATTCACATTTGTATTATAGGGATACAATTATAGTGATAAACTTCTCACAGAACTCACAGCAAAAAAGCTCTTTTTATTTGTCTCTAGACTACATGTATTTGAAAATCAATATCGTAATAGGTAAATGAAATAAGTACCTGTGTTTGCGTATTTCCACCTTCAAGCAACGCAATACCAAGTAAAATACCCTCTGAGAAAATTCTGTCATTTTTGGTGTTTACTATAACATCTATGACTAGCTCTGATGCCCCTTCTTTATCCAGAAGGCACTGAATATCAAACATGGTCACGCCAGACTTATCTGAGTCTTGTCCTGAAAATCCGCCTGCAAATTAGACAAATACATACCATTCATGTTTGTTTCATGTATGTTTATGAAAATGAATTTATTAGTAAAAGTAATTTTGTCTTAGGCACACAGTAGCAATGTAAGAAATTTAATTTTAAAATTCTGTTTCAGGCAAAATTCCCCTTGACACAAACAAAATTTTTGTGCGAAACCGCAATGTTGGGCTCTAAGCATAAGAAATAAAATGACTCCACGAAACACTGTTTTGCCGTGATATTCAGACAACAAAGAAGTTGGAAATCACACTGATTTGCCAACCGAAACCTCTTTTGAATTCCACTGCTGCATAAGCTAAACTGGGTGTATGGTCAGTGCTCTGAGACTACTTTAATTTTGCTTTTCAGTCTCAGGCCTGATCTATACAAAGATTGGGTACTGGCAAATCCACTCTGGTTACGGGTATGACCTTCTAGCTAAATGCTTTTGCCAATATAAGTCCTAGACCACTCCCATCATGATGACATTCTTTAAGAACAGAGACTTGGTTAATCCAAATTAAAGGTGTGGTTTTAAGGCATTTTGTTAATTTGTATTAGCTCATTAAATCAACCATCTTTTATTATCACATATTATCATCTTTCCTGCTATACTTACTTTTATACAGGTGTAACTGCACCTACTTCATTAGAAAAAATATAGTACTGCTCTAATCAGTCAGTACTGCTTTAATTAAACTGATTTAAATGGTTGAGAATTTATTTGTGATGAAGCCATACACACACACAATTTTTAGAGAGAGAACTAAAAAAATAGTAAATCTTTACTCTCCTGTTTAACAAAATTTGGTGTACAGGATATTAAGACTGTGAACATTTCCAGTGTCTACACTGAAATAGTCACGGAGGATCAGTTGGGTAACATTTGGAAATGCCCACAGATCTGGGCATGCCTTTAAGGTATGCTGAAAATGCAATGGCAAGCATTCTGACCTGGCTCTATATCCAGCTTCTCCTTTGTTTCCTATGACACACATTATTTTAGGGTTTCTTAGAATCCACCCTACAGTAACTCCCCATGGGTTCTACAACAGAATCATACAAAGGTTACAAGAGGCCTACAGAGACCATCTACTCACACTTTCTGCCCACGGTAGTTACAGCTGGTTCATCAGACGTCTTGTCTGGTAAAGTCGTATCGAGAACTGACACATTCTGCAGCTTCTTGGGGAAATCTGTTCCATTGCCTAACCAGTATGTTTGTGAGCAGCTTTTCCTTATATCTTTTATATTTTATATATCAGTAAAGGATCTGGGATTTTTAAAAAGTTTTTAGTTTCCAGAAACAGCAACATCTTTTTTTCAAATATTTTGTGCTTTGCTGAATTTCTGGATGTGGATTCACTGGCAAATTACAATGGTGCTATCAACTGGAAACAAATGGGAAGATTTACTGGGGGACACGGAGAAGGTCCGTACTTTGGTACTGCCAAATACACACCAGCCACCTGAGACAAATGCATGCAACTTAAAAATAGGGAAAGTCTGATACTACCTCTGTTGTAACTGGTTACAGTGCGTGTTTGATTTATTTACCAACCAAATCCCTGGAGTCTTTCCAATGTGCCTACTAGGAAAAAATGGTGCTGCTAATTTTGTTCTCTTTAAATTATCTGTGTTGATTTACCTCCCACTTGTGCAGTTTTGCTGTAGCTGGCAGACAGAGGCCCATTCATGCCACTTCCATATTCTCCTTTAAAGTAGCGATACAGGAGTATTTTCCTTAAATTGTTGCCCTTTAAAAGAAAGACAAAAATAGAAAAAATTAGAGTTGTGGCCAACTTCCTTTGTTTGAAAAGCAAGCTGTTTAACATAGATACATAATTCATCAGGTCTTTCTCTTACAATTAGCAAGTATACAAATAGTAAAGTTGTCCAGAAAATAAACGTCTAATGGTCTTATCTGACAAATCTCATGGGAAGAATTCTAAAATACTGTTGTATAAACTTTCCTTGAAGTTTCTTTTAAAGTAGTGATTATAAATAAAATGCCTCCAACTCAGTAATTCTTACTGCCTATCTGTGAGATGTGGATACTGAAACACCTTCTACGAGGTGTCAGTGTTCTGAAGTCAGTGTGTCTGTGCCCTGCCTGTGCCCTACCCTGCCATGGCAGTACGTACGTTCTATTTTTTGCAGCTCAGCAGTATCACTCCCTTTTCTCTGATCTCAGATAATCCAGTTGATTATCTGAAAGAAGCCACATCACATGAAATATTAAACAGAGATATGACATTTGATAGAATAGCTTAAAAAGCATTCCCTATATCTCCTTGTTCCTTTACTTCCAAAACCACAACCAGTCAAAATTGCAGGCAGCTCACTGAAGATCTTCCCTTTCATTTTGCTTATGTTCTGCCACACAAGACATGTTGAATTAAGAGTCGGGGGTACCAATTAATTGGCATTTGTTTTGCCTCCATTCCCCTGGGAATACCAGCAGTCAACATTTAGTTTTACAGAGGCAGAAAGTGACACCACTGTAGGTGTATATGTAACCTAAGGTTTTATAAAAATGAGTATGGCAAGGTCACTCATGATTACCACAGAAGGGGAAAAATTGTTCATTTAAACAGCTTGGCAGTAAAATGGGACAATTTCTTCCTTACTTTTACTCACCTAGTGGTTTTAATGAAAAATGGTTCTTAAAAACACGTGCACCAGAAGCATTCTCAGTACTTACCAGCTCACCAGCACCTGCACTAATGAGTGCAGCAGTCAACTTTTCAATCAAAACAGCTCTGCGGCCACCACAGACAGCGAGCAGTGGGGAAGCAAGTCCCAGACACACCTCAGGACGCACTACTCGCACCCCTACTTCTCTGTAAAATTAGCAATATTTCCAAGAGCAACCATGCACTTCACTGGGGCTTCACTGCTTCACGGACCTCAAGGACAATGGGCTTGTGCACCCCAAACAAGTGCCAGGATGCAGTGTTCTGTATGTGTAGCCTGCCAACACAAACCAGCCTTTCTTCCTGAGTTCTCACATTTGGATGTGAAAATGTTTTATACAGAGTTCCTGCGAACAGCCAAGAAAAGGACAAGACCTATAGTAAAATATCAAATGCTATAAATACAATGGTTGCAAGAAAAATAAAAAGCATCACCTACACATTGGCAGTGCCAGGGAATTTATTAGGTGGATTCCCCAGGTGAGTTTAAGCCAGCATGCTCTACACTACAGAGAAAGACAAAGAATCAGAAGCCTCCGAGGACCTCACACAGAGACAGATTCTTTCCCAGCCTAGTTGGTGATGGTGTTTAACCCTACTTATATTGACAAAGTCCGCTAACAAAGCTCCTAAGAAATTTCAAGATGGTTAAGAGCACCGGCTCCTCCTGTTCAGCATCTTGTCTCTAGCTGTGACCACACTCATGTCTTAGAGGAAAGTGAACCTCATGAAGATGACAACCGTATTACTGAAGAGAAAAAAGTTTCCACCAGAACTAATAAATATACACCAAGAAACAGGATAAAGTCCCTTTTCAAACTCTCTCAGGCATATATATCACAGAATCATAAAACTGTATCACACAAATAGGATCACAGAGCACAAACCCTTCCTAACCCCAGACTAGGACCTGATCCAGAACAGGCACTGCATTGAGACAAGATCTTTTAACCAGAAAGACTGGCGTTTGCCACACCACTTGACTAACCGCTCAGCTTGAGGCAACATCCTCAACCAGCAATCTGTGCAGCCTGTCGATGACTAACAGTGCCATAGCAAATTATATAAACAGTCACAGCGCAGTCACGGGGAGAAACACCAAAAGCCATCTATATATAGTTAAGAATAATATTCGTGGTCACAAGCTTTACAATCAAAACAGCCTTTATTTTATCAGCAAGAACGCTTGGGACCACGAAATAGCATTTAACTAACAAACTGAATGATTTAGCACTTGGGTCTTATTGCCTGGAAGCGAGCAACTGGTGGCACATCTCAGATCTTCCTGCCTTGTTACCTTCAGAGACAAAGGAGAAGCAGCGATATGAAGATGTCTCTCCAGCTCGCTATGGAATGAGGGATCCTGCTCCACCCATATCAAAACATGGACTTCACTTCTTGTCCCAAAGAGCAAGTCTTAATTATTTGGATTCCTGCTCTCTCTCTCTCCCTCTCTCAGCCTCCCACAAATCCAGACACCACTTACAGTTCTCAGAAGCTAAAGTGTCAGAAGTCAAGGACAACACGTTTGAAATGCAGGAGTGTAGTAGAACCTCTGCTTTGCCTGACAGCTGTGCCAAAAACATGCCCTCAGACTGAGCCCACATATTTGCATGCTAAGGATCTTCATCCCCTTTGTGATGACCTTAGGCAGCCACACGAGTTTCCCAAGTCGTGTGAAATTAGCTGCCGTTACAAAGAGCAGAAGAACCCACCAGGATGAACCGGAGCTGAGAAACGCACAAGTGCTCACGCAATGTATGAGAAACACCCGCCATCTCTAGCACATAACGGTGTGAGGCACCACACCAGAAAACGCTGGAAAGAACCTGCTCCCAGAAAAACTGCCGATCCTGCTGGCATCGGTGTCTGGGTATGCTTTTATGGGAATGCCAAAAAGTATAGTCAAGAACAGCCCCATCGTGTGGACGAGACACACTGCTGCCAGGGCGAGTGACGCAGCCATGCCATTGATGTCCTTGTAAACAGTTTCCTCAACACAGCCACAAAATCAATATTGTCCCAAAGCAAATGATCACAGCAGTAGCAGGAATAAGCAGTTTGCAGCAACTATTACTGACACTCACAGTACTGAAGCGGAGGCCAAAAATAAAGGCACGCTAGGCAGCACAGCTCTATCTTCCCTGACTAGGTTTCGACACGTGTCAGAAATCCCGACCTTCCAAACTGACCCTCTCCTCTGCTGGCTACAATACACTTTCTTTTATATCTGTTATTAGGGTATGGAAGTGGCATGTAAACATCGCTCAGCTGACTGCAATCCTTCTTAATGGCTAGAACATTGTATAGCTTTGAAAAAAACCACACTGAAACATAACAGTCTTATTGTTACCCGTGAATACCAGTGTATTGTCTCTAACAAAAGCTAGGATAAAGACTGAGGACAGAAGAAAGCAACAACTGGTTATTGTTGTGGCAATTTTAAATAGCCAGGGATTGACAGACAAAAGTTTCCAATGGGGAGAAATTATTCCAATAGGAACATGTAGACACAAACAAATTAGGTTTTCTCAGTCCGTATTTCATTATACTAGTCGGTCTTTAAACTTGATTTAAATGCCTTAATACAATGGCTTACTCACTTTCCTTCTCCATGCCTGCAAAAGGCTGGCTCCACGCAAGGATGGGGTGTTCCGCACAGGGAAGCAATGGCTGAGAGAGGTGGGTAAGTCTTATCATAGATACCTGCATCACTATCAGCTCGCTGTGTAGTGCTGTCAAAATTTGTTTGTCCTGTCTGATACAACTTTGTATATTAAGGAACTGAATGATATTTGTGATGTTCAGAAGGATGAGGAAGCTCAAGAAGGACAGGGAACTGCTGGAGAGGGGACAGCAAAGGGCTACAAAGATGATGAGGGGATGGAACAGCTCTCTGATGGAGAAAGACTGAGGGATTTGGGTCTCTTTAGTCTGGAAAAAAGACGGCTGAGGGGCGACCTAATCAACACTTATAAATACTTGAAGGGTGGGTGTCAGGAGGATGGGGCCAGGCTCTTTTCAGTGGTGCCCAGGGACAGGACAAGAGGGAACGGGCACAAACTTGAGCACGGGAAGTTCCACCTAAACCTGAGGAGGAACTTCTTTCCCTTGAGGGTGGCAGAGCCCTGGCCCAGGCTGCCCAGGGAGGTGGGGGAGTCTCCGTCTCTGGAGACATCCCAAACCCGCCTGGAGGCGTTCCTGTGCCCCCTGCTCTGGGTGACCCTGCTCTGGCCGGGGGTGGGACTGGGGGATCTCCAGAGGCACCATATTGTAATAATTGCATCAATATGGGTTTAAGAAAAATAGACCTTCTCAAAATTCTGAAGATTATCTTCTGGTTTTGCTAATAATGAAAATATCACTCTAGTAAAGTTTTATAAACTGGTGGTGTGACACAATCCTGTAAGGCAAAATTTTTGATTAAGTAGCTTCACAATTGAATAGCCTAATAGCTAAGTGACTGACAGAATTCAACATGCAATTTAATGTAAGAAATCATAAACGAATGTATGGGCTTCTAATGGACAACCTCATGGAGTATTTGTCTAATTTTTTTTCCCAATGAAATGGAAGAATATAGAAAATAATTATGAATAACCTTTAGAAAGGACACAAGAAGAAAGGGGGATGAGGTCCACACACCAATATCAATTTAGGCATCACTTATTAAACTGACTAGAAGCAAACAATATGAGTCTCATTATGTCCAAACCTCTTTGTGTCTAGACATAATAACAATAAAATGCAGAACACCAAAAAATGGAGGACTCTGTTCCAGGAGGCCATGACTCCGGGGAAGAACTGAAGCTCTTGGAGAAAAATCAGTGGAATGACAACTCCCAAAAATCATGTCTCATGACACTATCTTACTTCTCCGCATGCAGGGGCACGTTATTGCAGGAATCATAGAATGTGTTGGGTTGGAAGGGACCTTTAAAGGCCATCTAGTCCAACCCCCCTGCAGGGAGCAGGGACATCTTCAACTACATCAGGTTGCTCAGAGCCTCATCCAGCCTGGCCTTGGATGTCTCCAGGGATGGGGCCTCCACCCCCTCTCTGGGCAACCTGGGCCAGGGTCTCACCACCCTCAGGGTAAAGAACTTCTTCCTCATGTCTCATCTAAACCCACCCTGCTCTAGTTTAAAGTCATTGCCCCTCGCCCTGTCGCTACCTACGCTTGCAAACAGCCCCTCCCCAGCTTTCCTGTAGCCCCCTTCAGGTCCTGGAAGGCCACTCTAAGGTCTCCCCGGAGCCTTCTCTTCTCCAGGCTGAACAACCCCAGCTCTCTCAGCCTGTCTGCACAGGAGAGGGGCTCCAGCCCTCGGAGCATCTTTGTGGCCTCCTCTGGACCCGCTCCAACAGGTCCGTGTCCCTCTTGTGCTGAGGGCTCCAGAGCCGGACAGAGCACTCCTGGTGGGGTCTCACCAGAGCAGAGCAGAGGGGGAGAATCCCCTCTCTCCATCTGCTGGACACGCTGCTTTTGATGCAGCCCAGGATGCTACTGGCCTTCTCCGCTGCCAGCACCCATTGTTGGCTCATGTCCAGCTTTTCATCCAGGAGCACGCCCAAGGCCTTTTCCGCAGGGCTGCTCTCTATCACATCATCCCCCAGCCTGTGTTGATAATGAGGATTGTCCCAACCCAAGTGTAGGACCTTGCACTTGGCCTCGTTGAACTCCATAAGTTTTGCCCGGGCCCACCTCTCTAGCTCGTCCAGGTCCCTCTGGATGACATCCCATCCCTCTGGCCTCTCAACTGCACCACTCAGCTTGGTGTCATCAGCAAACTGGTTGAGGGTGCACTCGATCCCACTGTCCGAATCATTGATGAAGATATTGAACAGCACCAATCCCAGTACGGATCCCTGTACAGATCCCTAAGGGACAACGCTTGTCACCCCTTTCCATCTGGAAGTTGAGATATTGACCACCACCCTCTGGATGCAACCATCCAGCCAGTTCCTTATCCACCAAATAGTCCACCCATCAAATCCGTACCTTCATACTGAATACTGCATCACACATTGGTGTCCATAATTCAAGAAGAATGCTGACAAATTGGATTAGGTTTGGAGAGGCTCCATGACAGTGATTAGAGAATAAAATATGCCTTCTCATGAGAAATTCGAGGCTTTCAATCTACTGAGCTTATCGGTCTAAACACAACTCCATGAACTCGGTTTGAGTATTTACATGAGAAATTTGATAATGGATGACTTCAGTCTACAAGATAAAGGTGTAACACACTGGTGAGAAGCTGAAGACAGAGAAATTGAGCTAGAGAAGAGGTAGAGGCAGCTGGGTTATTCAGTTTGTGGGAATTATTTATATAACAGTAGCGGCATTGAGCTATTTGAACAGCTTAAGAAGAGGTGTAATAGTTCCTATTGCTGGCAGTTACTAAATCACAACTAGGTGGCTTCTCAGACAGAAACTATTTGAAGATCTTCTGGTCTACATTAGAAGAACAATCCAGGTGACAAAAATGTGTCATCTCATATAATCTATGAAAACATCACACCAGCTTTTCCTGTAGCAAATATAGATGAGGTTAGAAGCCTGGCTTTCTATGAAGGCTATTTAAAAAACATCCACTTCTACACATTTCTTCTCATAATTTATAAATGGAATTTCTATTATGCTTGGTCTGAGTTTCTGCTTCAGGATGATTTTTTTTGTTGTTGTTTTTCACCCATTTTCAAACTATTTTGTTCCCTTATTTCCCTTGGAGACAAAACGTGGTAGGAGAAGTAGTTTTGTACAAGTGGCTTGTGTGAAGATAACATGCATGGAAGTTTTATAATGCTTTAAGATTCAACTTGCTCTTGAAATGTAAGATGGCACAGACATCTTGTCATCTTCAAAATGGATCAACTGAGGCACACAGGTACCACACACAGTGCTGCACAAGTCCAAGCTTGGAAGAGAGCTCCAGATTCTTGAATCTAACTATGTCCACAAAGTGGAAAACTTCTGTCTTCGTGATGCCAGCAACTTCCAGGGGGTTTGGGAGTTGGGGGTGTTGTTTGTTTTGGGGGGTGGGTTGTTTGTTTTTACACAGAGTGAGCTTTTTCCTGGTTTTGATCTTTTTGCAATAAGACATTTTCATAGCCAACTGATAGTTGAAACTGATATATATTCACCAATAAAATATGATACCCAGCAGCAGTTATTTGCACACTGGGGCGTTTATTCATCCAGGGGAAAAGCATTTTTAAATATGAGGTTGGGTCAGCTGGTGTCCAGCTCTGCTTCCTCTAAAATCAACGGGAGATTTGCCAGCAACTTCAGTAGGAGACAGAGCAGACACATACTTTGCCTGGCAAAAGCTTTTAAGCAATTCTAAAAACTAAAAAAAACCAAAACAAAACATGCACCAGACTTCATGACACAGTTCTGCTAGGAGAGAAGAACTGGCCACCCACACCTCTCAGCTGTCTCTCATTAGGCAGAGACGCCCCACATTTTAAATGTGCCATTGTTCAATCCTCCAAAAATCTGGTATTAATCCCACTTATCTTAATACAAATGGCCTACATCACAAACGCTAACTGATAAATCTGAGGTTCTAAGTAGCACAGAGATTCATTAACAGTTCAGATAAAATAAAGAACCACAACCACAACCCTTCTCTAAAACCAAACTACAGCAGTTTAACAAAGTAATTCTTTTTTTTTTAGCAGTCTTTTAATTCTTCTTTCCTTTGCAGTTCCAGGATCCATAGAAAGCTGGAAGCTTAGCTGCCAAAATACTGCAAAACAAATGCTATTGCCCAGACTATTTTCAATATGGATAGTGAAAAGAATACTGGACACATTGCAAGAAAACCAGTTTTTGCCTGATAACTGTCCAATTTTGCACCGTGAAGAAACTCAGGAAAGCGTCATATTAAAAGAAAATATTTTTTTTTGGCAGTATCTCTAAAAAGTGTCTCCACTATGAATGCAGCAGGAGAAAAATTACTGAAAACCTCAGAATTGGGGCATTCAAACTGAGACTGAGAAAAAAAAAATTTAAAATACAGTTGGATTTTGTATATTATAAAATTTTATTATTGGTACCAAAAATATTACTAGCTGTCAAATATACATTTTTTTTTGGCCAAATATAAGATCTCTACATATGTATATATATATTTGTACATATAAAACACATCTTTGTTGTGGACAAATATTATTGTTAATATCTCTCACTTGTCCTGTACCATTTGGGTACATGGTTTCCATCTGCAGTCATAAACTGTGCATTTACAAAACAGGTCATGTTTGCACCTATGTAATTTTTCTTTTACAGCTTTCTCCAGTACAATACAAAGCACTGGGACACACAATAACCCAAGTGCTCCACCACTGAAAGAAAATAATGTAAGATTTTATCATGATTATTCAGAAGCATTTATGACTGCACCATCAATAACATACTGTAGAAAAAGACCAGATTTGAAAAGCATAATTTTCAAAGACTAAAATTATCTAACTCTTATGCTGCAGGGGGTAAACTTTCAAAGTGATGCACAGAGAGTTATGCACACAAATCCTATTATTTGTTAACAGGATTTCTGCGTGGAACTCCCCATGCTCTGCAAGAAAAAATTACCCCTAAGTGTCCTAATGTGAATATTTACCAAAACAGACGCTTAATTTCCAGATGCATACTTATGAGCACCACTGTGCTTTGATGTTTTAAGAGCAGTTTGAAGCAGGTAGCTAGGGAAAAATAATAGAAGTGGCCAAATAGTATTTTCATTACATTATTCTGTTTCACTGTGTTGCTATCATGTTGAACTTGAGAGTCAAAGCATTACAGACACCTGATTCAGCAGATAAGTGAGGCACCACAGACGCACTGCATGTCCTATTTTGAATTAGATAGGCTAGGATCTTCACTTGTTGCCTCAGGATTACCAAAATGGCTCAGGAGGCACTTCTGTATTTCAGTTTTCACCTGCTCATTTTTACCGACCACCAGCTCCACTGATTTCTCGACTTCATCCTTGTCTACCAGTAAAGACTGATGAAGACACTTCAGAAATTCAGAATATGTTCTAAGGCGTTCCAGGTACTCAGGTCACAGATTACATTTGAAGGACCTATATATTTTCTAAATCAGGTTACCAGGATTATTTTGCAATTCAGGTTACAAGGCCTCTGGAAAGTTTTCAACGGATTTAACGTGAGTTCTGGGTTGCATCAATACCAAATGAGTACTTCATGGGTTTTCCTGTGGAAATGCCATTAAACTGTGACCTGTGCCACTTTCTCCAATATATACAAATATTCACAGCTGATATTAATTACTCAGCTAGACCTGCTCTGTATGTCTGTATTATTAAAAATAAAAAATTTAAAAATCATTATATTGAAATGAACTAATTCTCAGCATTTATTACCTTGCAAAATAATCATAGGATGTGTGCCTTGTCTCAAAATAATCCTGAGACCTCATCAAAACTAACCATTTTCCTGTAATGCCACTCACTCCTGCTCAAATGCCACAATATTTAGTACATATAACTGTTAAAAGCTGTGAATCATGGCAATGATTATCAACCTTATCTATAGTGCCCTGAGAACTAGCCTGACAAAATGACCAACACCCCTGATGCTTCTGAGAAAGGTCCCTTGCATTCTCAGAAAACAGATACCAAATTATTGTTGATTTCTTGGACTTCAGGCATTAAGGAGAAAACCATCCGTGTGTACTTCCAAGTATACTTGCATTTTTAGGTGCTTAAAGACTGCACAAAATCAGGCCTTACACAGCTTAAAAAGAAAGACCTGAATTTACTTTAAATTCTTGAAAGTCCAACATACAAAGCTGGGCCAAGTGAATTTGCAATCCTACGGTCTGGCATAGACCATGGCTACTGCAAAGGAATACAGGTGGTCAAAATATATTTAAGCAGCTCCTATCCGTGCAGCAAAATGGGAACAGCTAAAGGAAGCCAACCTTGTGGTAGTTCAGGGCAACAGCGATATTTAAATTGACAGTGTTATCAATGGTATATGGAAACATAGTCTACCTTATTGGAAAACGAGCACGTATCAGCTCAAAAGAATAGCTTAGATGGGGTCAAGAAACAGCATGAGATGTCCTAAGTGCTAATCGCAGTGATAGGCAGATTCTCGCTTTGCTCTGTACTGCACAGCATGGCAAAGAAAACAAAGCATCTTCCTCCATTTCTAAGCAGAGGAGAACAATTCCCACCTGGAGCAAAGCCAGCTACTGCACTGATTTCACTGTATCTATGAAATAAGGAAGCATTCAAACAGAAAAGTAGAGTAAAGTTAGACAACACTACAAATCTAGCACTTAGCCTTTATTAGCTATGCATTTTGACAAGGATAATTTGAAAATATTTATAATTCACGCTCCCTGGTTTAAAAAAAAAAAAAAAGTAGTAGTTTGAATAATTTTCCAGTAAACTTAACTGGGAATTTTCCATTAATGCCAGCTCTGCCAGTTTTATTATCCTTTTCACGATGTCCAGCACTTTAAGTTCAGCATCTAGAGTTATGTGCTCATATGAAAATTCCAGTTCACATTAAAAAAAAAAAAAATCAAAATCAAAACCTACACCCCCTACACCCCCCCCACCCCTGATAATTTCTAGTGCTCCTGGTCCCAGGAATAATACTTGGAAATGGGAAATCTGTGTATCCAGAAGGCCAGAAAAACAAAAAGAAAAAAAAACAAACTAAAACATGTTGTTGGGTTTTTGACCATTAAGAAACCAAATCACAATAATTTCATAATTTTTAGAAGCCTGACTCATGACTTTGATTGCCAGAGGTGGTAAATATCACGTAAATATTAAGCAACCTTTTCCAGCGTATTTGTTGCTAGTGCATGCTAAGAGGAGCTCAGGTCCTTGCTACTCTCAGCAAGGACGTAGCTGCTGACACCTGGCTATTGTCGCAAAGCGCCACATCTCTTTCTCAAATGGCAAACCAGCACATCCACTGCCAGCAACAGAGCCCAAATAACTAAGAATTAATGGTGACCCAGGATTATGAGGTAAGGCCATCCTAGAAGGAAAGGATCCCTTGGCATGGTATGAGAAATGGTAATCTTAAAACTAAAGTGAAGTTATTGAAGATCTGAGCTTTGCTTCTCTTCTGGCACAGTGGAAGAGTTACAGTCTAGGATAACTTAAGCGCTGAATTCCTCAGGAGACTGGTAAAAAGCATTTAGCAGGTTTATTCCCCCGGAATGAAGCATAAGATCTTGGTTTAGACCCTAGGTTAGGCCAAGCTACCTCAAGTCCTTCTAAGGTCATTAATAAGTGAGCAGGCTAAGCACTTGTCCAGGGGCAGTCAGGGTACAACCTGGCTTTTACCTACTGATCCACAAAACTGCAGTGACTTGGTGCTGGAGCTGGTCTTTCTTGGCCTATCTGAATTTTTTATAATAAAGCGTCTCTTCCAAATGACAGACAGACCTTCTGATTTTTCAAGGTATCTTTTACCAGGAAAAATCTCTCTGTTTTCAAAGTAGTTTTCAAACTTCTCTTTTAAATTAGAGGCCAATATTAGCTTTCTACTCTTGGAGTCTAAGATTTCATCAGTTCAAACAAATAAACCTAATAATGTCCTTTGAAGAGTGCCATGGAAATAATTCTGACTTTGGGTAACACTGCAACAGAAGTTTCATAAACTGTTTCTATTAGCCAAAGTCACAGAATGAAACTGAAACATTATTAAGAGAGTAACATTTTGTTTTTAATAACTTTTGGAGGTATATTAGCTGTCATGCCAGAGCTCAATAGCTTCTTAGCTGTCATCTTATTTTAGGAGCAACAGCAATTTCTAAATGCTAAGTTTCACAAGATCAGGAAAAAGTTCTCTTCTAAGTTGAACAGAAAAAAAAACCCAACCACAAATTTGGGCAACTTTGGAATTGGTTGAAAAAAAATGACCAAAATTTGCTTGAAATTACATCAGCTGTTTGAAGTTAGAGACAAGGGGAAGAAGATGACACACTTTCAGGAGGCTGTCTCAGCTTCTGACATCCCCACTACTAAAAGACAGATTCGCGTTTATATAAAATTTAATATGCAAGCTGTTCACCCATATTAAATTGCCCGTTTATATTTAATATTTGCTAAAATTGCTGAGTTATTTATGTCAGAGACAAGATTGCTGCACATGTGCAGTAGCTGTTTCACCATAATATATTTTAGTATACATTTATTATGAAGCCGTTGCCATTATAATGCCTAAATTTCTATTGCTTCCAAGGAGAAATTATCACTGGAATGTTCCTACATGCACAGCATGTAGCTTTGGAAATACAATGTCATATGCATCTTTAGAGCTGTTAAGTATAGGACAGATTAACGGTGAGCCTGCAGAAAACCTGCTCTGGAGGTCCTATCACTGACTGCAATTTTTTCTATTGTGTTTTAAGAGTACTGATACCCCCACTAACAACATCTCTCTGATAAATGCCATGCAACATCCCAACATTAAGGCTCAATGGCATTATGAAAACCAAGATGAACTTTACAGTTCCTATAACTGGAAATTAGTCCGTATATGTATGCCAGCCAGTCACTGCTTTCACTGAATACAAAACAAAGCCCACCAACAGTCTTAGGGACTACATAATTCATAGCTCAGGCTGTTCTCATTATTAGTAAAATCCTGTGTTCTGAATGCAGCATTGCTGCTGCATTTAGTTAGCATATCTCCGTGAAAACCTTGTTAAAAGGTTCAGTGGGGTGGGAAATAGCATAGATGAAGTTAGTAACCTAAGTTAGATCAATGGCACAGTTTCATCTGAAGTTCAGTGTTTAATACAGGTTATCATCTCCTAGAAGGTTTAGAGAAGTGCTCAGAGGACATAAAAGGTGTGGGAAAACTGCGGTATTAGAGATTGAGATCGCTCACCTTGGAAAAGGGATGAAAAGATGTGACAGCAGAACAGAAAAGTATGAAAGGTGAAGAGATGGGGAGGTCGGGAATTCCCGTTTCCTTTCCCACCCAAGACGGGACCATCAATGGAATGTTAAGACGGTCAATGAAAAAGTGATAAAGAAATACTTGTTAACCAACATATAATTAGATGGAAGAACTCATTACCATGGGAAGTCACTGCCACCAAGAATTCAGCAAGACTCAAAGAAGATCTGGACATTTCTATAGACACCAAGTACAACCAGTTACAATAGCAAATGTTAAAACAACAACTATGGGAAAGAAGACAAAATCTCACGCTTTAGGGGCCACAGATTTATGATCTTACTGTTAAGGATTATCCCAAGACTTCAGGAAGAATAGAAAATTTCAACTCTGCCTACAGTGGGGATTCTTAGACCTTCTGAAGCATCTGGTGATGGCCACACAGAGAGACAGCACGCTCAGTCCTCTGGTCTGATCCTCTTTGGCAATCCGCATGTGTTTAAAAGAGAACATGAAGTGCACCAAGTCTATTTGTATTGGATCCAAAACCAGTGCAATGCAATGTAGATTCAAGAGAAAAATTGTTTTTATGAAATCTCTGACAAGGAGATACCCAGAGCAGAGCACTACAGTGACCCAAACTACCAGCTAGAACCCTACATCCAACAGGCAAAAAGCATAACTGCCATAACAAGAGAGTACATTACCAAAATCCTAACATGAAAAGGTCTGCATTTCATCTATCTATCTTCATCTCAGCTTAGCAAATACTACTGGTTTATATACAAATGACAGCAGGTAGAAACACTTCAGCTTTTGAAAAGGCAGCTTCTTAGGCAGACGCTCTAGGCTCCCTTCTTCAGTGAGACGTTCTGCTGGTATTGACCTGGATACTCACGCTCGCTCACTTAGCCAGGTAACTCCAAACTCGTCCTTCTGCCTCCCACAGATGATGTTTCTGTTCCATACTAACAAAGTCTAAAATACCTCATCCTCCTCTAAGATGCTAAAGAGTGCCTTTGCATGGCAGAGGCAGCCACAGCACCAGACTTCTCAGTTCTGATGACAGCCTACGAACACCAGATCCCTCATTTAGTCCTAAATAACACTGCCCAGAATGTCACCATTATTTAGTTCCTTTGATTAATTACAACTTTGCAATGACTTTGTTACATAAATTGGTTTCCTATACATATTAAGCGCCTTTCTGTCTCCCTGCAAGTCCACTTGATGATGAAATGGTTTTTTGACTGCTAAGAATTGAGTGTCACACAGATGCCTCTGCCTACATACTTAGCGTCCTTCTCTGGCCTAAAATTCACTATATGTAGAAACAAGTATTAGTATTCTAGCTGTGTCACCCAGAGCTGCCACGACTCGGCCAAAAGCTTGACAGATTTATATAGTGCAGAAGGGATGATGTAGAAGAGCAGAAGAGGATCTGGATTTTGTCTCTCCTGCTTTGCTGTCTTCCATCTTTTTCTTCCTTCTTGTCCCCTCTGAATTTGCCTTTTTCCTCCCTGTCCCCTGGCTGTACCAATGACATATTATAATACATGTGACACTTGATTTGTAGCTTCTCCCCCTCAGTAACTCTGGTAATCATGCCTCCTTGTTTGGTAAAACAGCTCAGAGGAGACTGGAAAAGGGCAAATGAGCATTTGGAAAAGAAGCATCTGGTTAAAAGTTGTGCCTGTGCCTCCTCCTTCACACTCAAATCATTAACCTGAACACTCAGAAGAAACACACCTGGTGATTCATTATAGCAAAAGTATTAGAACTGACAGAACAAACTAAGCTGAAGCAAAGTTACGACAAAAAAAGGACAGGACAAGCTTAAGATGGAAGTAGGCTGGCAAGTGAAAAAAGTTCCAAGCATGGCATTCAGTTTTGCAGAGAATTTTCCTCAGGCTTTGGTATATGCAGGTAAGTACCTCAGACAACAGCAAAAAAATCATTATAGGTTAGAATAGAAACAAATCTTGAACATGTATTTTGCAAATCAACAAGAACATGGGGAAGGAAGGAGGATAATCTTCAGAATCTAACCCTGGAGCACCCTCAGCTACAAGAGAAGTCAAAGGAAACTGAGTGTACTGAGTACCTGAGAGAGGAGCTAGACCAAATCGTGTTCTTGTAAACTTCGCATTAGTATGACTCTTTGGTGGCAAAGCAGAAACTTTCGTTTCAAATTTCCTTGCTGCAAAGCCATTAGCATTTTCAGCACAAGACTTAGGTTTAATTTGAATAGGTCTGGGGAACAGATGTATTTACAGTGGCAAAGGCTTTTTATATCGCTTTCACTAGCAGAATGCAGAGGCTCAAATGGCTAATTAAATACAAAATTCTATTAAAAGAAAAAAAAAGTCAGAGACAGTGTCTTTTTAAAAATGCCTGATCTTTAAGACAGAGTAAATTGAGTCAGTATCTGGGAATGTGCGTGCTCTGACCTGTGTGAAAAGGCAGCCTGGGGTACCATGTACAGGCGAGACAGTTACCATGGAGACCTTACTGCTTTAGGTGTAGAAGCTAAACATTACAAACAACTTTGCAGCATTAGGCTACTGGCCTCATAAAACCACTGCAAAATAACAACGAATTCCAAGATAACCATTACGATCTGCTTCCTGACATGCAAATACAAATCTTATATCATAAAGCAACAGCTAAAAGCAGGCCTCAATTTACAGTCTGCTCCTGAAAGATGCTATGGTCCTCGGCTCTCATTGATGACAATGGGACCTGAAGGTAGGCAGCTTGTCACAGAATACTGTCCTCCTGCCTAAATTATTGTTTTTAACCTAAATTAGGACTCCAAAATTGAGACAACACAATACAGGCAGGAGGCGACACAGACAGAGCTAAAATAACTCAATTATTGATTACAAAAAGCCTTCCCTTTTAAAGTTCCCCTTCAACAGCACAGGTTACTCTGTAAATATCTGCCACAGGTTTTGTGGCATCACACATGCTGACTCCATTAAAAGACAGCTATTTCACCTGAAATGTAATACTATATTCCCACATCCTTCAAAGATCAGTGGGTCTTTGTGGGGAGATGTTAAATGTGCCTGTTGGGCAGTAAGCCGTGTACCTATTGAATGCCTTCAGTACTTGGAGATGCCATAGATTTCTTAGCTGGACGAGTCTGGCTTCCTGACTGCAAGCCCATCTCTTGGCCAAATACCACTCCACCTGGCAGGTAGGCACTCTCGACAGAAAATCTGCTTCATACCACTGTGTCTAATAGTGGGAAAGGATATTCCCCCCTGTCCACCAAACTCTCTGATCTATTTCTGTAAGAGTCAATCATTTTTCAGAGAGTGAATGCATCTGTCTCCTCCTTCACAGGAAATCACTTGAGATGCTTTCTCCTGCTTGTAGTATTAAATTATACACAAAAGAAGTTCAGGTGCAGGTGAGGCTACTGTTACATTTCAGGGGATGAAAAATCCATCTCAAGGAGATTTATGATAATACAAACTATCCCACAACTAGGAGCTCACATGGATCAAATGCAGTGCTCATCGCTGGCTCTTACATCGCTAATTAAGATGCTTCTCCAACAAGATCAGAGATGTATTTACTGCAAAGCTGTAATGGTCAAACCCTTTCATAGGGCACGTCCGCTAAACAACAATGTGCTGGAAGAGCTGCTAGTTACAAACTAAGAAGTAAGCAGAGAAGTTGAAGCTGATCTCAGATGCAGATAGGTGTGCCTGTCAGACGCATTCAGCTCCTAAGATTCAGTTGAATACAGATATGCACACCTACAATGCTTCATAATCAAATAATGTGTATTCCTCCAACTTGCTGCAGACCTATCTAAGAGGAAAGTGGACTCCTTCCACGCCTTGTCAAATGTTTTTGGCAGTGGGCAAGTTTCCATATACTGTAATAAATTTTGCATGGGAAGCACCCTAAGTTTTTGCTAGCACAGAACCATCTCTCAGCCTTTGTGGCACACGCTGTACAAATACAAGAGGGGCACAAGCAAAAACTAAACTCTCTTCATCCAAATGACTAATACCCTCGATCTGTGCCACAAGCGATCCCTTTTTTAATATCAGCTTTTTTTTGTGCCCATAATTACAAGAAGGAATAATACAGACCACATAAATGCCAAAGTAACTGATTCTATCTGCAAACTAAGTAGGCAGGTTTGAAAGCAGCGCGTCGCCAAGGGCCCACTTAGCTTACTGAGAGCAGGGTGGGTGCCTAGGTCCCCACGCAGCCAGAGTTACTGGCAAAAAGTAATCCTTAGTTTTGACTTAAGCTCTCCCCATCACATTTGTACTACAGCTACCTTAGTTTTGTGACAGTGCGGAGCAGTTGCAATGACTGAGAAGCCTCTAAACCAGTAAAGACTAAATTCTTGGTGGGCAAGGGTGGAAAACTTTCTACTTGTTGTGACTGATCCTTTTATGCCTCTCAGTAAAAATAAAGGAGGGGAATCCAGACACCAGCTCCACGGCAAACACTAAGCAGTCAATGCTAACGGCAAGGGTACAAGGAAAGCATGGCTGAAGTGCTCCCTTCATGGCCCTAATACAATTAGACATTTTTTCACTGGATGTAATGGGATTTGGATCAGGCGCAAAAGAAGCCAACCTTAAATTTCCCTGATCTGTTGATCTTGTCAGCAGAGCAAAGCAATCTAACCCCCAAGTATCTATTTTTGCATATCTGCACGCCATGAAGGACACAACACCCGCCAAATCCACACACAAGCAACCTCAATAGTCACAAGTCAGTATGATCCTTAATATACTGAGAAGAATTAGTAAGATAGGTAAGAAAAGGAAGTAATGAATTAAATATAAAATTTTAAGTTGGTATTTTCCCCTCTAACAATGTTCCTGGGTATTTTAAGTAAACAATAATCCAAAGGAAGCCTCTAAGTGGCTAGAGATATAACAATATTAATCTTAGAATCCAGATAGAGGGAAACAAGGTACTGAAAATGCACTTTACAGCCTCACATGTAACAGAAGCTATGCCGCATGTCCAAAATTGTTGCTAACACTGTACAAGTTATAAGAAGTGCCCCCTGATTCTCCTGGATTCTGCATGTGTTACAGTTCAACATCAAAGAGAGTATTTTAAAAGTATTTCATTATGTGCATTGTTGGCTGAGGTGTGTTGCTATTCCTTGCCCTTCTAATGAAGAGATTAGGTAGATTACAGCAAGGCATAAACTCCTTGGTGTTTTCCTAGAGAAAGAATCCCACTCCTCCTCTTTTAAAAGCTGCTAGCCTTGCTGTAGGTGGTAATTATGTTGAGGGCGAATTGCTGTGGTTTCTGTCTGGCAACACACAGCACTGGCACATGCAAACCCCACGCTGTCTGGAAACAGCATTACATCAAACCATCCAAACTAGTGGCTTACACAACCAGCTACAGCCCTTTGAAATCTGTCAGCTCCAGTGACTTGCTACGTGCAGTTCTGCTACTCAGACATCAGCTTCATCACATGTATCACACAGGCATCAGACTCCTTTAAAAATAAAATTTGGAAGCATCGATCTTTAACCCAAATCAAAATCTTATGAAGAAAAAAAAATATCTGCATATCATACAGCAAACAACTGCTCAGTTTTAACACCAAATCTGAACTCAGTACCCGAGAGCCTGTGGGTGCAGCCATGCAACGCTAAGAGAGGAGCCTCAGAAAACGCAAAACAGGGCAGCACTAGAAAGGGAAGCTGCACAATGCTGCTAGTGAAATTAGTTCATGAGTTAACGTGGAGCTTGTCTAGGGATCCCTAATGCAGGGCAGCACTGCACACCGTAAGCAGGCACATCCCATAGTTAAATCTAACAGCTATGGATCAGGTTCTTAATTAAATGCAGTTCTGCTGGGATCCCGGCATCAAAATTAAAAATCATTGAGAAATCTCAAATTAAACATAGCATTTAACTTCATGCCTCCAGCTGTTAGGCAGCAACATCATGTTATGTGAAGACCTGTGAATAAGCAGCTTCCCCTGAAATCAGTGGGACCAGAAATGGAGCAGGGAACTGCTCAGTCCAGGAACAGCTGTATCTGCCCCAGCATCATAGCTGGTTTAAGAATGCAATAGCCTAAGCCACAGAATCACTGCATTTTCTACACAATTTGAAAACAAACACGTTGTACTTCAACAAGAAATACTGTAACTATGTCCTTGGAGGATTGTTGTTCTGTACCGAAGAATTATTCCCCTTCCCTCCCCTCCCCCACTTCCCTCCCCTATGAATTAGTAAATGAATTTCTGCCACAAACCCTCAAACCATATTCTTCCCAATCAAAGAGTAAAACGATACCCAAGAGAGCAAGGCAGCACAGAACCAGTAAGATCCTGCAGACAGCTAGACTGGATGGAAAGATCCTGCCACTGCCACACACAGATGGGCACACGCACTCAGAAAGCCTATGGGGGTAAAACAGGACAATACCAGAAAGGGGACTACATCCAAATGACATTGCTGGAAAATGTTCTCCTGGAACCGGACAGCTGAATCATCTGTGACCAAACCAGTAAGGATGATACACAACAAAAGACAGTACATGTAATTTAATAAGTAGGCACAGATTTTTTTTTTCTTTTCTTTTTTTTTTTTTTCTGATCTCTTACTACAAGTTTGAAAACGATTCTTTAAGGCCAGGGTCCGTATTATGAGAGAATACAGTGTATGCATTTATAGGCAAATATATTACAATCTGCATATATTTTCTGGGGAAATTAAGCCCGCAGTTTTGCTCAGGGTCTGCACTTCAGCGTTTTAGCAAATGGGGGATGTAATGTGTGCCTGTGAAGTCAGCCAGAATACAGATCCAAGAAGATGGGATTCTTATAATGTTTTTTGTAAGATGCAGTGCTACAGGGCCTAAATAAAAAGCTTTTCAAAAAGTCATTGCACATAGCATGAGAATAAAGTGCTAGTCCCAGCAGTAGTCGCACAGCCAGTATCCACATTGTACAACAATCGCACAGCTCAAATCGTGACTATGAAAGGACAGCCCAAGCAGCAGGTGGGACGGAGGGATGGCAGGGGAGTCCATACCCGAGCACTTCTCTCGCCAATCTGTCTGTTCATCAGTCATGTCACACGGGCTGCTCCCCTGCAAGGAATAACCAGAGGAACACAGAAGCTAGAAATGAGGGTCCCAGGCAGGGGAAGCAGCTGGCAGGCATCTGTAATTGAATTCCAGGAGGACTTGGTCTATTTTTAAGTCTCTGTAGGTTGGTGCTTTTTTCTATTATTATTATTAAAAAAAACAGGTGAACATTTCCAAAACTCAACACAGCTTTAAAGTTTCATTACATACTTCTCTGAGTCCCAGCACTGTGTAAAAATCGTGCAATAGCAGCAAAACACGAGCAATCAGAACCAGATTCTAAAACTGCACCAGGGAGGGAGAAAACGAATCAGTTTTAATTGTATATTCTAAGGATAAAGAACTTTTGAAGTGCAAACACACAAACCTCTTCTACTGTATTTATACCCTAAACTAGAGGGAGACGAGTTTTCTACAAACTCAAAAACAAAAGAAATTCCTTTGTTATTGCTTACGTGCTGTGCTTTTGCAGTATCTACTAACTCACAGCTCTGAGGGCACATTGATACCTATGGAATGAAGCCCTACAAAATTCATCAAAATGTGACGATTTTCTTTATGTTCTTTCCATAAGTACTAACTGAACAACATGTTTCCATTTGACCAGTCCAACACCATACTGAGTCACTGGCACAGCTAAACAGGACTCCTGACTTGCCCTCATTCATAAGTGACCTGACCTGCTCAAGTTGTATTTAGTACTTCCCTCACCTGTAGAGCTCCTTTATCTCTTGTAATGCCTGTTAGATGGTGACTGGGGTCCTAATATTCTCTCACCGTGGCCTGGGAGAAGAATGGTTGTTTACCCTGAGAGGGATCACATTGTTAATCTCCAGCTGTCAAGACCTCTGATTCTGCCTACTGGTTTGGGCACTGCCTCCGTTTAGGAGAGGCAGGGTCTCTTAAGACCACTTCCTTACCCTTCCTTGCTTAAAGTAGCGATGGATGGTAAAAGGATCCGCTCAGAATGGCTATTATGAAGCAGGAGCAACCAAAGACTGATAAAGCTGCACAGAGGAAAGTTCTCCATTCACTCCCAGCACAGTCCACTCTGAGCTATACTCATTTATTCCCTGAGTTGCTGCAGCAAGTTAAATTCTCCGATGATAATGAGCAGTCACCGACTGCATCACCAACTCATTAAATCAACTCAGTATCCACTCGTTAGCAAACACATTTATACACTCTGGACTTAGGACTTGCTGGCTAGCAGAAATGTAGCATGTGATATTTGTTGGAGTATAATTTGTATTACTTTTATTCTGATTTGTGTAAAATGATCCTCATATAGCTGCAGCATGCCTCCCTCTGTCTTTTCGTAGTGCTAGATTACACACAAAAACTGTTACTTTAAAAAAAATAGTCAGAAGGTAAAGGCAGGGATCATTTTTCAGCACTTTGCAAGACAGGGTTATGTAACCACACGTTGCAATGTATATTTAAACATTGGGACGTTAACTGCATATATAGAGACGAAGTGAAAGAACAGAGGAGGAGAAATAGAAGAGAAAAACCTCTAAACACCAGGAAAAACCCACATTTTGTAATGCCTATTAATAAAAAAAGAAAGCAATTCCAACAATAACTTCCTCTTGGAAAAATAATAAATACAGGATAATAGAATGTGTATCATATAAAGTGATATTATTTGCTGAATATTCCCCAAATGCACAACCAGTATACCTGATCTTATCAAACAACATTGGATTTTGTTGCAAGCACAGCTTTATAAACGGCTATTTTCTTACTATAGTGGTGGCAGGGGAAATGTTTAAGAAGGAAATGTTTTGACTGCCATGCAGTCAGACTGTCTGTAAACAGTATATTCAGGCCCTTAGAAAGCAGAGGTTTAATACGGCTTAAAATTTCAGAGGGTTTGGTTTCTTCACAGCTCCTGGGCAGCAATATTACTCTTTTCAAGGGCAAGACAATGAACATTAGCTTCCATCAGAGGAGGAGGGATGACATTTCAAAATATACTTTGGAGAAAAGATGGGGTGAATGTTGCGGGGTGGGGATGGGGGAATTGCTTCTCTTTTAGCTCTGTTGTGCCAATTTGTGCCTCGGCTGCTTATTAATAAAAATTGTTCCTTAAATTTTAAACTGCTGCAGCTCCTCCACTGTTCTTTCCCCCCCTGCAGTGGCAGCACCTTCCTTTTGCAGGTAACTGCATAAAAGGCAAGAGGTTTACGGCAAGAACATTTGCAGCTTCACACAGGCACCTCTGTTTAATCCCACCCGTGAGTCTCACGTATAAAATAATTTATGAAAAGTCCTAACAGGCCACCTGCGTGTGCAAACTCCAGTGCCTGCAAACAAGCACCCTCTGCCAACACCGCCAGCCTCCTGGCGACCAATAACCTGGCAATCGCCCCGAAAACCCGCAGAGCCCAACCGAGCCGCGCTGCCGAGGGCAACGGCGAGACCGGGCGGGGGCCGCGGAGCGCCCCGCCGAGGGCCGGCAAACCCTCTTCCCGTCATCTTCTGGCAACGGGAGGGCACGGGAGGCGGCGGGGGGGGAGCCATGGCTGTTTGGCTCCATTTGTTGCCGCCGCTGCGGTTCCAGCCGGGTTACATAATGCCGAATTTCAGGCTCCTCTGGCAGCAGCCGTCCCCTCCCCCCGCCGGAGCTGCGGGCAGCGACTGACCAAGTGCTGGGCGCTGCTGCGCCGCCCCCTCGGCTGCCCGGCGCCCGCCCGGGGGCCGCTCCGCG
>VXBO01007396.1:182813-293981 GCA_013400135.1 Rhinoptilus africanus
AACGCCGCCCGCAGCTCCGCCGGCGGCCCCCCCCCGGAAAGCGGCCGCCCGCCCCGCGCCTCGGGCACGTAACGCTCGGCGCAGGAGCTGCGGGCCCACAGGCTGAGGGGAGATGGCCCTTCATCCTCGGCCGCGGCTGAGGTCCGGGTCACAGCCCTCTCCCACTTAGTAGGTACTTACCACACCAGGCACCACTCACCTGGAGGGATTTTCCACAAACAAGGCAGGCGCTATTTAATAACGGATCAAAATTGGTGGATGGGCGTGAAACATGCTCCTCCCCGTGTCAAAAGGTGAGTACTAGATAGACTTCAGGCAATGGGGTTCCTACCAGTGTCACCATCCGCAGGGCTGCATCACTAAACATAACACCCCCAGATCGCAGTGCAGTGCCGGGAGCAGAGCATCCACTTGCGCCGCTCTCATACCGAAATCCAGCTTCCTGACTTGAAAGGTGCTACCCACTGCACCCATGCATGGCATCAGTGCTTCCATAGCGCAGGGAGGTTTGCAGGAGAGGGTCCTACATATGAGTCCCTAGGCTTTGTCTTCTCTTGGATCACCCTCTTGGGCTGTGTTTTTAGAGCCACCTTGACCCAGGATTCTTCCTTCAGGAGAATGAGCGTTGCAAGTCAAGTTGGCCAACACAGCAGGAAGAGTCTCTGAAGCCTGTATGACTCAAGAAGTGACTCTTCATGTGTGCCAGCATTTCAGCAAATGTAAAAAGCATGCTTTTTACCAATAGAAGCCAATTTAAGAACAAGAATGTATGTAGATAATCCAAAGCCAAGCTAACTAAATCAGGTGCTTGTTAGGACTTCATACCATTTTTTTTTTCAACAAATCTTTAATTCACAAAGCCCAGGAGCACATCGTTTGTTTGGTTTAAGGAGGAGAAAATGGGCGCCCTGCCAACTGCTAGGTTCTGCACTGTCATACGCGAAGTCCTGCTTCCACTTTCAGAGAGACCTTCCTTGAAGGTGAGTCATTCAGTCCTCTGGAGAGGAGCCCAAAACGGGAGCTAGCTTGTGTTACTTAAAAAGCACCCTCAGCTGCACTGACACGTGTCCACAGCGACGGTACATCACTGGGCAGCACTCAAGGCAAAAAGCAATGCCATATTCGAATAGGCTGTCAGAGGGGAGATCAGTTCCCTACCCTTGACCTTCAGCAATCCTTGTCACAATATAAAAATCTAGAATGAGCTTAGTCCTGGGCCCAAACACAGTGTTTATCAAGTCAGAAACAAGCATTAGGGCAATGTATCTATTCACCAATTTCAGAAAAAAAAGAGAGACAGTTTCCCCAGGGTGGCTCTTGCTCAAGTCAGATGGGCACTGTAACTTGTTTTAGCTGCACATGTGCTTTTCGAGCAAGAACGTGTCTGAAAGAGCCCCTTTGTGCACTGCTGCAGCTGCCCGGCGGCTGGTTTGCCACCTCCTGTGGCTTTGGAGGCCCCTGCTGGAAGATGGAGATGTACATGCACAGCATAGTCCAGGGCAATAAAGCAGCTACTCTTCATCTGGCAAAGCTGCAGTGGGAAATTAATAGTTCAGAATTGTGCAGAGGGTTTGAGAAAACACTCTTAATTTACTCTGATTTTATTGCCTCACGGTTCTTGCATGGGCCAGGGCCTTAGCTGTCTCAATAGTAAAATCACACTACATAGCTTAGTAGCAAACCCGACAGATAGTGATCAAAGTACTGAACCTAAGACACAGAAGCCATATACTGTTGGCTAGCTCAAAAGGAAACATCATCCCAGCAACACTTCCTTTCCTGCTCTCAAATAAAGTCTCTCTTCAGCTAAAAATCAGAACATAGAGAAAAAGTATGTGCAAAGTTAGAGAAGGGATTTTTTTTCCAGTTTCAAATTGTTTAGAGTTTAAAAATTAGATTAAATAAGTGTTGAATTAAAGTATATATCAACTAGTTCACTTCCTGTTTTTTCTATTTATTTTTTTTAAAGGAAGTAAAAGACCCGTATTTAGATTACCTGGTATGCTAGAATTTGCTACTGCGTAAAACAAGCTCTTTCAGTATCATAAGTATGGAAATAATCTGTTTATATAAACAGTTTCATTTAAGTCAAGTTACTCTCTGCAGACCACACTTCAGAGGGCAAACCCTTCTAACCAACCTCACACAGCATCAGGTAGGACTCCAGAAGAAGACAGTTCATCTGCCACCTCCTAATCCTAGCTCAACACGCGTGTTCAGCATGCGCGAACACAGACAGCACTGCTCTCATTTGACTCCGTTTCCTTTGACTGTGTGGCACAGCAGGTTATTTGCACACACAGGCAGAAATAGGTAGCACTTTGCCCATACTTCTGCATTAGAAATTACTCATTTCTGACTAAGCACACCACAGCCCAAAGTAATCTCTTAAACTTGTTACTCTGAGTGATGTGTTTGGTTTTTTTCATGCAAACATCTCCACACAGCACCAGAACAAAAATCCAAATTCAAATAACGAAATCTGAGTTTTTCCCATGGATGAAGTTCCTCACTGTAAGAATACTTAAATGAGAAGAAAAAGAAGAAAGGGACAGCTTAAATTGTTCGACTTCCATTTTTGAAAAGGCCCCTTCTAGGTCCTTTTGGTCAGTTTTATTGTCAGAATTAAGATGACTACATGAACAAAATGCTAGCAACAGCCAGGACAAATTTAATAAAGACTGTGACATAACCAGAACAATACCCTGTGCCATCCAGGTAAATTTGCTGACCACCACCCGCTTCACTGCTAGTAGTGAATTATCAATATAGGTCTCCACAAAATCAAGGGAACTCAGGCTGCATAATCTATTCTCCAGAACCATTTCTAGCCCCTTTGAAAAAAGTGCCCTTACTAGTAAAAGAGGAAGAACTTCCCAACAATGTGCAGGACTCCCAGCATTTGTTTAAATGCAAAGATTTTAATTTTTAGAGAGCCACAGTCAAATATTTGTATATTTAGAAGAGTTAGGTTTCCTAAATGGCTAAACCACACCCAGAAGAGTGGCCTGAGGGGAACCCTAGAGCTGAGAATTTCTAGTCGGTTGTAGATGAGAAAACACTTGGTTCAAGTGAAGCTTCTTGTTCCCTTGGAGTCAGTAAGAAGTATTCCTTCATACTGGAAAACCTCAGAGTCAAGGTTATCTGAAGTTTTTTGGCACCTGAGAGAGACTGGCATCCAGCCCTACCGGATGCGGGGCTAATGGGACACAAATGCTACTATATACAATCAAGGAGTCAAAAAAGTCAAGTTTTCTGCATGAAATAGGAGGAAAGTAGTAAAAAAAAAAAAGGGGGGGGGGGACACGACAGGACGGGACAAAAGGCTTGCCAGAAAATGGAATATAAGGAGACATCGCTAAGGTAACTGCTCAGGACTTGGGGACAAAATGTTTTGGACAACTCTGCCAAGAGGAATTTTCAGGGATGAGGTCCTCTCCCCAACCCCAAGTGACAGCTCTGCATCTGGAGTTATCAACAGTAGTCCAAACCTTCAGAGCACGTTTCCTTGTCTCACAGCTCAGCCAGCTCAGAGCCAGCACAGCCTCGTGCTGACATCCACGCCGTGTCAGCACGTTCTGCTCATGACTCTGTACAGCACAAAGCCTTTGCACGTGTGCACTCTGAGCAAGGCCCAGGCAACGCTGAAACTGCAGTAGGAAGAAAACGGATTAATCGGGCCTTGCTGGCAAGGTGCCACGTGCTGCACATGAAAAGCTGTTGCAAGGTAAACGAGGCACAACCTGCACACAGTGTTCATTGCCATAACCTCAAGGAACACTTTCAGGCTCTGCCCAACAAAAAATATCTCTGCAAAAAGCCTAGGGGTCAAAGTGACACCAAGATAATTAAGCTCATAGTCCTCAGGGCAATCACCAACTCCTGAACAGGCCCCTCATTGAGCAGCCTGGTCAACGCACATCATTTAGACATGCTGGTCTTTTCCCCGTGAACTCCAGAGGTCAGGTAACCATAAATGAACCTGGCTTTCATTTAAGTAAACAAACGCATAATTCAGTAAAGCATATTTCAAGCTCTTGGATTTGTAGAATAAAACTGGAAGAACAGACACACTAAAGACTCAAAGAAATCCCAAATAAATTACTTGTAATTAAAAAATCTCATGATTTTCAAGCCAAATCTCGTGATTTGTTTGTGGCCTGACTCAGGGTTTTCGGTGCTTGGGGTTGGCAACTCTGACTAAGCAGGGATATGAAATAAGAGCGAGAGTGACTGCCTGCCAGGCTTCTGTTTTCCTGGGACAGAAGACAAAGCAGCACTGACAATTCCAGCTGGCAATACCATCCAGGCGCTCCTCCAAGCCTGGGTAAAATCCTCATCAAAAAAAAAAAAAAGAAAAAAAAGAAAAAAAAATCCTATCAGAAGCAGTTACTGTGGTTGCTTAATAGCTGTTTTCCAAAGTTCAATATAGCATATACTTTCTTTTTCTTGAAAAGGGGTAGAGGGGGGAGTTGGACCACATTACAGGCTAATCCCTTGCCAGATGTCATTAGTGATGAAGTCCCTTAGAAATTACATCAGTATGAAACAAATCAGAAAACCGTGAGTTTCCATTTCCTCCTCATGTCTGGCTAGACAGAGACTTCAAGATCAGCTTTCATCTACGGCCTGGATTCAACCCTCCTCTGCGTCTTGCTTAGTGTGGCAGGGGTGTTAAGCAAGTAATTGCAATCATTTAAAAGAAAAATAGCTCACTCGCTCTGGCTCCCCATCCCTGTCAAATACTGACTCCTTCATTAGGCTTCCCTAAAGCTGCTTCAGCACATTGCCGTGGTCTCTCCCTGCTCCCAGGGGAGGTAGGTGGCTCCAGCTGGGGCATATGTCTTCAACCAGGACCCTTACATCCTCCTTGGTGATGCAGAACCCTGAGCCTTCCCCTCTCTCATGATAACCCCAAGCGTCCCCTCGTATCTGGTATCCAGCAAGACAGTCTGGTCAGAGTAGAATCTAATTTCCACCTTCCTGCAATGCTCATCCCTCCCTCCCTGCTCACAGGGTGACAGAGGAGGAGCAGAAGCACAGAAAGAGGTTGAGCAGAAGGGCTTTTGCTTCCCCTAATAAGGCAAGAGCATCGCCAATCCCGATATCTGAAAGAGCTATATCTTTATTTCTTTGTGTTTGGACTGACTAACCCAAATAATACCATAAACTGAGGGGGGTTTTTTGTAGAAACTTGGTTCCTGAAACACTTTTCTGAATCGTAAATCTTGGGACTAAAGCAGTTTTATGTAATGCCACCGATTCACACTGCCCTAACTAACCATAACTAACCATTCCAGCATAATAAGTCCATTATCCCCTGCTTTATTGTATTTTCTCTTAAAACAGAGATCAAAGATTTGGATCTAGTGGCATCATGCCGATTTCATTTTTATTACTGGCTCCCTAGGTCTATCATAAATATTCATTGGCCATCCTTAATACAATGCATTGAATTCTGCTCACTGCTATCTCTGGTGCGACTGCAAAGTACAAACAGGGTTGTTGCTCAAACATATTAAATAAAGCAGCAGCAAATTTGTGACAGTCAACAACAACAACAAAAAAAAAACCCAGAAAACAAAAGAGCTCTTTTCCCCTTCCAAGGAAATTCAAAACCAAAGGAGACATTTTCTCTCGCCCCCTCCACGACTGCAGACATTTGACTGCTGTGGGAATTCAGCTGTACAGCAGCAGCAGCAGCAGCTGACCTGCTCCAACAGACAGGAGACGTTTCTGAAAAGTCCACAGTTGCCACACAGTGGTCTCTGCGATACTGCAGCACTCCTCTGCGCTCACCAGTAAAAATTAGAAGCGTTACTCAACAGTGATGAAGAAAATGCTCAGAAATGTGGACTTTCTGTATTAGCAAATAATACTTAGAAGGGAGCTGGAGGTGTGCAGGGAGAATCATCCTCCAGGCTCAGTCAAGAAAAAGGTTTATGTGGTTTTATTCTCCTAACTCCCAAGAAAAACTGCAAATATGCAAACTTTAGGGTGCCTACCACTTGTTTCTCTGCCCATGCTCACCACTCACGTGTCTGAACTTCCCATCTCACCTCAGTGTAGCTCCTCCCAGTATCAGACAGGCAGGGTATGAAAACCCCTATTGCACCTATGTGAATTGCTCCTGCCCTGCGAATAAGCTCACACACAGGCCTCTTGGGATGTCAACTAGATACTTTAAACAAGCACCAACCACTAAAATTACAGTGGCCATGGGAATTAGGTTTTTCCTTACCTTAAGTAACTCTGAGAGCATTACTCCATTTCAGACACTTTGCATTCTAAGCAAGAACATCTACTCTGTTAAAAACAAGGCAATATGGTAGGACACAGAATTGCACATTCAAACATTTATCTTCTAATATGACTCCACCATGGAGGTAATGTGCTGCTCATTAAAAAAAAAGAGATGGAATAGAAATAAATAATCTAAAATAAATATTTGTATTTATGCATATGAACACATCCTCATAAAATACTCCACACACCTAGAGATGTGAAGCATATGATAAAACCGCTGACTCATTTGCCATATTAACCTACAACATACCTTGGTCATCTAGAACCTCTTACTACATTCCTAAAAATCTTTGCTGCTTTATTCATGATTTAAAATACATAAATAAAACCAGACAGAAAGAAAACTTTGATCTTGATGCCTTCATGATGTAGAGTTTGATTCAAATAGCTGTAAGTGAGCATGGAATTTAACTTCTAGATGAACTGAAGTCTTTAGTGAAATCCATCCTACCTGTATTCAAAACAACAATAAAAATAAAATACCATTGGTGGTTTTCACATAAAGGATCCTGATCAGTTCCATGAATTTTCTACCTGGGTGAGATGAATCATATTCAGAGCTCTGAAGGTTTTGTTTGATAAACAACTCTCTTCTCTTGCATCTTTTCCATTTGTTTTTAACTAAAACTATTATTAATAGAGAAGGATACCAAACAGTTTGCAGGCGGTTAAGATCTTCTTGCTGGTTTGCTGTTCTTAAGATCAGATCCATAGAAAGGAACTGATATGAAAAACAATGGGGAGAACAAAAGAGCATCCTTATGTCACATACACTGTGTAAAGGGGAAATTCCAGAGCAGAAGTTTGTCTTTTGAAGTTCAGCACAAGGAACAAGCTACTTCAGTTTGTTATTGTTTTGTCTGATGCTGTCTAAATCAGTATCTACAGCAAAAATACAGTATCAGATGCTAGTTTAGAGGAAAGATGATACAAGTTCCAAAACAATTTATCAGTCAGGATTTGAGGCTTAATATTTCTGAAGCAAAATTGGATAACAACACACTGTATTCTTAAAATTTGATAAATATGAGCTGCTGAGAGGATACAGTCTTTCAGGAGAAATGTGTTTACAACCATGTGTTTTTTCAGCCTTGGCATCCTGCCATTAGATTTGTTTGTGACTTGGAGAACAAACAAACAAAAAATAACAAAGGTTTTGAAACACAGAAGAATAAGTACCAGTGATTAGTGAACACCATTGCTCACTCAACTATCACCTAAGCTAAAAGTACCTTTCACAGAATCACAGAATCACAGGGTTGGCAGGGCCCTCTGGAGATCCCCCAGTCCCACCCCCTGCCAGAGCAGGGTCACCCAGAGCAGGGGGCACAGGAACGCCTCCAGGCGGGTTTGGCATGTCTCCAGAGACGGAGACTCCCCCACCTCCCTGGGCAGCCTGGGCCAGGGCTCTGCCACCCTCAAGGGAAAGAAGTTCCTTCTTCAAGTTTGTGCCCGTTACCTCTGTGTCCTGTCCCTGGGCACCACCGAAAAGAGCCTGGTCCCATCCTCCTGACACCCACCCTTCAAGTATTTATAAGTGTTGATTAGGTCCCCCCTCAGACGCCTCTTTTCCAGACTGAAGAGACCCAATTCCCTTAGTCTATCTTCATAGGAGAGGTGTTCCAGTCCCCTCAGCATCTTGGTGTCCCTTTGCTGTCCCCTCTCCAGCAGTTCCCTGTCCTTCTGGACCCGGGGAGCCCAGCACTGGCCCCAGCACTCCAGATGTGCCCTCCCCAGGGCAGAGCAGAGGGGGAGGATGACCTCCCCCCACCCGCTGCCCACACTCTGCTTGATGCACCCCAGGATGCCACTGGCCTTCTTGGCCACCAGGGCCCATCGCTGGCTCATGCCCATCCTGTTGTCCCCCAGGACTCCCAGGTCCCTTTCCCCGGAGCTGCTCTCCAGCAGGTCACCCCCACCCTGTCCTGGTGCAGGGGCTTATTCCTCCCCAGGGGCAGCACCCGACACTTGCCCTTATCGAATTCCATAAGGTTCTCCTCTGCCCAACTCTCCAGCCTGTCCAGGTCGACCTTTAAGTCTCTGCAGATAATATATCTGGATCAGAGTTACAGTTAACAATTATATATATAAAAAAGAGGGCAAAATCATGAATGCTCCCACTCCTGCAAGGTAGTTAGGCACGTGCTTCACTCCCACCACAGCAGATTAAAGTGGTTCTGCCTTGCACTAGATCAGGACGTTATACTCCATATGAGGTCAGAAGTGCTGTCTCCTAGCTGTCCTTGATATATGACTTTGAGTTTGAAGTTCCTGTCCAGGTCAACAAGAGCAATGCCCAAAACTATCCTTGACACAGACCACGTAAGCAGCTCGCCACTGTACCAAGTAAAGTGGCTTTGAATAGGCTTCTCAACAGAAGCAGAAGACCATCCAAAGCTGTATCAAATCTCTGGGGCCTGTTACTTACAGAAAAAAGTCTCCCCCTTTAACAGAAGTCATGCTTTTTATATACCGAATTTACGGGTTTTTGGACTAGCAACAAAATAAATCTCTGTATAAATGTGCATGATTGGAAACCCAATAGAATATTTGGGGGATGTCCCCCACAGCGTACAGCAGTATTCTCCTTTAGTCCAGAACAATGCGCATTACGTGAGGGACCAGGGATACAGCAAAGACGAGAGATGCTACTTCTGAATAGCCTAGTTGATACTGCATGTCAACGCACCAGAAACGTGCCTCAGTAACAACATGATGAAGTCGCTGATGGCCTGAGGCACTAAGCACTGTGGCTATCAACACCCAGCTAGTACACACAACAGCATCACATGCCTTGTGGTATCTCTTTGCTTAATTATTCCAGCTTGAAGCCTAGAAGGGGGAAAAGTGAAACTGCGTTGCTTTGTTTCTTTGTAGGTTTTATTTCTTTGGCTTGTAAAATGTCAGCATATGGGTATAATGAGAAATTACCACACTTTAAGGGTCTGACCACATTTAGTGTTTAGTCTTGCATATCTGAAAGCTCTGATGCTCCTGCCACTGCAATTAGTGGCTCAGAGGATGCACAGCAATAGCAAAGCTTGAATCCTCCACTGCAATGAATCAGTGCAGGCTTCGGTTCTGCAACAGACCACCACTTTCACAGAAATTATCACACAGATGGAGGGCGGTTTGTCCCAGCAGCGTTTGAACTTTCTGCCACATTTCATCACTTAACTGTCATGACAAAGCCACAACAGTGTCTTCCTGACCATACCAGATGTATGTGTTGGTCACAGCAACCAGGCTGGCACTGCTAGAGGTAACCAAACATTCTTCCTCCTGCACCTCCAGTTCCCCTCTGACTGTGGCTGTTTTCCTAAGGAGAGTTTTTAATGCAAAAATGTCCTTTAGCAGCTGAAATGTTCAAGTGATTTTTTTAAAAAATTCACTATAAACAGCATTGAGCTTAAATGTTCTCCTGTAGTATTTCTAACCCCCTATTACCTTACAGCCACACTGAGCTTAGTGAGGACAACAGCCTATTGATAATGGAGAAAAAACCAAACAAGTGCATAGGCATTTTTAGAAATTAGCACAAATAAAACAGACAGTAGAATGGTGAAAAACTGAATGTTATTCTTCAGAATACCTGCAGTGCCACTAATCCAAAACGTGAGTAGTAACACAAATAAAGGGATTTTAGAGTCTGTTCTTCCTCCCATTTAAAATAAGCATTGTTTTAAGGTTTAATACATTCATCAAGCCCCACATATAGAGAATTATTCTCTTTTCCCCCTTTTATTTTTACTTACATAGCTAATTATCTGAATGCAGATGCAAATAAGTAAAATCATCTTAAAAAGATGAGGCTATAAAATAGAATGCAGTTTAAATTGAGAACATCTTTGATTCAAAAAGCTGCAATGCTGGGATGCTGCAGTGGCTCCCAGCAACATCTCCTGGCTTCTAAGGCACACTGAGACCATTCTTCCCAGCAGAAAAAGAAGCTCCCATTGCTTTCAGCTTGACTGGTAGATCAATACATTCGTGAATTTGGACTATTGCTCTTGACAAACTCATTGTAGTTTTGTCAACAGCTCCACATGAAAAGACTTAGGCCTTCTGGCACAAAATGACCAAAAGCCAATAGTGGCCATATCAGGGACTGCATCTTACAGGAATAAAATACATTTGTATTTAAACCGAAACTGTACTATTTTTTCACATGTATATTTGGTGCTGTTGCTGAAAACAGAGGAGAGGATAGCTTACATTTCAGATCTAAAGTAGATGCAGAAACGTTAACACTGCAAAATGAAAGACTACAAAGCTGCTCCTATGATTTTAAATCATGAAGGTAGTGCAAATGTGTAAGGCAATATTCTTTATGGGTTTTTCCTAAAAATGCAAAAAGCATTTTTTGCCCCTGTATTTCTGACAATTAAGCAGCTTAACACAGTCTTTGTTCTACTGACACTTAAAAATGCAGTTTTCAAGTATTTATACTGTAGTTCAACACCTAAAGCAGGAAGAAAGTATAAAGTCTGTGTTCTGAAGCACAAGTAACCCATACTGAAGCGTTCAATCTATTTATAATAGTGTTTCCCTTAGGAACTACCAGTTGGCAGGGTATACAGGCTTGAATCCTGCCATATTCTGTAATGTATTATCAGCCATTAACACTCTGATCAGCCAATAATGTTACACTAAACTTGTCATATACACACGTTATCAGAGATAGTATTTTTCCCCCTAGAGATGCTAAACCCCTTTAAGAACAGTTGAGAAATCAGAAGGTTGTCCATGCCCAGGGCACTGACGTGCCAGCAGCTGGAGTGGGTTAAGAAGCTGCCATATGAGCACACATCAGTCAGAGTTCAATAACTTCATCCAATTCACTGTGTGGGTTTAATTTAAGCTTCTGAAGCCTCTTTGAAGCATCTGGGAGGACTCACTCCTCCTGGCCCACCATCTCTGTTGCAGGGACAGTCACTTTCAGCAGGGCAGCAAGGTAACGCTAAGATTTTAAACTGCTCCAGTCATTTGCAAAGTGAACATGCATCAGTGGTCTATGTGTTTCAAGTGCTTTTGGAAATGTTACCCAGATTCAAACTGAGATAAGGAAGTAGGTCTAGAGGCATCAATTCACACAGAAATTAAACTGAAATCAAGCACTATGGTGAAGGACAAAAAAAAAATTCACATAAAAAATCAAAAACTCTAGACCAAGATCCTTCTGGATTTAAAAATGGCCAGCAAAAAAAACCAAACAGATGGGGCAGATCTAGTCCAAACACAGTCCTTTCTGTTTCTCCTGTTTCTCTTCTTAAACAGTCAGTCTAAAATAGGCTTTCATCTATACCACAGCAACTGTCTGAACAGAGGCAATGTCAACTTGCTCCACACACTGCTTTATCCAAGTGTTTTAACACTGTTCTGGAAGAGCTTTCTTTAAGAGAAGGGGTGTAGATCAAGTTTCATTCTAGTTAGTTACCTAATCAATACAAATAGGACTAGGACTTAATGTAGAACTCCTGAGAGATCGTAATAATCACCCACAGTTAATTATGAAAGCCAATCAATGAGCAGGAGGTTTTATGTGTCATTTATATACCTTAAATCAAACTTCTGAAATTAAACTTTGATTCCTAACATGATCAGATGTTGCAGTACTAAGCAAAACAATGCACCAGCAAGCACTGCCCCAAAGGCTGACGGCAAGGGCTACACAGGATGGAGACAGGAGAGCATGAGCAGCCCTGAGACACCAGCAAGGGGAGGCACAACAACAGAGTTGAGACAGTGGATACAGAACAGGCATAAAAGCAGTGAAATAAGCACCTATAGCTATCTTTTTCTCCTGTTCCTTCAATCAAAGAGGCTACCTTCCAGTGGTCAAATGAAAGAGAAAGACAGTAGAAGGCAAGGTTCCCAGACCCGGATCTCAACTGTGGGAGGTAGAGGGAAGAAAAAGAGAGAGGAAGAAAGTTTATTTCATTATCTTGTCCTTGTTTCTTACTGTAGGAAAGTCTGCAGAAACCGAAGGTTTACCATTTTTGTCAAATTTATGACACAAAATACATTATGATGGGTGATTAACAAACTCAAGCTTTCTGTCAAAATGTCATGTGACCCTCTGTGGGTTTGTTCTGGTATTACCATTATGTATTTACTACTATAATTTTCTTTAGTATCTAACATAGTTGAGTAACTTTGCAAGCAGTGAGATCACAGTTCAAAGAAAGCTGGAAACATGCAGAAGAGGCTATTCATTGTGCTATTTTTACTATTCTGAAGTCCATACCATGAACAACGATTCATAAGAGCCTCAGGCTGGAGGAGCACTTGCAAACCATACGAGCTTGCTTACTCATTTATTTGTTTGCACTGATTCATTACGTTCCTCAGTGTAAAATCTATGGGACTCGAGAGAAAGCACTAGGGAGAAATTCTGTTTCCAGAAGAGCTCTTCCACCCACCTTGCCCTACCAAGATGGTGGAGGTCACACAAGGGTCTGAGCACACACCTCCTGTGTCCGCTCCTGAGAGCTAGAGGCTCTCCTGGCTGGGTGAAGGGCCCCTACATGCCAATGGAGCACACTCCCTCTGCCGGCTTCACTCAGTCACACTCAGTCCACAACAGGGTACAAACAGCTATTAAAACAGGCATATTTTTTGTTAGCTTGCTTTAAGTCGTACATTAAAGCATTAATTTTTTTTGCCCCTGTAGTCCTGAGATGACATTAACTTTTGGTGGGTCTATGCAATTATTTTGGAGAGGTTTGGCAAAGTTCATCATAGCATGCAGTTACAAAAGCAAATTAGTGTTTCCACGTGATGCAGTGGCATTATGGACCCAGGAAGCTATTAGAATAAGTATGAATAATAATTAAGAAGAATAATATCTACTTCACCTGTGAATCTCTTGTTATGACAGTAAAAAAAAGTGTGTCTGCCCAGGCCTATCCACATTTTAGTTTGAGCAGAAGGTAGAGAGGAGGTTAGTTTTCTCTGCATGCACTGGTTGTTTTTACATAGAGCGAGGCTGATGTTTTGCTATTGCTGACTTTGTCTTCATTTCACTGTTCTGCCTTGAGATTATATTTTTTTATCCTATCTAGCAGGTTGCTTAGAAGCCTGGGCAATAAGTTCCCATGTCCATATGTTGAAATCAAAACAAACAATATACATCAAAACAAAGACACTGTGAATATTTCCCATTTCTAATATACAGCTCATCTATTATAAAGGAGAAAAGAGTGTGTTGGTACTTTATCACTTTAGCGTGTTTAACTTTAAAAGTAAAATCTTAAACACACAGAAATAGCCATGGGCATCTTAACGATCATAGACTTTATTTATCTTAAGGTTAGATTGGGGTTAAGATTGAATCTCATAGCTAGTATATCTGAATGGTGGATAATTGTGCCAGGTACAATAACATGAATGAGCACTGTTACTTAAACATCTGAAAATATTTGGGTGTAAAAGCCTAAGACGGTGAAACGGTGTGACACTGGGTTGTAATCAATATTTTTTTTCAAGGTAAAGTGAAATCCACGAACATACTTGACTAAACATGTCAGCTGTGAACAAATGAAAATGACAGCCCTGAAAGATTAGCTAATAGCTCTGTGATTCATATTTAAGAGTGAATAATACTGAAAGAATTTGGGGCATACTCAAATACGGATAAGAGGAAACCACACAAAAGGCACAAGTATCAGGCTCAAAAAGAAGGGACAGCTGACATGTAAATCTGAATCTAGCTGCTGATACCCACGGGCACAAGCAAGATTAAAGAGGTATTAGAAAAACTTGGTTTTACAAGAGAAAACTGGGCAATAAGGGGAGAGAGAGGAGTGCAAGAAATAATTAGACACTTGCAGAGCACAGACTATGTCACTTCTCCCCAAAGCTGGCAGCTCTGCTTAAACATTACATATTCCCATCACACATTTACGAGCATTAAAAAACGTATGGCATACAAAGGTCTGGCACCACAGGTAGCAATTAGAAATCTCTATATTTCCAATTGATCTTATGATAGATAAAGTCAGATGTGACATAAGATGATTAATCTCCAGAAATACAATAATCATATATAGTAATACTTGCTACTGCTCATTTATTTCCTCTTCCTTGCCTTGACTCTCGTCAAGTCCCTGATACAAAACCATGTAAGGCAGATAGTTACTTTTGTTCCAATCTTACTTTCTGCCTTACCATATTGTTCCTAAGACACCACGCTATCTTTAAAACATGTACAAAATGGAAATCGTGTCAGATTCTGTTACTGTCCTAGAGCCAACATTTTAATACCATGCTATTAGTTCTATATTTAATACTAAAATGGTAGCAGTACCTCTTCCGCAAAGTTAGTTTTCTTGTCAAGCATTTCTCGTAATGTCTGAAGAATTTTAATGCAGAGTTTTTCTTCTTTCTCCATTAGCTTCTTTGTGTGATTAATCAACCTTAAAGTAAAATATTAAACCTTAAAGAGCATTGCACATTGTTGTTAAGCCATACTACAATTTCTTTATGCAAAAATTGCCTGTCACTGTATTTTTCCTCAAGGAAAAGAAGGAAGAGGAGACAAGAGAAATCATAATTAAAAAGGAAATGTGACTTTCAAGGTGTTGTGAGTTTTTCCTGTCAATTTGCATATCTTACTGCCCATACAGAAGGCAGAATTCTATATCCGCTTTTTACAAGTGCTTCCAGATTAAGATCCAAACTTGCTATTTCATCCTTTCTTTAAAGCTAACCATGTAGTCATTTTAACCTTTATTTCAAGATAACCAATGTTCCCCATGCATCTTGCAAACTTTAAAAGCTACAACCTTTACATCTTCCAACCTTGATGATGGTTATACTTATTATATAATTAGCAAATGGCATCCAGCTTAAAGGATCACCAAAAGCCTTACATGGAAGCACTCAGAAATGTAGATATTTGGATGAAAATAACCATTGTTTACATTCACACAACTACTTTACAAGACTGTTTCAAGTCAGAAAAGAAGGTACATTTCTGACTCCAACTACGACTGTGATAGGAGTTTGGGTTTCAGTTGGCTTAAGCCAGTACCAGAAGCAGCCTTTCTGTCTCTGTGCAGAGCAAGTCCTTCCACTGTTTCATCTCATTGCTGGAGAAATGTTTGTGAAAACAGAAGGGAGGAGGAAATCTGAAGGCCTTGGACAGTCCAAAACAATGCATCTCTCAGGCCTAACAATACAACTAACAATATTTTTAAAGAGTTACACCTCTATCTCGGGATTCCTGCATGGCTCTGCAAAGCATTCCTTTGCCATGGAAGTTAATTAAATAAAACAGAAAACTGTTTATTGCATTACATGGGCCATGTCCAGCAGCCCTTGATTTGATTTGATGCTGACTTTGTAAGGAGTTTAGACAGAGGGGATGGGATGGGACAGGCTCAAAATTTAATTTTTCCAAACATATAAAGTATACTGTTATAACACCACCTCTGCAGAATATGCAAAAAGCCAAGGAATCAGGAGAGATGCCAAATGCGTTCATTTTCCCCAAGTTAGCTCTATTTAAATTATAGTTTCTCAAGGGCAGCAAGGGCATCTCACTTGAGGACTATTAAAAAAATTGCAAGACTCTATTCCAATGCACAGACTGCAAATAAAACATCTAATAATTCAATACCAGGTAGGGGTGCCAGTGAAATATATTTTTAAAAGAGCTGCTGGCAATTTAAAATAAAAATCAAAAGATTTACTTGCTTTACAAAAAAAAAAAAAAAATCTAACCCTGAGCACCCCACCCCATCTCACTATGAATTCTTGAAATTTCTGCCATGGAAAGTCTAAGTTTGTGCTGCAGATTTGGAGAAACTTAACAGGAAAAGTAGCCCATTAAGAAAACAGCAGTGGTTGAGCCTGTCACAGCTTTAACAAGCTACTAACATTCAATTTCTAGGCAGGCAAGGCAAGCAACCTCTTTCTCTACTCATCTACAAACTCCTGAACGGCTGAGAAACATAAAACATGCAGCAAAAGACCTCAGTTTAAGCTTTCAATATGAACTCAGACACCTACATGCTTAAGTCACTTGAAAGGTGAATGCTGTTGAAAATTTTAACTCCCTGACACCTTTTCCAAAGAAGCAAACGGGCCTCTCCTTACACCACTTACTTGGACATGAAAGCACCACATCTAATTCTGGCATCACTCCCCTCCGGAAAAAGAAGTTCTGGACTGTGCAGCACATCAACCAGCACGGAGAATTCAGCTTGCATCATGGGAGTGAACTGCTGCTCCAAGGAGGACACTACATCCTAGGGAAAAAGAAGAATGTAATTCATACCTATGTCTGGCCAAGGAAACTAGAACATGGCTGTGAAGCTGAACAATCCTGTGCAATGGGCTATTTCACCCACTTCAGCCACAACAGCCCACGTTAAACCAGGGGACAGTAAAGCAATCTCATGCCTTTCTTCATGCCACTCCTCAAGCAGGGGGAAGGTGCCCATTACTATCTACCTTGCTGTTCTCTCAAATTTCTCCTCTGCAGTAATGCCCACAAACCACTTGGCAACAGACAAGACGATGGTGTGCTGGAAAAACACTGCTTGTCATACATGGTTGATAGTGTATTCCCGGAGGTGTTGCTTCCTTGGTATTTAGGACTCCTCCATTTGCCTGGGTCCTGCCGTTTTCTTAGTTCATCAGCTCCTGATGTAATTTAATCACTACACACACAAGGTGATCTCCACCTTGTAGGTATTCTCCAGTGACACAAATCTGGCATAATGGCTCCTAAAACCCCCAGTATGTCCTCTGCAGTCAAAACAGGACATGTGACGATGGAAAGGCAGAAAGGAGATCGTCTCTGAGAGCCACTTTGGGGAAAACTACGTACTTCCTACCCCTCACTCTTGACTTCTGTAGGAGCTGAATTCAGATCATAGATCAAAAGGCCCTGCATGATGGCTTCACTGTGAAGAAACGCCAGAGAAGAGCTGAGCCCTCTGTTCCCCCCATCTAGAAGTGCAAAGGTTGCCGTAATCCAGCACTAAAAATGCAATGGATCTCTCTCTGGTGTTTTCCACTCTTGGCACATATTAGATAAATGCACTACCACAACTACTGCCCAAGCCATTTGCTACTTTTTGTACCTGTAGCTTTTCTATTATATTTCTGTAATCCCAGGCAGGCCCACCAAGCGCTTCTTTGAAACGAGGTCCACTGCGGGCTGACATCCTCCACCCCATGGCTGCCCTCTGCACCATGTTCGAGTGACTCTTCATGAACAAGGTGTTGACCTGGCTGTCCAAATCCACTGGAATTGCAATCCCACGGTTCTTTGCTTTAGTAGGAAGAAAAAAGAAGAAATTTTCAATGGCAAAACCATGAAAATCTTGTGAAGATCATGGTATGCAAAATCCTGATATTCCCGAAGTTAAGGGGCAGGGGGATCTCACTTCAACAGGCTTTAAATATAAGGATCAAAAACCTAAGCCGATAAAAAGCAGCCATTATCCAGTTAAAGCAAGCAAGATGTACCATACAGATGTTTATTTTTTTAAAACAGAATAATTTTTTTACTAACTTTAAAAAAAAAATCAGATCCAGAGACATTAATAAGAGAAAAAAAAAAAAAAAAAAAGAGCACGCATTATTATTTCAACAGCTAGTTTTACTCTGTTCAGAAGTAAATTCAAAAATTCTTTCTAGTGGATATACACACATTTAGCCAATTTATCCCAAGTGCAATTTGTTGCTTTTCTGTGTATTTCTCTTGCAAAGACCTTGAGAAACCAAGTGCATACAAATTAAATTTGAAAAAGACTGTCTTCTTTTCTCTCCTTCAGTTTTCTATACAGCCAGGGTTGATAAACCATGAGATTCCCGGATGCCACTGCAATATAACCAATAGTTAATAAACATGTGATAGTTAAACAACCTAACCTCATTGCAATTTTTAAAAATGCAATTTTAAAATATTTTTTTTAGACTTAAGGGGCAGGAAGTGACAAAATAGAGAATATCAAAGAAAAAAAAAACTGAGGAGAGACTTGCACAAATTCTTACAGGGCATCCACTATTAAACTACTATTGCGTCCTGAGCTGTTGCTTGAAACACAATGTCCTTACAAAAATCTTTGTGTTAGCTGCATCTCTCCATTCCACTGGAGATCAGAGTGACATTGGTCTATGGATCAGCAAGAGTCGTCTGAAATTCAGCAAATAAACAAGAGATTGATGCAGCCACGTATCTGTTTGAGAGATCAGGTCACGTTCCAGTGATTAGGCTCTGTATTCTACGTCACTTCATTTCATTTCCATGGCACATTTTATGTTTAATAAAAACTTTAAAGTAAAATGGAGAAGCAGCTCTCGTTCATTTGCAATAATGAATAATAACAACTAATTTTTCAGTTTTCCTTATTGAAACAAGATGAATTTTTAAAAACGTGTTAGCCCATATTACAGGACTGCACAACGTGTCTTTGAGGCATTTCCCCACCATTCTGCCGTAACCTGTACACTTTCCACAATTGTGGAAGGCAGCAAAAATATTCCACCCTTCCCTTCCAGTTCTTATAACATATACAACTTTAAGTCCTGAACTTGTGAAGTCAACAGATGCCCTTCTTTGCTGAACAGTCTATGCATCAAACCCCACAGGAGTCGGTGCAAGCAGAGAGTCAGGCAAACCGCTCTGAGGGATGAAGGCTCGTGTGCTGCCAAACGGCGAGTCACGGATCCCAGGCAGAAAGTTTCTCTCCCCTCAAATACTACATTGTAATGGCAGCATCTATTATAAACCTAAATTTGGCTGTGACACCTCAGCCCCCAATCTCACAGCAAGACTGCTCTGTCACACGTGTTCTCATCCTTTTAATAGCTCCCGTGGGTGCAGGGCACCCTCCTCTCTTCCCACTGCCAGGGTGTATCCTGATGCAGGACCAGGGCCTCACGTGCGGATTAGGGTGTTTAACTGGGATGGAAGAGAGAGCTCTTGTTCTATTTCTGGTGGGCACTTTCTTTTAAACAGTTGACCATTGGGAATTAAAAAAAATTTTCTTAGGTCAAGATGGGAAGACACATTTTCCCACAACCGTATACGAATCCTCGGCAGCAGATGTACAGCAGTTTCCACACTGGCAACTGACTTTTCCTTTTTACTCTTTTTTCCTTTCCACTCTCTATTTGTTTTGAAGGCAAGGTTCCTGATTATCATGAGGAAAATACCACGTATGGCTGGTCTTTATTACTAATGACTGTTTTTCCATATTACTTGACTGGGTTATTTTTCAAAACACATTTGCCCTGTTGCTGCTTACTTTATTATAGAAGTCCATTAAAGTTCTGCTGGTGCGGGTAGGGAGCTTCAGCCTATTAATCCAATTTATTGTGTCCTAATGTCAATCACTGGAATGTTATTGGACAATGCTCTCTTCTCAATTAAGTGGTATATATGCAGAATCCTGATATATCCAGGAATAAATTTAGCAATGGGGAGCCTGCTGTTCAGAGGAAAACCCAGACTTCTGCAGTCCTATAGATGCCATTTGAAGTTAACAACTTCCATCAGCGTCTGAGGAGCAGTCAAGGACTATGATTGTTCAAAGAGTTGCAGCTAATTAAAACTATCATAAAGAAAACCAGAGGGAGAGGAAAAAAAAATACTCCTTTGTTTTGAACAGATCTTGTATGTATAATTCCATTTGTAATTAAGATTTGTATTGGTTGTCAAAGGGCACTGTTGAAGTCTAAGCTATAAACAAAGCCTTTGTCTTCTTATTTCTTTGCAGCTTGTAGAAAGTTTATCTTTCATTTGTTTCACATTTCATTATTTAAAACAACATGAAACATATTTTTACATTTTGGAAAGCTGATGAACAAATGTGAACATAAATATTTATTTTTAATTTAGGTGTTGTAGGCTGCTTTTCTCTTCAAAATGTGTCAATCTCCCTTAAAGTATGAGCATAAAATATTTAAAAGCATGTTTATTTTTGTTCCACTTAGAAATACTTCTGGACAGCACTCAAACTTGCAAAGTAGGGTTAGAGCTGGTAGACGAAGGAGCCAGGAGGGGGTACAATTCTGTCTTTCGTCTTACTACTGAACTTGGGAAAAAAGCATGCTGTGTGGCTGTATGTAAACAGCTACCATAGGTATCTAAGCAGGGTGCTTGCCACGATGGACTGTAACACGGCTTCAGCTAAGGTAAATTCTGCCGTGCAGTGGAGGGCGTAGCACAGGCTCATATACTGCCCAGGTCCCACCTAGGGCACCCTGCACAGGGCTAATTGCACCACGAACACATTACACTGGTTTTGCCAGTGTCAGAGGAAATGCAATTTGCTGGGACATCCTTTGCACAACTAACTCAATCTGCTACTCACAATTATGCTATCAGCAGTAGCCACAGTTGAGCCAAGCCAAGCAAGCAAACGGTACACACGGAAATGGTAAGCGGCACAATGCCGCAAATTCAGCCAGGCCAGAGTAAAAAGTTCTGCTCTGTGCTGGATGGTTCTGTGTGTATCCCCTGCATCAGCAGCTTTCTTCACCTTTGCTGTTTAAGCTGTGAAAAAGTACTCTGAGATGGGGACTCAAAGGAGAAGGGCAACGTTAACATCAAGAATCAAGGAGGTAAAAATCGCGCTGCTCTCTACGAGTGAGCCGGACTCCAGCAAAGTCCCAAGACACAGTCCCACTGCTAACAGAAGGGCTGAAACGAGCTAAGATGTATTTTGTTAAATTACCTGCAATGCTCTTCACAGAAGCACAGAAACTGTAAGCAAAAGGACCTCTTTCAGGAACGCTTGATGAAGCACTCTCCTTTCACTGTACCGCCTACCTAAGTCTCAGGATCAGTTTAGGACTGAGGATTTCCAGGAATTGGCCCTTGCCTGTAATTTTCCTTGGAAGTCCATTCTTCAGAGTAACCTACCTTGCCATAAGGAAGCCTGCTGTTCTCCTTAATATTTTTCCCTAATTTTATATTTCATTCCATTAGCCTTTGTAGTATATCCAAAATACAACAGTATTTAGTGGCTTCACAGCTATCTAGAACACTTTGTGCTACCCTAAACCATCCCTGGCCTGGATATGCCAGGGGACACACAGATACTTCACCCCTTAAAGCGCCTCAAGGAGGAGTGTGAGGGGCAATCCGAGTCACAAAAAAGCCACAGCTGAACCTGGCGGTGAAGCCTTTGCGCTCCTTGCTGTGTACACCCTTCTGGTAGTTGCAGAGAGCTATATCATGTTCTCCCGCACTTTCCAGTTGTCACTTAACAGAGCGATGCATATTTAGTTCAATTAATTTTGCTCCATAAATCAGTCCCTCCAGCTCCTTAATCATTTACTGACTGCTTAACAAACGCATTTGGATGGTGAGACACTAATGCTAGTGAGAGCAAGACTTTTTAAAGGAAATAAAAGCTTTGTGTAGACAAGACACAAGCCTGCCAATCTCGTATCCTTCAATTGGATGTTTTTTTCCAACAGAAAATCTACGCTAAAATATTTATCAGTCTGTAAAAAGATCATCATTGAATTTTTCTTGCAATTAGGAAAACACAAACAGTTAAAATAGAATAAAATATGTGCTTCATCTGAAATGTATTCTTCTTGCTGTCAAAAAAGTAACAACAGCATAATTATTTTATTTGAACTAAAAATTGAAAATGAAGGTATAGCTTTTTATAAAATGGAAAAGAGATCTTAAAACCAAAATGGGAAGTAAAATAAAGTATTTTCAGGGCTGAAAAAAATTTTTATAGGAAAGCTCTTCTATATGGACATTCAGATATGCACAATAATTCTAAAGAGGGAATAAAATGTAACCTAGATTTTATGTTTAATGTTTCCTGCTTGTAATTTGTCAAGGAAAAGGAAAGGGCTTTAGCAGACATAAAAGCATGGTCAAGGAGCACCACAGGAGAGGTTTTTTTATCCTGTATGAAGGCGTACTGGTGAGCTGAAATTGGACAATAAACACTCAACTAGAAAGGACTTCCCCACTCCCTTCAGACCATCTGCTCTCCCTTACAGACAACTCACGTTCTTTAATATCTTTTGAAAAATGTATTGAACCACACTGAAAAATGAAGCTAGCCTTTCTGCCATCCCTCCTCCCTCCATTTTCTCTTGGCCCATTGACCAAAATCATCCTTCCAAAGTTGGTTCCAAACCTCTGAGTTACAGTCTAAATTTATTTAGGTTATTTACATCCTAGCATAATTTATGTCCTGTTGTTTTTGGGTGAGCACTGTCCTTTAGCTTAAATGTCTCTTCTTCATGTCTATTTATCTTCCTAAGTACTTTTAAAGAGCAAGAACAGAGGCCTTTGTTTTGCTAGGCAAAACACATGGGACTCCCGTAGTCTCTTCTTGTAGCACGGTTCTCCTTTCCCCCAACAGTCACAGTAGTACTTCCTCTATTCCTGTTCCAGTTTTGAACTTAGGAAATAGCAGTCTTACAGGACTCGCCTCCAATTTTGTAGGATGGTAACAAGGATTCTCCTTTTGCTTCTTCTGCACAGCATCCTAGAATGCAATCTGATAACAACTAATGTAATTTGGCTTGCTAACAAATTTTTTTAAAGGGTTTGCCAAGAGAAATAGTCTAACAAAATGCAGGTTCCTCTCTGCCACTGTTTACTCATCTGGGAAATTCCAATTATTTCATTATTGGTGGTAATAGCACAGCCATACACATACTGCATCCTTGGAATACACACACAGTAGCAGAGAGAAGATGCAATCTGTAAAAATGTAAGGGAGAAAGCTAATGGATACTACAGAGACAAAAATGTAATACAACTAGATTCAACCTTGTAACAGGAGAGAAAATTGATGCTCAAGCGTGAAGACATAAGAATCATGACTTAATTAAGAAGCAAAGATAGTTCTTTGCGTGGGTCCTGAAAGACTGGTCAGCCCTGGGAGAAAGACCCTGCTCCAGTACAATTTAAGATACACAATCCAGATCTTTAGTTGTGAGGACAGGTGATGCTCCCCAGTTTTACCGTAGGGAAATACAGTAGATGGTTTAAAATGCAGACTTTGGGACTGGCCTCCATTCCTTCTCGGTCTTGGAAAGACTATAAAATGTAGGAATTGAAAGTCCTTTAATAATGAATTAATCTGAAATAAATTCAACTGTTAAAGGTCTTAAGTTCTCTGTTTTCACAAAGATGAGGGGACTTTTTAAACATTTTTCATTTGTAGCTATTTTACCAGTGAGATGGAAGCTGTTTTGATCATTCATTATTTGGACTATATTTTTGCGCAAAAGCTCAGTTCTGTGTAATAACAGAGAAAGAGCAATAGTGATATATGCATAATGCGTTAATTCTCGCTACTGTGATAATCTGCTTCAGAAATACGTATGGACAAGATGCATTAATATACATATATTATTTCGTAAGTGTTTCTTATCCATGCCAAGTAGCCAAATTACTGGGTAATAAAAACCTAAGGCACGTTGCTATCGTTGTTCCAAATCTCTCGTAGCCACAGAGGGGTCTGCTGAAGAAGACAAGCAAACCTCGATGCTTCTTGCTGAACCAGAGGCAGGTAACTGCCTGGAGACAAAGCAGCAAGCGAAGCTTGAAAAGCTTATGAAGTTTTTCCCTAGTGGTCAAGTGGAGTTGAAGTACCAGGGTTGTAATAAATTAGCTTCTGCAACATATCCTTTTGTTGACCTGGAAGATAATGCACATTCTTACAGTGCTCGTAAGAAGATAGACGCCGAGATCTTAAGGTCTGGAGGCAATACTTATATCCACCTGCCAGCAACAAACTAGTAAGCACTGAGCAGAATGTATGTTGCTTAAACTTGCTCTGAAATGGGTCTTTTAAAAGTGCATTATTATATGGATTTTTCATATCTTGGGAAATCTGTGTATGATCTTTCTTCCTGCTGAGATTCATTTCTAAATCCAGGGCTACGACACCAAAAGAAAAAAAAAATCATGTTTGTTCTTTCAACTCTATACTACATTTATTTTCCATCAAAAGTCTTTGGTCCCTGCTGTAAATCTGTCCAATACTCTATCTCTCTGATATAGGCAAAATCTTTCTAGAGGGTTTTTTTTAAACCCTGCTGTGAAACATGAAGGCCCTAACATTAAAGCTGTCAGACTCTCAAGTCAAAAAAAAAAAAAAAAAAAAAAAAGGCAGAAGAGTGCTCACAGATGCCTAGCCAAAATCCAAACCGAGTCCATATACACAGACAGCAAAAGAGGCAAAAAAAGGCTGCCCTGCTTGTATTATGGAAGAAACCTCTGCCTTCTGAAAGAGAAGCACCATTTTGTACGGTGAAACACCCGTTAGAGCGAGGCACCGGGCGCACACTGCAATCACCAAAGGGCCTCAGTTTTAAAAGCCTGTGGTACCCCCAGCTGGGGCAGTTTTTCTAACGCTTTCAGCAGAGCAGAGCAGGCCTACTCAATTAGCCCCAGCACCGTGCCTAAAAACAGTGAGTATCACCGGTGGTTAAAACCTCTGCCAGCCAGCCAAACTTTTGCACAGGGGTGTTTGTTATAAACTCCCCTCCTTCTCTGGCTAACGTGCTCTTTGGGGAAATCCCCCTCACCAGTTCCCTTATACCCCCCTTTCTGCACTGTCAAATAAAACACCAAATAAAAACGCGTGGTAATTTGCTAACACAACACAACGCAATTTTTATCATGCTCAATATTGATACTAGTGATGACTCTAAAGAGTTATTATGATATGGACGAGGAGATGGGTGAAGTGCATGCCAACACGAGCTTTCAGGGGCAGCTCTGAGGCTGGTGCCCGGCTGCTGCTGCTGCTGCAGGGAAGGCACCGAGGAGGACACAGGGTGACAGCCTTCGCCAGCAGCTCAGCTCCACTCTGCCGTGTCTGAGAGTGCCCAAGGCACGGCTGGGGTGCGATGGGTGGGAAGCCAGAGTAGTTGAGACGACTGGACCCATGGGACAGCACAAGAGCATACTTATAAAAAAAAAAAACACAACTGTAAACCATCTCCACAAAACAGCAAAAAGAAAGGAAAGAAAAGACTATAGCAGAAGTAAGAATCAGATTCACCAAATAGGGACCAGTGTCACATATCTAAAGAAAACTCCAGACATCAGCTATGCCTTGCATTCAGGCTTCCCTCTGGCTCCCCCCGGAACAAGAGGCACACAGACAACTCCCTATGGAAGACCACCAGCCCTTTCACATGCTGTTGCGCCCGGCCAAGAAGCTGCATGTGACAGCATTAAGGTGACCCATGCTTTCCCTCTCAGGCTGCCGTGGGGATGAGTTCAGCTCGGCTGTCTCGGCACTATGCTCCGGTGTCTCCAAATATCCTCATCTCGGTGAGATAACACAGTGATGTCCCGGAGCTAGAATTTGATTTTAGGTGTAGCTCTACAGAAATTAAGACCCCAAGCTGTCTAGAAGTACAAATAGGGCATGCTTGGTCTCAAAAATGCTCGCACCTGACCTACTTCTTTCCCCTTTCCCCAGACTCCCAAAGGAAGTAATTTATCAATGACTCTTTCCAGAGCTGCCAGAGAGGAGTAGGGATGTAAGTGTTAAACACACAAACAAGGATTTGTAGGGGTAGAGCCTTTTTTGAGACTGTAGAAGCTGTAGCATAAAGGAAATAAGTCTTCAGTTTCCAAAGTTCTCTTGCCAGATGGGGCCATAATTAAATCATTTGCACAACAAATAAAGAAATCGAAGGTTTCTAAGTTTTCAGGTAACTGCTTATTCTCATTCACACAAAAAGTTAATGAGGTGTTTTGGCTAAAATGTAAAACAATTTTCCTGTAAAGCTATTCCAAAATCTAAATTTAGAGAGTCATAGAATCACAGAATGGGTGAGGTTGGAAGGGACCTTTAAGATCATCAAGTCCAACCATTAACCCCCCCTGACAAAAACCCCTTCTAAACCCTGTCCCTCAGTCCCACATCGACCCTTTTCTGAAACACCTCCAGGGATGGGGAATCCACCCCCTCCCTGGGCAGCCTCTGCCAATGGTTAATAACCCTTTCAGTGAAAATATGTTTCCTGAGATCCAATCTAAACCTGCCCTGACATCACTTGAACCCGTTTCCTCTTGTCCTAAAAGTCAGTTGTTGCAAGGCCACAGATGCTGCAGATGGTTAAGCGACCCTCTCATATTGTTCTATCCCTATTTATTAAAACTTTTTTAAAATTGCATCATCAATAGAATTTAGCCAGTTTCTATATATCTCTGCCTCTACTCACTTTTCATTCACACTGAGCAGAACCTTATTCTACAAGCAATCAGAATAACTGACTTTCAGACACTATTGAATAATCCTTTTTTTCTGTCATGGCAGAAGACTTTAAAATTGTATTCACAAAATTTAACTGAAGAATGAATTTTTGCCAGTCTTAGCTATGTACTGGTGAAGAATTTTTCTTATTTTAGGATAAGAAGTTTTAAATCTTCCACTTTAACATGGCATTTAAATTTATTTGAAAGCATGTAACTTCGTAGCTGCCCTGAGGCCCAAATTTCATCTCAGCGCAGGCGCAAGGCTGACTGCGTAACAGCAGTACATGAGCGGGCCTGGCGGTGAGGAGTAAGCAGAGAAGCTATGGAGTGGCACAATTGTGGTTTCCATCCCCAACTCCCTGATGGGACAACACCTGAAGAAGCCCAGGACCATGACTGACAATAACGAATGCATCTGCCAGGAACTGAGGGGGAAAAAGAGGAGTGTTCTCTGATGCACAATTGCTATACATCACTGCTTACAGCAGCTTGTGCCAGTGTAGCCCAGCACGACCAGAAATGCCTAGGTTTTCTCATAGCTTATGTTGGCTATTACAACTTGCTTGAGGTAAAGTTCAACCATCGCTCACTTAGCAAACATCTCTCTGACCTACAGGATTCACCTAACAACCCTATTTGATGGGACAGAATTGAATGGGTTATAAAAAGCGGAAGAATTTAGCCTCAGAAAGTGGGATTTTTGAAATTACCAATCACCAATACCAATCTCAGGATTGTAGAGTCAAATTAAAAACCGTTCAATCTCAAGTCTGATCTTAAACCACAGAGAACAATAATGAAAGTAAAACCCGGCACCTACCCACTTCAGCCAAAGTCTTGATGCATGACTCCACTGAGGCTTTCTGCGTTGGGTTTGGCCAGGTACAGTTGTAAATTCTAAAAGCAGACTGCAGCAGCTGAATAAAAACAGGCTGATGTGTCTGAAAACAAATAGACAACATGGAATTTTACTCTTTAGCATCTCCTCACAACTGCCCTAAGGTCTGACGCAACGTACACCACAGGCAAGGGGTTTCAGCCTGTAGACTCAAGGTACAACTCCGTTACATTCTCTTTGCTCTTCAGGAGAGGAGGAAGCAGAAATCAATGCTGCACCCCTAAAAAGGCCAAATCATGAGTTCTTCCTCAGATCACCACTGATATCAGGCAAACACAGTACAGAGCAAAAGGACAGTGAAGTGTTCCCAGTTCTCAGGTATGTGTCCCTTTTGTCATAGGACAAAGCATTTTTCTCACACAAATACAAAGATAGACCTTGATTCTGCAAAGATACCCTCTTCAGTGAACCAGAGGCAGGGGTCGATCTGACCATATTGAGCTGTCTCATGGTTCAGAGCTGGAGGGGTAAAAATTAAGACTAAGTGTTTTAAAGATGAATTAAACTGCTGGCCAGTGGCATGAGAGGGGACAGAGAAATTAAAGGAGACTGTGAAGATATAGCATTCCTATCTGGCTAGCAGAAGGTATCTCATTAATGGTCTGAATTACATATTTGTCTGCCTCTCTTTTCCTTACCTGGAGGCTGGTGCTGTTATCTGAAAACGGCGAATTGAAGAAGCCACTCACAATGCTCATTACAGGCTCGGTGACGTATTTCTCCAAAGATGTGTCTGCATGTTTACGATCTGTGGTTGTGTTACAAACCTACAGGGAAGAAGGAGGAAAAAATGAGATTTAGTCTTTTACGTAAGCAAGCTTTATTATTTTGTATTTATTACAACACATGTAACGTGTTCTTAGTACAAAACCATATTATTTTTATACAAAATCTATCAGAGACAACTAAAGAGTTCAAGCTGGATTTGTGATAGCTTATCTTTCTTCTTGGAGGTCCACAGTGTCTTTTGAATCTCCTTCTCTTCTGAACCAGCACATCGCAAGCCACTTACACATTTAGACAGATTCAAGAAGAAAATGGGCCTTTCCTCCCATTGTGGGGCTAGGGTGGAAGAGGATTTAGAGATAGATGAGACAAACACATTAGGTTAGAAAGATTTCATGTGATGTTTAACTTCTCTCTACAATCGGTCACCACAAACGGGTGGCGAAGGTGAAGCTCATTTGCAGGAAAAATGTTTAAAAAAGAGGGAAGGAAAGGAAATAGCATAGTCAATACCAACAGCCTTTAGGATTGTAAACTGCAAGAGAGACAGCACTACTTACAAAAGCCACTTGGGGAAAATACGAAAGACACGCTAAAAACAATGAAAGAAGAGAACGGATGGTACTGGGACAACTCTGTAGCACAGAAGGATGATTAAATGGTGGGAGGACTAGTACAAAGATTCCTGAAGACACCCTTTGGTACAACACTAAAAGTTTGTTGCCGCATAAATATGTCATGCTTAAAGAAGGGAAAAAAATTACTGGGGTGGATTACATCCTTCTGTATTTCTTTAATTTCTTTATTTCTTTTCAACAGTTTTGGACATCTATACAGAATCATTTTGACTTTGTAAAACGGCGCTAAAAGGAGTCTCCAGAGAGCCAAACATGGTGAGGAGGGCAAGACACATACTACCTCTTCAACAGCCTTTAAATGAGCAGTTCTAGTCATGGTCAACAAGGAATGAAAGGCAAAGCTGTTCTCTCTTTCACCTCTGCAAGCCACAGACTACTGTAATGTTCTGGGGAATCTATGCGAGAGCAGAATGTATGTTGCTTATAGACTTCTGGGGTAGCCTTCACATTACTATCTGAGCATTTAACACAGCGTCATGAATCTTTGGAGTACATGCTTACCAGTACAGCGCGTTATGGATGGGGAACTGAAGGCCAGAGAAGCTGAGGGAATTGCTTAAGGTCACAGAGAAGAGTTGGTGACAGAAGAAAAAAGATAATCCACAGCACCTGAACCTCACGTAGGGCAAACATGCTGTCTGATTACACACTGACACTGTCACACTTGGACACCACAAGACAGCACTTTCACCAGGAATGTTTTAAGGAAGGTTACTGATGTGATGTTTAAAAGCACCCATGTCCTGGGGAAGATACAGCTCGCAGGAATGCAAAAGCATTTTGAGTATAACACACAAGCATTGTCATACGGTAGGCAGAGAACCTTGAGAGCTACAGAAATCAGGCATCTGGAGAAACTTTGCTTGTCTGCTTTTCTAAAATGTGCCCGACATGCCCTGGGAAGACAGGGAGCTGCTCTAGTGCCAGCACGGTGAATTCAGAAATTGCCAAAAGTAAATTCCAAAACACTTTTAAGCTTTTCCCTTCGCTTGCCTAAAAGGCAGAGCCATATGTGAGGATGCCACTTTGCTCCAACACTGGTCTGAAAAATTCCCAGCGCAGAAGGAATTCAGAAATCCTCTCATTTGTTCTTATCCCTCTGCCCTTTGGGGACTGAAAGATGTTTCCCCGTGGAAGAAAAAACCTGAAATGCATGAAACGGGAGATGAGGATTGAGAAAGCACTGTTTAAAAACCTCTTAAGAGGCTTTGGGACCAAAACTCACATGAATAATACTTCAAAAATTCTGCAGAGAAAGCCAGGATGACTTTACAGCTGTCAGATCCTGGCTCTTCCTTTAATCCTGCGCAGACTACAGCTGCTGACTTACAGGCTGGGCCACCCCCAGGAAAGGGAAGCCTCTCCGGCAGCACCCACTTTGCTTAGTGCATCGCTTTGAGTCATACACAGCCGAAAGTAGGTTGGCAGAAACTGTAGAAACAGGGTGCATTTGAAAGCGCTTTTGGCAAACTGAATTTATACATGAATCCGCCTTGCGCCTGCTTTGCAATGTATCACGTTGTTGAAAGAGAATGACAGTTAGGGACTAAATATTTCCTTCATCCAACCCGAGGATAACACTCTCCATCTTTCACCTTAGTGCTCTCTAATAACAGACTCAGACTCAAAAGCTCCCAAACTCACCCAGTGACAGGCATTTGTGGCAGCTAAAAGAAAAGCATTTCCCCTTCCCCCACACAAAAGCATCCTTTTTAGCTCACTGGAACACAGAGGATCAAAGGGCTCTTTTTCTAAATGCTTTGAAAGCTATTGTAACATCTTTCAGGAGGCTGACAGCAGTCTGACTGTCCTGATAGCTACATATCGCTGATGTATTTATAACACACGGGCTCTGCCTGGGCCCCAGAACACCTAACCTGAACAAATACACTTAATAACCTGGAAGAGACAGCTACCCACAGGGAACTAGTTGGAGAGCAGGATGGGCCAGAGCACTTCTGACATGCTCTTTTAGTTCTCTTAGCCATTAACCAGGAAATTAAAAGGACTAATTAGGCATCTGCCCTGAGGGCTCTGCAGGAGAGCAAAATAAACCTGCATGTTGCCACTCGGTGCCAAGAGCATACACATACACAAAATACAGCATTAATAACACATTCACTCTTCACCTCTGAAGACCTGGAGTCTAATTTCTGTTATGAGAAGGGTATATGAAAACAAGCTCAGCGGTCACTAGCATCAGGACAACCCCACGTCACTTAGCACAGTGTAGTTTGTCTCCAGGCTCATGAAAGGAACTGTGTACAGAGCCTTCTTTCTACACCTCTGCCTCTAGTCCAAAGGGAAAAAAAATTGGTCATGTTCAAGGGCTAGGGAGGGGAATCTGTTTGGAAGGTCAGGGCCACCCTGAAAGGAAATTAAACAGGAGAAAATACTTCTTGGGGTAAAACCAGCAACGTTAAAAATTAGAATACCCCTCTCCAAGGAGGTTTCTGATCTTAATTTTTAAATGAGCTTGGTTTTCCCAGAAGACACTGTCACTGTGGAACACGACCACAAAGACAAGACAAACAGCAGAAAACAGGATTTGCAGAGGTCTCATTACTGCTGAAAATGTCTACTACCAAAAAAAGAGAGCGCAAACATCCCTGTCTTAACCTGTTCCCAGGAAAAAAAAAAGAAGAAAAAACCCCAACCATTTATAAGTTTTCTGTTTCACAGAGAAATGACCAGGTCCCAGTGCCTATCGTACTGTGCAAGTCTTTGTGCTCATTCTTCTTTTATTATGCCATAGTTCATGGTGTTTTCTCCCACTAGGTTTCAAATAAATTATTTTGTGGCACACTATTACTTTGGGGTAAATGTCCACTGCAGGACTGAATTGAGATTCTTTTCCTTTTATTTTTTTATTTCAACAAAACGAAGAATGCAAGGAGTGAGACCTTAAGGATTATAAAATGTAATGGACTGTGGACTGGGAAGAGGTAGGCAAACACTATGACAACATGCTCTATAACATCTCCAAAATACTGTCCAGCTTCAAGGGTCAAATACAAAGTCCACCAGCCACCAAAAAACTGTGGTTCTACTTCTTCAGCAGAAAGAGCAACTCCATTAATTAGTATTAGCATTAAGATCTTACAAGAAGCATTAATCTCCTAGAAATAGATACGTAATGTAAGCTGTAATCATTTTGTCACACTACCTTCCCCTCATAGCTCTATTGTTGTATCTTACCGTTCTGGAAGTCATAAAATATCCCTTGTTTTCCGCCTCCAAAATACCAGGGAATGGAAGCTTAATTCAGCTTCTGACTTGAAACTTAATTCAACAACTAATGACACCATGAAGCTCACTAGGGTACAGAGGAATTGAATGCCTATGGTACCACCTGTGCCCCGTCGCCTTGCAGTCGACAGTTTATGTATGAATCAATATGCTGAAAGTCCATAGCTTTGCACTACCTTTTGCTTCAGCAGTGAGAAAGTAGTGAATAAAAGACAAAAACAGGCCAAAGGTAGAGTAAAGAAGGAACATGAGCTGAAGACTTCTTGATCCCCCAATCCTCACTGTACTAACAGAGCAAAGCAAGAAGATTACAGATGCGGGTTGTTGCTTTTTTTTCATCACCACCACAATGACATGTAACACACATTCCCAGAAGATGTACAGAGACTCTCAACCCTGTGCATGTATCCAATTTATTTTTCTGGAAGAAAAGAGAAAGGAACATGGGTTCCCAACATGCCCTTTTAGAGAAGGAAAACTGCTGGTAATTAGCAGGGTAAATGGTGATAAGTAACATAGAAATGACCATTTGTTAAAAACCCCCTCACACCTATTCTATTGTCAACTTTTGCGTATAATTAGTCAATACAATAAAAGAAGTTCACAAAAAAAATTATTGCCAGTTCAGCTGCTACCCATGACTATACTGTAATATTTAACATCTGACAAAGCTTACCCTTGCCATATCAACAAGGAAGTTCTCAAATAACTTCCAAATATGGTTACTGGCATAGATTTCTTTCATTTCCACTTCAGTGTCCACATAACAGTGGTTAACAAAATTAACATAGGCAATTTTCACCTGCAGGAACAGCAAAAACACAAACAATATGAAAGAGAAGAGTAAAAAACATTAACATGATGTATTCTATCTGGAAAAATACTGAACAATAAAGATGATCTTTCAAGTACTAACAAACCCTAATAACAGTAGTAATGCCTACGTTCAGTGCTGAGGATTTAAGGAGAAGCACAGCAACGAATGCATTGATGTACCTACTGAAAGATAACCTAACGAAAAATGGAAAAGTTTTGCAAACATTCTCTTACTCTAATGACAAAACCCCCACAAAACAAGCCAATAATAAATCTGATATTTAAATCATATTAAGACTACAAGGGCCTGGCTCCAAAGGCAGGAGCTGCCAAAATGCAGGACACCCCTGCACTTGCCAGTTGACGGCTGTGGGTTGGTGCGTTGTGACAGCCTCGCCAAATATCAAAAAGAAGTCTTCAGCAAAGCTGGGACTGCAATCCCTATATTCCCACAATCCTAATGCAGTATTTGCATTCAGGGCGGGGGTAACTGGGATGTAAATGGAAGAGAACGGTCGTGCAGCGCTGAGACTGCAGTCACAGCAGCACAGGGCTCAGCAGGAGGACTGCAGTCCTCTCCTGCATTACAAGTGTGCGTATCACTGAAAATTTCGTATCACAGACAAAGGAGAGGAGATATTGCATATGTTTAATGCAGTCAGGAAAAAACTAAGGTCAGGCTTTTAGGTTTCATTCGTTTGGGCTTTTTTTAACTAGCATCTGTTGAAATGAATGTTAGGAGGAACTTCTGAGCAAAGCACACATTTTTCTTCTTAAGAGAAGAATCAGTTGATCACAAGGGGATTTTTTAAAAGCGTGGTGGGAGTTTTTACTCTTGCAGGTCCCAGTTCTGTTGAAACGAGCCACATTTTTCCACCAGATAGCCTGCAGAAATCCACCCGACCGATACACAGGGCCAGAGCAAGTTCCTTGCAAAGACCGTGAAAAGATTTCTTTTGACCACATCAGGTCTGGTGCAAGCAAACGTTCCCCTTTTGATCAGCATGACTTATCACAGTCCTACTGAAGCACGACCAGTAGTAGCTGCAGAACTGGGCCTCAACATGCAATGAATAAGAAGCTTTGTTGGACTGCAATTGAATTTAATAAAATGAGACTTCACTCAAAACTCTCACTGACTTTAGCATGGCCAGAATGTGACCCATCGTTTCCAGCAAATTCAGGCAGCAGTAAAGCCTTGGCTTGACAAACCACTCAGCTGAGTCTTCGCAGTTATGGCCAGAAGTTATCGGAGCATTAAACTCAGAGTGGCTGGACAAACCGAGGAAAACAAAACAAGGTGTCTGCCCCAAAAAGCTGACAATCATAGCATAAGGGACAAGGAATTTTCTGTTTAAGAAAATACTGGCTGTCCTTTCTCATGCGTTCACCTTAGCAAACCCCACCTGTTTCCTGCCTGTTTTCTGTGCAAATATTCAACTTGTCGGTATATTGTAAACAACAAAACATTTTCTGAGTTTCTAAAAACGTCCAGTCTGCTTCCTCATTCACTGAATCTTACCTCAGGTATACAGTCATCATGGGTCACTACTCTTACTATATCATCCAGTGGCAGGAGTGAATTGCACTTGATCTCCGTGTATACATTCTTTCCTTCTGTACAAGCCGCTAGCAATTCCACTAGAGTGATGTGATACGCTAAGGGTCCGCTCTCGTCTGCTCGATCTCGCTCCGAGCACATCATTTGGAGTAGGACTGGAAACGATGCTCTGTCATTGTAGAATATCAGCACATCTTCGCCGCCATTTATCAGCTGAAAAAGATTCCACAACGTTTTAAGCACCCTGCACTGCAGTCATTTTGGACTCAGTGATCTTAAAGGTCTTTTCCAACCTAAATGATACTATGATTTTGTTAATTTCTTATTTTGTTCTACCTTTAAGTATGCAAAGACTGTCTAGGTAAAAATAAACAACAACCAAAAATTACTCTGATGTGGCTTACCAAAAGCACACGTCAAAACAATATCCAAGACAAATTTCTGCTCTTATCTATGTAAGTGCAAATCTGGACTAACTCACCGAGGAGTGAGTTAATGCAAGGTGAATTTGAAGTTTAATTTCTACGTAGCTCTGTGTTTACCTAAGACAGTACACCATCCTTATTATTTCTCCTATCTCAGTGTTTGTTTGAGTTAATTAATTACCCTCACTTGCTATTGTGAGGCCAGGATGCATTATTATCCCTGTTTTATAGATGGAGACTTGAGGTGCAGAGAGATTGAATCTTCTGTGCTATCTCACACAAAAAGCCTGTGGCTCACCCAGAATTAACCAACCTCTTCTGTGCCCTTGCTCAGCATCGGAAACAAAGGACGACTCTTCCCAACCTATGCAAATTTGGCAGGTGGGTCCTGACATTGTCAGTGTCATGCCAGCACTTCCATTTAACAGAAAATGGTATGTGATAAATATTTGATTTTGCTACAAGTGCGCTGCTCATGTCAAGGGGATCCAGAGCAGAGGTGGATGCTGGCAGCCTCATCTCAGCAGATCTCTCAGAAAAGTTTGTTCTAACCCTGGTTCAACCCCCCCCCATACCTACTGCCAGTGCTGCTCTGTGACTCGGGGGGAGCTGGGACAGGACAGTGCTCCTGTCTTCTCTCCATCACTTTGAGTTTAAGCATAATGCATTCTCAATGCAGGTGAAAAATAAGCTCCCACAAACCTCCCTAGTAGAGAACACGCCTTGGCAGCACAACAGCCATACATATTTTGTGAGTAAGGCACTTGGCATATCCAAGTCTATATATGACATGAAATCCTAGCTTACGGAATCCAAGGATAGAAATAAAGGCTGGTGGAGCTGTTGAGAAACAAGAAAGCAGTAAAAGCAGGAATGAAAATTAGTCTCCCAGAGGAACTGAAAAGTTTGAAAAGTCCAGAAACATTTCATTACATTTTCCAGGGTGTCAATATTTCAAATTTTGTATGTACAACTTTTATGATTGTGTTTTCCCCATTTCTTGCTTATTTTTACTTTGACAACTTTCCCTCGATGGGCTGAATTCAGTCTTCCCTGCAATTCCTATTTCTTATTTATCTTTGGTTTTTTAAAATGTTTCTACTCATGACTTTTCAAAATAGACATTTTCTGGAGAAGCCACAGGACAGGAAAAATGTTTTTAAATGGACAGATTCTTGAGAGGGAGGAAGGAGATAGTACAGGGACCCAGACATTAATTTCATTGCACTCATTGGCAAAAAAATAGGGAAAATGATTCGATTCAAATATTTGAGTATTCAAAATGTTGGAAAATTGATCTAACTTTTTAATACTGATGTCTGGAATACTATGCTTCAGGACATTTGACTTATAAAATAATAAAAAAAATCCACACCGAGCCCTGTGGGAAGGTGCATGCTCTGTCACTTTCTATGAAGTTGTTCACTGCATCCCCATAATTATTTTCCACTTGTGTACATTTTGTACAGAGGAGAGGGAAGACAACTCTTTCCAGGTTCCCCCAGAGTTACCCTCTTATGTCAAATCCAGTCCTAGTATGTGCCAGTATTGCTTGATATTTTATCATATCAAGTCAAACTGACCCCTCATCCTTTCATGTACCTATTGCTGACGAATGAGGAAGAAATAAAGGTTGGAAGAAATGCCAGGAGACAGGGGACTTGTGAAACATGATGCTGCGTGGCATGCTGGCTACACACTGACTGTGAGGAACCACAAGCCGAAGCAGACGATGGCGCATCAATACAGTAAGAGCTAAGAGGGACAAGGTAATCGTCATAAACGCAAGGACAGAAGATGTCATTCCCTTTCCTCAAGTTATTCACTTTTAAATGGGATTTGCGAAGGGCATCCAAACATTGACTCAAGCATAGAAAATGAAGACCCTTTAAAAGCAAAAAAGGAAGAGAAGTATCCAGTGGTAGCCAAAGTTCTTACTGAGCATCACGAGTGAGGGATTTTCCCATCAGTGATAAGGAAAAAAAGCCAGAAAAAAAATCAGCAGCATTTTCTTCCACTAAAGTATATTTTCAACAAGACCTCTATGGAAGTATAATGAAGGTTGGTCAGTATCAGAGCAGCTGCTGATGCTCTGCAATGTCTCACTCCAGAATACTACAGATAATACAAAACTGTGCTGCCACATTGATCTGGTTCAAAAGTAAATTCTGCTTTTCCATTTGTAATAATGTTTGCACTGATAGGCACTCTTCTTCCAGGAACCTAAAAGCACACCTGTAATGAGAAAAAGTGCCCTAAGGAACATTTCAGGTCAGTAAACATCTTTACTAGCAGTCTGCAGACACAGGGACCAAGGATATGAGAACAAGTGAATACGCCAGATTGGCAACATTCAACGTATTTTATGAAAGTAGTCTTTTGCAGTGGTGCTCCTTCATCTGTATGCACTTCCTAAAACACGTAAATATGATCAGTTTAGCCCTTACTCCCAGTAAACAGGACTGATACTTCCCATGGGTAAAACACAGGAGTAGTTGGGGCACGCTGTACACTCATACTCTATCTTGTCTTGTGGTAAATTGTTTACATGACCCATGCGGAGGCACAGAAAAACTTACACCACTTGTTTAAGGTCATAAAGTATATCTCAGTCGTCTACTGGGAAACTGTCCTGACTCCATGGCAAGTCCCAACCATTTGCTACACTGTTCCCTTTATATTGGATTGCCATTCAAGCGCCATTCAAATTTCACTATTAGCATCCTTTTCTAACAAATCACAATTACTTACCTGTAATTTCTTACTTTTTTTTTAAAACGGATCATCTTACCCTCTTTCATCAAAATAGGGGTGCTCTCTCCCCCCAGCAAATTCCTGCAGGACTCATAATGTAAATGTTACATCCAAGTTCATTTTGATTTTCATCATGCAGTCAGCCTGAAAATGTACTATGACAATGTATCTTTGTGCTATTGTGGGTCAGTAACAAAATGTATTTAAATTGAGAAAAACCTAAAAAATTTGTTTGATGAGAAAGTAAAAACCTACAAGAAGCTGTGGCGGATGGGGGGAAAAAATTCTAAAAGCACAAAGGCACAAGAACTGTTTGAATTATGTAAATCAAAGGCTTGAAAATTATATTTCATGTTAGAACACTTCAGTCAAATTGAAAAGGTTGAAGTGGATTCCATTAAAGGTTATCCGTGTAGGCTGAAACTTTATTTTCTTAATTAGAAGTTTTTCCTTTTTGTTGCTGTGGAACAAAATTTCAGCAGGGTTTAGTTTTGTTCATACCACAACTAGAGCTTATCTCTGCTTTCTTTGTAAAGATGTTTCTTCAAAAAAAAAAACCCAAAAAAAAAAGCCTTTTACAAGGGAAAGCAAAATGTTCCTTGGACTCTGATCCTACGTGGACTTTTCACCCTATTCAACTTTACCCACTTATTAATCTCACTAAACTGTTAACATAAGTACAGTTAAATGCACGAGTGTCTGCAAGTTGAAGATTTCGTTTATCATGTACACTATAAATCAAATCCTAATCACAGAGAAGTCAATTAGGTATTTTCCTAGTAAATTTATTGGCATAAAGATTTGTCCACAAACCACTCTGTGGAATTTACCGGGTCAGACTCCAAATCTAGCTAGTTAAAGCTCGAGTAACACTACTAGTATCAGAGAAATACTCTGTAATAAGAGAAAGAAAAGCAGAAACTAGTATTTAGAATTGTTACATGATTATGTGCGGTCGAAAACACTATTTAGACAAATCCATAGAGGTAAGGACCTCTTAAATGGCAGAACCATGGCACAATATGGCAAATCTGGTGTGTAAATTGGACCCTAAATTACAGTACAGGAAAATGAAGGTTTATGTAACTCTCAGATTTCCATGCTACATCATCTACAAATAGACATCTCTGTATCACCATGCTAACACTCGTGTTTTCTTTCTAGTAGTTATACAGATGGCCTTACAAAATTAGATTAACTCCCAAAAACGTCTGCTAAAATATTCATTATTTGCGATACCGTTTAAAATTATAAAGCGTTGATGCCATTATATCCTACTGGCACCAAGAGCAGAAAAAGCAGCCTCAAAATACTAGTGTGTTAAAAAGACGTCGCATGAGTAATTAACATGTGAACACTTCACGTACCTCTGTCATTACCATGTCCTGGCATTTTTTCACGTATTTGCCATCTGCTTTCACAATGGTCTGCAGGAAACGCAGGTACTCCACGTGACGGCCATGGGTCTCAATGCAGTGTACAAAGTGCTGCACCACTCGTTCACTGATTTCATTACACAGAAGGTAATTATTCATGAAGATGTGCCGCATGGTTTCAGCTTCCAGGAGCTAAAAAGATTAAAATCAAAACACATTTGTTTTGAGATTGAAAGATGCCCAGAACTTGAGACTACAGGAAGGCCCTTTGGTAAAGGGAAGCTGGAAAAGCCCAGTGTGCGCCAGCACAGTGATTAAGCAGTGACCTTAGGCCCTAGCTTTCATTTATGATGGGATTTCTCCTCACTTTCCTATTAGTACAAAATGGTCCTAAAGTGGATATAAACAAAGCCTGTGCCCATGTGGAAGGTGAAAATACGGAGCTATAGCACTCTATAGGGACTTTGGTATACAGGACAACTGAGACCACGTTCACCATCAAACGTTGCATTAAGGCAACCAAATAAGATGATCAGCTACCTCTGGCTCCCTCTGTGGTTAACAGAGGCAGGCATTTCCAGCAGACAGATCATTGCACATGCAGTCTGATCGCTGTCTAAGAGAACATCTCCTTCCACATTAACTTCAGAGGGAGCCTAAGGCTATGTTCCTATCGGTGAGCAGCACGGTACAAGAGGAACAGATCTGTAGCAAGAAAAGGATGTTGCTGAGGACCCAGCATCCAGACTTTATGCATTCTCGGGGCTTTTGCTTCAAACTTGTCTAGTTTGGTCCCTTGGATTAAAGTCTCACGAGGGTCAGGTGTGCTCCTATCATATCCCTTTCTGATTAGTGTCATCTGAAAGGAATCCACACCAAGTGTGCTCCACAATAACTGGGATGATCAGAAGATCAACTTCAAAAGAACAGAGAAGCAAGTGCAAGCAGGGTCCATACTTGGCACCCGAGTTCAGCGTCACTGTTGGACAGGATGGAGTCTGTGCGATGGTCCCCACTGTGGTCAGCTCAGAGCCTTTCACTAACTTGACAAAAAAGGCGTAAATAAAAAATAACAGAACAAAACCTTCCTAATGTACACAGGAGAGGGGTTTACAATCATAATACTCACACATTTTCTAATAAAAGCATGTTTTGCCCAGTAGATCTGCCACTGAGCAAAGTGTCATTCTATATAACTGTATCTGTAAACACTCACACACATATACACACAAAGGGACCGTGACAAAGAGGTTTACTGTAGACAAAATTATTTAATAAAAGATCAAATTTTAGATTAGTTGAATCAAATGGAAGCGTCATCAACAAAAATGTATGAGTCTGATTCTGCTGTCACACAAGCTTTGTGACAGCATAGTCACACCAGCTTTTACCTTGATTTATAGCCCGTCTGTGAGTTAGGATGAATAAGATCAGAGTTAAGCTAAACACGATGTGATGACTTGATACATGTTCATAGACATTACCAGTAAACCCCAAAGGTAATATTGTTTTCCACTTTTAAAATGGCAACATTAAAAACAATGACATAAAGAGCAATGATATGGGAGTAAAGACAGGAGAGAGAAGAGGATAATAAAGGAGAAAACACAAGGACAGAGGAGAAGGCAGAGAGGGCATAATTTAATGATATTTATTTAGCACTGCCACCGTCAGAAAGTCCAGTTATATTTACTTCCAGTTATAATATTCTCCTTAAAATGAAATACTTACCCCTGGAGTTAAGAACAAGTTGAGATTTTTGTGGAGGAGAACTTGATTCTGAGGATTTCCTCGACAGAAATTCTGAAGAAAAGTGTGGGCTAGATTCATAACTTCATTCATCTTTTCATCACTCTGCAAAAAGAAAAGGCAAGCAAAATCAGATGGGTTTACCAAAACATACCACACTTGTTGAAACCACACCAAGTGAATTCAGCCAGGAACAAACCAGTTCTGCTGAGCCTTCACAGGGAAGGCAAAAGCAACTGGTCTGGTTTCCTTCAGAGTCCATTAGTGGCTGTACCTTACTCTGAATCCACTTGACCGTAGGGAGTTACAGGGAAGAGCACAAACTCAAAGTAAGATTTCCTCATGCATGGATATAATTTCCTAGTTTTAAAAAGTGCTAAGTGGCTTGATTTTCAAAAAAAAGCTCTCTAGCCTGCACTGATTTTAAGCTTTTGAAAAGCTCTGGCTTTTCTGTAGCTACATACAGAAAGAGATACCTGTGCGCATGCGTGTGTACACCTACACAAATATATCTGTTCATACACATACTCCCCCACAAATATATGTCTAGTTTTATCCCCATTATATATTCCTCTCATCTAGTATTCTAACTATGATTTGATGAACCACTTTTACGGACAAGCACTATTTTACTAAAGATAGCTGAACCTAGTGTCTACATCATAGTGTTAGTGGGTAACGCTCAGGAAAACATAGCCCAGAAGATGTTTTAACGCCTCTTAATGTTTAGGCTCAGTGCCACTAAATCAGCACAAAATCACATTATCTTCTGAAAAACTTGCAAGTGGAACTAGGTTAGAGGCTTCCACCACAGAAACAAAGAAATTATTTCAGACTTGATCCTTGAAAGCTTTGTGTCCATCTTATGTATCTACAATAGCTCTCACATTAGTACTCACTGGTGGAATCCAGATACGCTGCCAAGAGCTCCATTAAATCAATATTTCTTACTGCGCGGTGACTGCGGATCTAAGGTCTGCCTATTCCAGGAATGGGATGGTAGAGCAGTGATATCCAGGTACCCCAGGCAGTAAACACTAAGATCTTAATAAAACCTACTCTATGCAGGCAGTCATATTTAAACTTAGGCCCAAGACCATTATTCTTGAGATAGAAAAAGGCATCGTCATTTCATGTTTGTACCACAGTTGACTGAATTCAGTTTAAAGAAAATATTCACACCGATTCTTGGGCTTCTTGAGGCCTTTCCCTTTATTGAGTTCATGTTCTTTACCACTAAAACTATGAGAATAACCTTTTCATAGGGTATCTGCAGAAGGTCCAAGACTACCAAGTGGGCACCCATATTTTTCAACAATCGCTGCTGTTGATTCCGACATTTTTTATTCTGAACACAAAGTTTGCTGAGTCGAATCAAAATCTATAAATAAAGAAACAAATAAATAAGCAGGCAAGCAAGCAAAGAGCCAGTCACGTCACACAAAAATACATCCTTTCAAAACAATTACTAAACCTACTTATCAAGCAAGTATGTCAAACAAATTTCTGACAAATACACCTACCTCTTTAACAATATTGTAGTTATTGCTTTTATTGCTGTCTATCTGGGGTTTTTTGGTCCCATCCTCTATTGGACTCAAAATATTTGACTCCTGTAACAAAGAACACACAAGTGGAGATCTATTGCAATTTCCTCAACGTGAACTAATTACATTTAATAGCAGCAAATGAAGAAGTATTACAGGAGTTCATAGGGAACAGATAAAACACAGATAAAAAAGCATGACTTGTTTATTCTTTATCCATCAGTCCAGCGAGTGAAAAGATTCACATTCAAGTCCTTTCTTTGTTTCAAATTTCCAACATGACTTGAGGCAATTACTCTATGTCTTCATGATTCTGATCCTCCTAAAAAAGAATACATCCCTAAATCACAGACTAGCTGTCCCATGGAGTTTAGACACTGTGAGAGTAGGGTCCATAAGTGTATTTCAATAGCAACCACTTGTTCCCAAAATCTCTAATACAGCTGGAAAGATTACAGAAAGTCTGTATATGTGAATGCGAACATTAAAAAGTTTGGAGAAAGAGCTTAAGACGATCTTTGTAGTTGAGGTAAGTAGGGTGGAGTTCTCGGCAGTACAGGAAGAAGTACCATGTGGAAATTAGAGATGTTCCCCCCATGAAGAGGCCACTTCTGTCCTTACCTCTGAATGGTGCAGGAAAGGATTTAAAAACAAATTAAAACCTTATGTTAAACAGGAACATCCAGTCATGACACATTACGCTCTGGGCATTGGCTCTTAGAAAGCCACAGCTGGGTATGATAAATCAGAGAAATCAAGTCAGCAAGTAACTGCCAACACCCCCGCGCCTTTCCATGCATCTCTCAATCAAAAGATGGAAGAACATCTACACAAATACTGCCTCTTACAACACTGGTAGCGTTGGGTTTTTTCCTGCTGCCAGCTATGGTAAGCCTTTCTTAACTGGAAACACAAAGAACTGAAAGATTGGACTTTGGATGCTGAAATTATTAAGCATGTAGAAAAACATGCATGATCCCAAGACTGCTTCACTGTATAACCACAAAGATATAAACTAGTGTAATAGCATAAAAGAGAATCAAACAGGTGCGCTTCAGAGTTTCAGAGTGTCCTCAGATTTCTTACTGTTTTAGAGAAGAGAATTATGCTAAAACACACACGTGCCCATCAATCTGAATGTTTACATCTTTTGAAACCTCTCTGAACTTTCTTAGCTGACAGTGAGGATGCGGAGTTCTATAAATCCCATCTGGTCTTAATTTCCAGTGGGGCAAGAACAGCTGCACCATTTGGCCATGGAAGCTGTTCATAACAGCGTCAGCTCCGCTGTTCAGCATGGTCATCTTGATCTATGCAACAACAGTGGATTTGTATTTGTTTAAGTTTGTTAGTATGCATGCTGCCTTCTCTCTAGCTGTTTGAATCAATACTTTGGAAGATATTTCAGGCTCTTTGCTATAATTAACCACCCTCCACTGTTCTGGGACTGTGGGTTAACCAAGATTAATTTACCTGTTACTTTTATCAGCATTCTTCCTCAATCAAAGTGGTTTTATAATCCATGTGAACTATATGTCTTATCTGGAAGTGCTGATCAGCATTAAACTGTGGAATCTATCCTTTCTCTTAACAAAATAAAACCCTATTTATTGAACCCATAAGAGTATGCGAGGGATGTAGCTATGAAGAGATAATCACACCACTGGGATACCAGAGACATCCACTGGCGTATCTTGCCTCGTTGTGCCCCATAAGAGACATTCTCTGTCACACGTTTCCACAGGGGACAGAGAGCCATGGAGATCACACCGAGTACCGTTCTTGGCTGAGTACCCCACCTTTAGCACATAGTGTTTTCTGAAAAAGACTGCTTCCTCTACTCATAGAATTCCCAGGATATCACTCTGCTTCAGTTTTAGCATCCTTCCTTTCTAGCCCCCCAAATGGAGGCACAGATTCCAGCATTCAATCCAGGTAGATCCCTGCTGCCGAAACAGTCCCACTCGGCAGTTCAGCTGTGCAAGGCACTACTCAGTGCCACGGGCTGTGTTTACTTACCAGGACAATGAGGGGCACCCTCAGAAGATTCAGTTCACCATCTCTACCTATATATGATGTCTCAGGAGATGCTTGTTTAAACATTCCCAGAACCCAAGCAAGACCAGAAAAGGAGGAGAGCAAGGGAATCCCAGGCGCTTAAGGGTGCTGAAGTTCATACTATTTGAAACCTTGCTGAACTTCCTCAGCAGATGGCAGAGAGGAGAAGCTCTATAAATGTCCGTGCCCTGTATTCCAGCTTCACCCGAGCGCCCTTTCACCGAGACTGCCTATTTCTCCTCCTCAGATCTGCGTTTCTGCACCACCAGTGCATCCTCCAGTGACAGGACAATAAGGATCACACTTCCCATAGTACCTGATATCTACACAGACTCGTAACACCCTTACGAGAGATAAGTAAGCAAACAGGCTTGATGTGCTTTTCCCTTCTCAAGCAAGGCACAGTTATGTGAGATCAATTTCAGCATTTCATCCTAATCCTACATGGTGTCTAATTTACACCTGACCTAACTCCAAGCACTCTTTTCTACAGTTCTGATCTCCAGTTCTTCTCAAGGTGATCCTGCATGGATGTAAGATTTGTTGGTTTTCCTGTGGAGAACTCTGGATACTTCATTTAGAAGAAAATGGCCTTTTTTCTACAAATCCAATTTCTGGAGTCATATGACTACAAAAAAAAAAAAAAAAAAGTAAGTCTCTAGCCCCCTCAGGTAATGATAGAAAAGTGGAAAAATTACCCCCAAGGACTCAGAAGCCTGAGGACAAAAAGCTGTATTTTACTTTTTAAAACTCTTATGCCAATCTTGAAACGTGCTTTGGCAAGGACAGAAACTTGAGCTTCACCTAAGACTGTTCGGGAATGTAATTCAACCCTTCTGTGCACTTTAATGGTGTTTGAGAAAACTAAGCGCGGGCAAATAAAGCATATTCCCTTAAAACCTAGGGGTTCATCCAGCTCAGTACTGAATACCCATCATCCATTCCAAGAAAGCATGGGATCTCACAGGGATGATCATCTGCTTGAAGCGAGCCACCTGCTTTACACGTTGTAGATTATGACCAGCTCCTCACCCCTTACATCTGACTTAACATCTTAAAGAGAGTATTCACTGTCTAAAGTAGTTTTGCCAGGTAAAAACATTTTCTGATTGTTAAAGAATAATCTAACGGGGGAAAAGATAACGGACAAGATTCTGAGCTACTGTAAGCTGGCACAGCTCTCATGGAATTACCACCAGATGATCTAACCAGTTGTGCAGATTATACATTACCGTTCTGATACAATACGCTCTCAGATCTGCCAGAGATAATATCGTGCATCTACTGAAGCACTGCTAATCCATACAGACCCACGGATGCCTCATGGGAAAAAAAGACCACCGAAAATTTCACATTTAGAGATGCTTCTGTTTCAAGCACATTGTTTTGTCTCCTGCCTCCTGGAGTTTCTTTGTTATCAGGGCTATCCATAGGAATAAAAAGGATCTTATTACACTTTTTAAATGTATTATAGCTAAAAAGCCTTGTAAATATCCGGCTGCGATTCTGTACCTTTTTTCATTAAAAGATTAAAAGATCAAAAAGTTAAAAGGTTAGGGGTTGGGATGGGGGGTGGGAGTTGGCGATGGGGTTTGGGGTTAGGGTTAGGGGTTATGGTTTGGGTTAGGGTGTTGGGTTAGGGTGTGGGTTAGGGGTTAGGGGTGAAGGTTTAGGGTATGGGTTTAGGGTTAGATACATTTCTGTATCTTTATTCATTAAATACGTAAAGGGACATTTTCTTTCCTACTTGAGCTATGCTTGAGGAAAGAAAGTAGGAAATCCCACATACTCAAGCTCATAAAGTCCAGATTCCTCCCCAGTTCTGACAGCTAAATTACATCAGAGAAAGAGTAGGACCTACACTGTCCCAAGATATTAGGATTCTCCCTTGAAGTGTTGGATTTTCCCCTGTATGAAGCCACCAAAAATCTGCTTTCCCATCTGAAAGGCCAAGTCAAAGGTATGTCAAAGGTATGTCTCAATGGCTCCTACTTTTCCTCATTGCATTGGCTTCAAAATGCTGTATAATGTCCACCTGGTGGACAGCTTCACCTGCTGGAATCCTTGCCCATTTTTTTGCCACCAGAGAAGACTCCACCGTGGAAGAGCATAAGGCAAGTGCTGTGGCAGAAGTACCATTGTTCATCTCTCCTCACTTCCTCTGATGAAAATGGAAACGTGGGAATAAATATTGGTGCGAAAGCCTGCTCTATTCACTGTTATACCACAAAACTCAACCACAGAAACTCTTGCAACACCTTGCATTTTCTTAAAGACTCATATATGAGGACCTCAGCTTTCACTGGAAAAAAAAACACTTTAAAAAAAAAGTCAATTACATTTTTAAAAAAAAAAGTCAGGTCCTCATGGTTCCAGATTCAACTTCTAAAGTTTCTCAAATCATAATATACCCCAAGAGTGTGGTATGACAATGGTCAAAAAAAAAAAAAGAAAAAAAAAGTTAGCTCGCCTACAAAATCCCAGTATTCTTAGGTCAGTCTTACGTTTGTTGAAGAGTGGTATTATTTGTGATGTTTGAAAATATTGTTTGATTGTGCTCCTCTCCCCTAGTTGCAGGAACAGATACTGTCTACTCCTCCTTTCTTCCAGCAAGTCAACACAAATGCCAACACGGGATCCCTAGATTACTTCTTTGGCCACAGAGATGCCATACTGAGGCCGGCGCACTTGCCAGAATGGAAGGCAGCTCTGTGATATATGAATGCAGTGACTGAAAGCAGCAGGAGAGAATATTGAACACATTGATAAAAGAGGTTTTATTGCCTCTTCTGTCTATTCTTAAAGATCAGCCAAAACACTGCACATTCTTGCTTTGCTACTTTGATTAAGCAGACCACAAATTTGCAATTGTCCATTAAACTACTAATCAATATTGAAACAATTCTAACAGCAAAGGCTTTAAACCCACCTCCATTGGCTCTTCTCCCCCTTTGGTTTGATTGTCGCCCACCTCTCCACTCTCATAATTGCTGCTCTTCTCAACCCACAATTCTGATTTTTCTACAGTCAGACGTAGCTGATCAAGATCAGCCTTGATTTGCTTGTAGTTATCAACATCTTGATTAGACACCAGCAACTGAACCTGGAAATACAGAAAATTGTAAAGCTATTACAGCAGTAGCACCAGCACTATTGTCTAGGCAATTTGATTGACAGTTTCCATGCTAAGCCCCTCTTTTCAGGTGCTCTATATAACCTTCCCTATGAAATGGAAACATGGCACACACAGGCTTTTTAGCCTCCATTCACCAAAAAACCTTTAACAGAGTCAGAAACTGTAGTTGCTCAAAACTGGTCAGTTATAACATTTACAACATTCTCTCGCCTTCTTTAATACACTGCGAAACATTTTCAGGACAAGCATACATCTCTTACACTCTATGCAGAGTTAGCTCTGATCCACTGATTATGATCCTCATGGTATTAAAACAATACAGTTACATGGTATGAAAGCAATACAGTCAGAAATAGCTTATCCCATCAGCACAGTACTTCATGAGAAAAAGAAAAAAAAAGGATGATGTGGCAAGGAATCAGGAAATACAAAGAAAAGTCAGAATGGCCAGCAATTTTAATGATCACCTAATAATCAACATAATCAAATATTGAAAAATAACAGATTTTAACAGACCAGCTTAGAAAAACTTGTTTAAACATAGCTCACAAGCTGACGTTCAGGTTCATGTAACTTCCCACCATCTGAGTGGCTGCCTTTTACTAAGATTATTCTCACTTTTTATTTTTTTATACTGCTCAAATTATCTGGGGGTTTTTTTTCACTGCTATTTGAAGTTCTTGATTTAGCATGATCTACACATTTCCTTTCTTTGTAATGCTCTTTGCTCTACCAAGAATATTAATGAAGGTAATATTCCAAAAAACTAACAACAATCTTCACAGTAAATCAATAAGCACTATTAAGAAATCACACTTATGCAATAGATTACGGTCACATGGCAGACAAGAACACTGATAGGGACATTCTTTTTAAAAAATATTCACTATGGTGTCGTAGAAAGTTTTTATCATCTTCTCTCTTAGCTTGGTAAAATCTTGTTATTTTAGAGAACTTATGAATGCTGCTCATCCACAGACATTCATATTCCATGTTCTCTACGGTCTTTTTTGTTTATTTGTCAATTAGCATTTTCCATGCTTTACAAAAACACGTTAAGCTACTCACTCCTTGCTTACCTGGGAATAACAGCTATTTATGCAACTAACCAGCATGGCCTAACTTTACCAATCCGGTGGGAGGCCATTATGCTACACTGCAAAAACATTAAACAAAAGCTTTCCAGGTCTTTATCATTCATCTGTTTCTAAACAAGAGAAACCTCCACATCTTACATAACGATGAGACAACACGCTATCAAACTCCTGAAATAAGCATCAGATGGTCTTATCAACTTATGTTATATAGGGTTACGTAACAGAGATGTCCTTGCCATCCAGCCCCATGACATCAGATCGCCCCATCCTAATCCGACGACACATGGAGCATGCACATGCACCGTTATCAAGCAGAAAGAATAAAAGCTGAAAACAGGCTTGGCTCTGTTACTCTCTTCCTGTTATTTGGGCATATCTGTATCACGCAGCGCAGCACAATGCAAAGACACATGAATTAAAACTAGAGACACCACACGAATAACAAGAGAGCTTTATACCCAGCCTAACTCGCCCTGAAGACAGGAAAGCCTTGGTGCTGTCAGCAGTACACTGCTTGCAGAACACGGGCTACTACCTCTGTCTCTGAGAAATCACTACATCTTGTCTCACTGCGAGATGCCTGTGTCCCAGCTGTCGCCACGGACCTGCGTTTTCAGTAATGGACGCAATGCCAGAAATAACTATTTCTGAGTGCACAACTGAAATATACACTAGCACATGTGGTCAACTGTAATGAAAAAAAAAAAAACCTCTGCTGAGTTTGGACCTCTAAGGAAATAACACGGTCGTGCTACAAAGAGCAATTTCGGTAAGTAAAGCAGCTTTTGGAAACATTTTACCCCCAGTCAGTTTCCTGGAATAATGCTATGCCCATCCGTACCTGCTTAAATGCTTGTAGAACTTCTGCTCTCTGGCTGAAGTGCTTAAATAGCAGATGCAGAGCACCTGAGAGCAAAGGAGGGTAGTCGTGCATGATAAGGTGAATAAGGACCCGTAAAAAAGTTCTGCCCCCTTCATCATCAAGTTGAACCGCATTCTTCTCCTTTCTGCAACAGAAATGGGGGGGGGAAAGGGCCAAATAAAGTAAAATAAATAAGCAAAAATAGAAGCTTTTAACATAAATATGCCTGTTCATACAATCTTCATTTGACAGAGCTCTCAAAACCAAATCAAATACACTGCAGGATTGAAACTATAACGATCACTAACATATTTTATAAGGACTTAAATCTTACAGTTCCATGCTGTTGGAGCAATCTTGTAGCAGAATGGACACTACAGAATAAAAGCAAGTATATATGAAATGTGTCAAATATTGTGATTAAAAACCATATTGCAAAAACATTTTTCATTTATGTCTTGGATAAATTGTGACAAGCTCATCCCCAATCCAGATTAACTGAAGTAAATAGCATTTCATCAGAGATTAACTTGGCCCTTTCCTTGTCACTCCTTCGCTTTTCAGCTGCTATTAAAATTTCATTTAAGAAAAAATAAGCTCAAAATAGTGAGAATCATAAGCATCATATTTCTGGAATCATATTTATAATCTGGAACGGCAGAAAGCAGATTTACACTTAACATATCAAAGCAGAAATAATGTTTCCAAGAAACCGTTCAGTCTCTCTATTCATTTTAAAGATGCAGACGCCAAGGGCTGTGTGTTGTTTTACATTCCGGGAGTTCAGGGAGAGAACTGGAGGCATTGCTTGTGCTGGTAAAGATTGAGAACGCATAAGGGATTGAGAGAGGAAAGATCAGAGTGCCTGTATTGCAGATCCTTCTCCCTAGCTCCAAGAAAAACAGCCTTGTCTAAATGGAATTCATTTTTACTGGTATAATTATAGTAATACCTGTAAAATTAAACCAATATAGGGATAATGGTAATAACTCTCCAGTGTGGGTATTTTTCATGCTTTTTTATTGTTCATAGCATAGCTGAAATCGTTTCCAAAACTGCAAGCGTATCTTGTGATCTACAGGCCTCTGGTGGTCCAGAAGATTATGGCAAGTGGTCTACAGCTGATTTGAGAAGTCATATGAAAGAGATTATTGTTGACATAACTTTCTAAGTAAGTTCAACCACAAGGTGCAATGACAATAGGTCATGGGGTCTGACATGAAGGTCAACAGTAACCTTCAGATCCAAGAAATTTGGGGCTTAAGCCAAAAGGTACACCAGAAAAAGGTCTTCCTTTAAAAGCACTTATGTGAGGCATTCTAAGATAAATAAATAATTAGTGTGTTTTAGCCAGTGCACCTGTACACCATTCCCCAGCTGCCTCTGGGAACTTGACAAAAACCTTCTACCAACTCTTTTACAACTAAGAAGGTGGTGATTTCCAGCCCCACAGCCTTCCTACCAACCGGGCTGTTTGCCTGTTTGAAATCCAGGTCTTTTCTGGCACTCTTCTCTCTGTCTGTAAGTTATGTAGTAAGAAACGGCCGAAGGAAGAGAAAGGGGTACGAAAATAAGCACAGAATAAACAGAGATTGTCCATGAGGAATATCAACGTGAACAAACAGATATATCCAGAGAGGTAAAACGTCAGAGAATATACCTGCCAGCAAACATGGTTTCGGCTTGAGCTGCAATTTCATCTATGTCAGGAACAATTGCTGAAAAAAAATCAATATAAAAATTAAAAGCCAGTGATCCTTTTTTAATTTGCACAGCAAAATGGAAACTCGAAGCCTCTTTAAAGTAGATTTTATCAAGTAAAGGTCTAATCATGCATTCCTCAAGTAGGCAAAAATTATCTGCAAGAGTAATAGGGAAGAAACAGGACATGGGGCAGAGTTAAATTATATATTACTATTACTGAGGAAGAGCCAAATTGTAATGATGAACCAGAGCCCCATGATGCCAAGAGCTGTACCATCGGTAACCCACAAATGGCACAGAATATTAAACTTTCACATTTTTTTGTGAGATGAGCCAACCCTCCCAAAGCAGACACAGGAACTTTAGAATATTTATCGTAAAACAAAACGTTTACCACAACATCATTTTGGTTTAGGACAGCTTTAATATACCTTACTAAAGACCTTAGTACTCCGTAGCCGCCCCTCTGTTATACAGCGCCTCCAACTAAAGCAATTCTCCCCTATTTGCAGGTGGTCATGCAGACAGCTGGCAGCCTTTCGGGCACCTCGGGGTGCGTGGGAATGCTCCCTGGAAAGCCACTCCATTTCTCCCGTGCCACATTCGCCTCATTTGAATCTGTCCTCATCCAACCCCAACCATTTTTCCATGCTCTAACCTGCACTACATTAGTCATCATACATAGATGGGGAAGTACTCTTGTACTCTTTGGGAAGAGTACAAGTACGAGAATAAATTGTCATCAGGAGAAAAGGGAACCACATTTTTCTTAGAGGAGGACAGGCCAGCAAAAATTTTATTTTTATGGGATTCCTTACATTTTCCATTTTTCCACAAGCTTTTCAACTTTAAGGGGCATGTATCTTGCTGATGTAGTTGCGTTAATTGTTGGCGGTACTCTACTCAGAATTATTTCACATTGCAGCACAATAGCGACATTTACCTGAGGCAGTCCCTGGTGTGTCAGGTGGGGATGTTGTAGAGCAGTCAACATTTTCATTGTTTTCCCCAAACTCTCTCTTATAGATAGACAGCATGTAGGATATTCTATAGTCCAGTCTAACACTGAGAATAAACTACAAGAAAAAAAGTTTTAAATAAGACTTCTGTTATTTGGTAACACGGGTTAGGATTTTTTGGTGGTGGAACGTAAGCAATACATGATTATTTTAAGTAAATTATTAAGTAAGTTATTTTAAGTATATATGTTCATTATGAAAAAATAATCCATTACATTCATCAGTTTTCTGTGACTTCTTTCCTCACTCCAACCATCCTGAGACATATTGAACTCTACCCTATCAACTGCTGAATACTACGAAGCCGACTGGATTTGTCCAGGGGCTCTAGCACACTGCCTTGTCCTCACGGCCTGTGAGCCAGATGAGAACGCTCAAAACCATGTTGAAACCAATTACTTTATCTTCCAGATAGCTTCTAATGCCCCATGAAGATAAGGAGTGGGGCTGAAAGTAAAGACAAGAGGCTGAAGGCTCACCCTCTCAGATGGCCAACAGCCAAGGGCAGCGCTGCTGCAGTAACTCCAGGCTTCGACAGAGTGAAGCACAAGCCTGGTGCTGTCTTTTGTTACATCGCTAGGGATCAGCTGAAGATGTGAGGAGTGAATAGCATTTCCCCCATGAACCCCTACTAGTGGTGCCAGCACGCAGCAAAAAAACCAATTTGGCTTTGGAAGCTACCGCTGTAATGGTAGCAGAAATCCCCCTCACTCAACGCTCTGTTTTCTTCTAAGTCTTCATGCCTTTTGTTCCTCAGCAGTGAAATCAGAAACTCACACAGGAAAATCCTAGTTCAAAGCTGGAAGTGCTGTTTTTATGTTGGAATATTGAGGAAAATAACTAGGCCGGAAACACTAGTACCAGTTTAAGGAATGGCACGTATACATCCAGCCCATCAACTGAGTCTCGGTGTTTCCCACGCTTATGCTCCTTGCCCACAGCAAATGCAAGCATACAATGAAACAGATTTAAGATCATTTAACGTATTTTACAATCAACGAGGATGAAAGCACATACTTTGTTATCAATACTCAGTCAACGGGTGATGGCTTAGCAAATGGGGGCAACTTGTTTCTTTGATCTCTAACGTCAGACAGGCTTTCCAGATCCACAATACAGTAATAAGATTTGACTAGGACTATACCATCTAAAAGCACAATAAAATGCCAGTTTAAGAAACAATATCTTTTCTTTCAAATCTTTGAACAAAAAAGAAAAAAGGCAGGTTTATTTTGGTTCCATGATCAAGTTACCCTATAACTGTACCCACAAGATTTTTAAAAATAAAAATTTCCCAAGTCCATATGGAGTCAACTAAGTCTATCATGCCTTCTGTTTAATTCTGGCTGATGGCAGAATGGAAACTCTTAAGTAAAAAAATGCCTTTACTTAAAGGAATAAGAGGATATATTGAGAATTAAATTATTATAAACTGAAATGTTTCTTAGAATAGAATAGTTTTAATCACCATTGCACTAGCTATGCGTGATAATACAATAAATCTAAAATATTCTTACTCGCCTTTTAGGATAATAGCACACTAATGAAAGGTAAGGTGACTTAAATTAATCTTCCTTCATTGCATATTAAATGAAACTGAATTATTTTGTATTTCTTGTGAACTATATGCACATTTACTGTGATTCACTCAACACATGACTACTTACTAATCTGTAATAATTTGACCACGTGACTAAACCATAACTAACAAGCCACACATTAAGTAACAAATTAGGCTTAAATGCTCTCCTATCCTGGGTGCTCTTGCACTGCAGCATGCTACAAAAAAGGAAAAGGTGAGACAAAATGTGATTCTTTCACCTGTGAGCAGCCAGGGACTGCACAGGACGCACCATGTTGGTGTCTTAGAATCATTCTCCTAGGCATCAGGAGAGAAACTCAGTTCCAAAACAAATGAAAATGAGAAGCAATACACATGAATGGTATTATTGAGGTGACAGAACTCCATAACACTCGACAGAGCGTTAAACCTGTCGCTAAAAACCTTAAGCTGAAGTAGCTCTGGAACCAAAGTATGCAGGATTGAGGATACTGTAACAAGTGTCAGTCTTTCAGAAGATGAGTAATTTAGGCAATCTAAATCATTTATAAGCAGTCAGGACAAATAGAATCCTTCGAAAGTGACAGTGGTACCAACAGATGTCGTGTTTGGCCTCAGACGGCAATAAAGAACCATGTGCCACTCGCTGGAGCTTCACCCCAACAGGGAAGAATCGGAAGAAAAAGGCAAAACTCGTGGGTTGAGACGAAGGCAATTTAACAGAACAGCAAAGGTAACGAGGAAACAACAACAATAACATGGATAGAGGGATATACAAACGCGATTACAGAGCCTCCGCTCCCCTACCAGACCCCTGACGCCCCAGCCCGCTCCAAGCCATTACTTTCCGCCCCCTCCCCCCGCAGCTCAGGGTGGGCATGGCTCCCATGGGATGGAATACCTGTGTCCTGGGGAGAATTAACCCTATCCCCGCTGGAACCAGGCCAACAGATCTGCACAATTTATAGGAAACACTGAAACATTCCTTCGGGGAATAAGTGTTGCAGAAAATGGTGATACACAGAATCAATGTGTGCCACTTCACTGACTAATAGCACAGAGTGAAAATTCTATCTCAGGAGACATGCTAGTGTCATATAACTTGTCAGTTCAACTGGGAGCAAATCATAGTAGACCACAGACTATTCTCAATCTAACAGTGAAAAACTGAAACGGACTTCAAAAACACATGGCCTTGCATGACTTCAGTGGGTCTAGGTCCAATTCTGCCCTTCATCAAACTACTCTAACAGAAGAGTCAAATATTAAAGTCAAGTAAGTTACCCCAGTGTAAAATGAGTGTTAATTAGTCTGGAAACAGACCCACTGTCTTCAGAAAACATCAGTGAGACAGATCGAAGAACAAGTTTTTCCTTTTCAGGGTTACAGTAACAGAGTTTCTACAGCATCTACTTCCTTCACAAGTGAAGTAGGTGTAACAGAGCGAGGACCACAACTGTTCACACAGAGGAGTATTCTTCTTCATATCAAAGTGTTATTTTTACAGTGAACAGCTCACTGAATAGTAAGAATGTAGGTAACAGAACTTGCCACTATGTGAATAAGTAAAGACCTGTGAAATGCTTGCTATGTAATATTCCACCAATCATTGTTACCTGCAAAATCTCAATGATTTTCAATTTGGTGTCCATTACAATCACATCTTCACTGTCTGAGGTGCTGGCTTGCTTGCTTGGGTGAATGCTTGGCTGTACATCAGGGGCACTGATTGGAAATATAGATCCTCTGCTCAGCACCATTTGGGTCATCATCTCTCCTACACCATGGATGGTCCTCATGACATTGTTTCCTATGCATTAAACGAAAATATGTAAATATTTGCCATGATTAAAGCTTGCTTGCAAAGGTATGTATCACACATACACCCATGTCATCAAATGCTTTTACAGTCTTAACAGGCATATTGAAAAGCAAGTCCTCAATTCCTGATCAAATATCAGGAGAAGGGATTCATTCAAATTACCCAATGGTTTAGGGACAAATTTTCTACACTGATTTTCCAAGAGATCATTTCTTAAAGGTCAACAGATGGAAAAGATGTCAAAATATTCCCACAGTTTTGTTACCATGTTCAAGAAATCGTAAAAAGTAGAGCAAAAGAAACCTTAGTAGTCCACCTAATCCATCCTTTGTCTGAAGGCATATTGCCTACATCTAAGACCATTTCTGAAAGAGGTTTAACTTGTTTTTAAGAATATTTATATGTTGTATATCCCACATTACACAGCATGCCTAGGCAAGTGATTCCAGTACTTGACTACATTTATGGTTAGAAAATTGTTATTGGTCTTTCATTTGTATCATCTATTGCTGCAATTTATGACCTTGGTTTGCAGACACACGGGAGGAGTTCATTTTCCACGCCTGCTCCCACTGATGTCTTCGCCATGACGACTGGATGTAATATATGTGCTTGACAGTAAGGTTGCTTTTGGCACTGCAGAAGCTGGAAGGAGACTATCCAAGTATCTTACATTTCACACTAAGAGATAGTAAAGATTTGAGGCTGTGCAAGTTTTATCAATCTCTGTACGCAGCCCAAATGACAGGTCACAAGCCAAAGCCAACTGACACAACAAACTAACCATCCCCCTTCAAAAAAGTCCCAGGAAAATGGCAGGCGCTGAAGGCTGTCCTGAAGGTCAAACTAGTGCTCTTCATAAGTTATACCTGGGGGAAAAAAATTATCCTACACTCATGAGGCAAAAAACTTTATCCAGTCTAGTTGCAATGGTACCTATTACTGATGCCAGCTCAGCAAAATCTACCCAGAAACATCATCTGTTCCCATAGATCATACTGGTCTTTCTTCATAGTGACTTTTGATATGAAAAGCATCTCAGTGAATCAACGACTATCTTCTTCCAAAGGCAGGGAGGAGAAACAACAAGAGTATCATGCTACCTACCTACATGAATTAGTTTCCTTTCTTACAAAGCACAGATCTTAATGAATGAAGGAAAGGAAGGGAATGACAGCATCTCTTCACAGAAAGGGTGCCAAGACCTAGACTACACCAAAGGCAAACAAAAAAATGGAGGAAATGTAGCTTTGCTGAGGTAAGCCTGAATAGTTCTTGTAAGTCTTTTAGTACACTTCAATCACCACACAACTGACAAGGTTTACTCACACTGAAGAGACCCTCTTCCAGATAATCTGCTGTAAAAAGCCAAAGATATTCTTTATTTTGTTACCAATATGTCCCTTATGTCCTTCCTTCTTCAATCCATAGAGCTCAAGTACTGTATGCAGGGAAAGAGGATGCCTTCAGCCCTGATTTTAAAAGGAAAACACACAAAGAATTTTCTTTTTCAAAGTGAATGAGGCAGATTAGTGTCATGTTTGAGGTCCCATTCAGCATCCGGTCTGGTGTGCAATCGCTCTCAATTGGTCTTTTGAAAATAATACTTCAATTCCCTACAAAGTGGGGGAAAAAATGTATTTCGGACTTTGCATGATGTTAGGGAAAAAAAGATATAAGTCAAACTTAGGGCTAGATCCTCACAATTGGCAGGCACAGAAAGAGCTCCTAACTGAAAACTCCAGCATAAAGCAAATAAAATAATTCCAAATACCCTTCTTGCTGCAAAATGAAAATTGAGCATTTTCCTCTCAAATCAAATAAAACAGCTAGGGAATAATAGAGTATGGATATCTCTCTCCCTCCCTGCTCACTCCCTTTCTCCCAGTGTGCTAAACATTTATGTGCATTTACCATCAGTCAGTATTTCTGCGTACAGCTAGACTACTAAGTGGAGGACCTTCAACCCTTAAAGTAGCTTCAGTTAAACTGACTTTTTGCATCTTCTTCATCTTCAAACTGTGAAACAGAAGACCTCATTCATAGCGTCCTATCCTTAATGCTGACTGATTAGCCCACAAGACCTATAGGTTGTCCAGCTGCTTCATGGCCTATAATAACCCTGCTGTACATCTCACGTTGAGAAGTCATCATCCTCTCTCTCACAACATGTTTTCAAAATCCCTTTCACTCAGCTGTACAGAAGTGAATATAAATAGATGCACTGCTATTTGGAAGGCTCAGGAATTCTTTACAAAACAACTTGAGGCAATGAGGTGCTGTCAGCTGATAACTAAAACCAACTTCAGTCTAAGACAAGTCCAGAAGATATTCTTCTTGAAAACTAGATACAACTGCATTTTTTTCCTAAAAAAGGCAGAATTCCACTTTATCCTTAAAAGTTCCTGCTCACCTTTCAAAACTGAAGTACACTTGGTGTAAAGTTAGCAAAAAAGGTAGTGTCTGTTGGACAAGGAGTCCGACCACGTCTTGGGTGGACTTCATGTTCTTGGAGAAAGAAAGCTGGGATTTTGCCTAGAGCATACATCTTGCTTATTTCTAAGCTGTCACTGGGGTGCCACACAGGCAGCACAGGGGATGGGATGCAACTCCCTCCGTGACCAAGGAATTAGTCACACTCTCTGCATTTCAGGACTATAAAAGAGGCAACTACTTCCTCTATCTCTAAAAAGGACAGTGAGAGGCCTGATATAACAGAGACTGGGAGGCACTCGGTTAATGTGATGATGGAGCCTCTAAAAGCATCTAGGAAACAAAAAGAGATGAGATGACTGCTGTCCTTTCCCCTTACCTGCAGAACACCAGTGGAAAAAGACCAGTAAGCGGTACAAACCAGTAAGCGGTAGCTATGAAGCTGCTTCCCAACAGCATCAGTAACAAGGATAAACCCTTTGTCCACAACATTCTTTTACTACTGACCTTCATGCGACTGATCTAAACAGCTAGAGGCAGGAAAGCAAAGGAGAATTAAGGTGGTACTTATTATCACTGACATTTCAAATTGTATTTCATTAATGCACAGAAAAGGATTTTAGCGAGAGAAAAATCTACTTCATTCAGTTTAGCATTTACAGCTGAAATGGGTAGTGACTCAATACTGCACTATTTCTGTCAATAACCGCAGTGAGACCAGGTAAAGCCATCTTGGAAAACTTTTTAACTGCCTGCCTGATGCTGACTATTATTTTCAATTAACTCAGAGCAGGCTTGGGGAGAAAATGCCCCTAACGAAAATAATACAGCAACTGGAGCAATTCAGCATTCTTTTCAGGAAAAGTATTTTAACAACTATATTTTGTAGGGTGATGAAATGTAACCATCTCTTAGGAGTAGACAGCAGTCAACCATCACATTTATGCATGGCAATGAAACAGATGACTGCGTCTCAACACTGGGAAGGACTGTTCTATTCACCGAAAGAAGCTCTGTACAAAGCATTCATGTACATAAAGAGTGGACAGTAGCATCTCTTCCAAAAGATCCCCCAGTTATCAGCACTCATGGTGCTCAGTGTTATCTGTCCAGCCTTGGAACACAGCGGTTTGTTAAACATGGACTTAAATCTGTCACTTGCAAACATCAGGGGCCAGCGGCTGACTTGCCAGCGAGTTGTTTCTTCTTGCTATGCTTTTGTGTTATGTTGGCTTTAGTACAGTTATCGCAGCAGGAAACGGTATGAGTCTCTGAGGTAAGGCATGCAGAAAGGTTACTGCAGCTTAAAAAGTGACTGACTGCCTGTCAGCAAAGCCTGCAACAACACAAGTCAAAACACGGTGGTTCGATAAGAGAGACTTAAGGTCTTAGTACACATGCACATAATGACTAAAATAACGGAGCTCTGATCTTAGTTACAGCTCCAAAGTGCTTCCTGAATACCAATGCCCCAGGAAAAATTAAGTAATTGCCTCAGCTAGTTAACTGAGCTACATCAGGAGAGATAGCAAGTAGATGTGAACCCTGATTACTTTTGTGTTCACTTTGCTAGAGATAAGTGCAGAGAAGCCTGAGCTGTGCCTACATATGGTACTGCCACCCCCATCATTTGTTGTCTTCTTTGAGGTCAAGGTATTAACATTTATATATGGCTGAGAATTGTAGCAGGGAGAGAACTGCAATTGCAATGTTGTAAGGTGCTGGTGTGTGCAATCAACCAGCTCTCTCACCAGCAAACCACTGCAACAGTGCTCAGAGCTGTGACTGGCCAGCAGAGAAAAAGAAGGCAAGGCAACCTCCGTGAATCCATTTTTCTAATTTTCCTTTCCTCTCCCCGATTCTTCCTCTCTGCTCCTCCCTCTGCCGAGACAAGTCAGATGCCAAGAACCTTTCATGAGCACTAGACCCATTAGAAACGTCACCTGTTGAACGCACGGTCTCACAAGATTAGCCAATGGAAGAGTGAAATCACTGTATGCACAAGTGGTAAGTTAAAGGAGCCGTAGACTGACAGGCACTGAGAGAAGACAAAAGAAGAGAATGCTTGTCATGTTTTGAAAAGACAACTGTGCATCTCCTCTTCATTACTTTTTATTACAGCGATCACAACTTCCTAATGAATATCAGTTTCTGTCACAAAACTGTAGCATATAATCTCATACAATTTGGCACGATTGACAACACAGCGGCCTCTCTGAGAAGAAAGACTTTCCAGAGGAGTCAATTATGGGGAAAAAAATAACAACCACCCAAGTAATCGAAACAGTGGATAATTTGACATTTCATTTTCTACATAAACATACTTTCTTGATAAGTCATTTACTGGTTGCAAAAATTCTAAAAGGAGAATATGAAAGTAAACAACAATCTGCTATGTAATACAGTATGGATGGTAAGTGACAAAATACCATATTCAGAAAGAAAAAGAACTGTCAAAGGCAGCTGGCAATTCATGCCTTTTCTCCAAATTGTTCCTAGCCAATTGCTGTGCAGCATCCGCCGCGTGCTCTCCACACAGCGGTTTCGGTATTTCACAAACAGCGCAGAGAGCTGTGCGGTAGCTGAGTGTCAATACACAATGGGCAGCCCCAAAGACGGGCAGACACCCTTACAGTGAGTAGCTCTCTGCTCTACAGGTATCCCCAGCACTCCAGGGAACTGACTTGCAGCCTTGTTTATTCACAAATTACCTGTGTGCACCTGATCTGGTCCCTACTCAGCAGAGGGACAGAGTCTGCTTTACTAACATTATTGTTCAGTCTTCCTCCACACAGATAGAGGAAAGATGGATCCCTAGGACTCAGTTTTCAAAATTGCTCAGCCTTATTTTGCTTCGTTTTCCACAGTGCTCATTTCCCTACTCAGAAATTTTAAAAGTGCCTAATATTTTCAAAAGTAGCTCAGCAGCTCTCATTAGGGACTGGAGAAGCTGGACGCCCAGAAACTAAGTACCTAAATAGGAGCTGACATATGATGGGATCTTCAAGAAATCTGTTGCTTAATGACCAGAGAAGACAAATGTACGTGCACCCACTACTCCAACAACTTTCATTAACCTGTCCATAAAAGCCCAATACATTCTTCAATCTTGTTAAACGGGGGGGGAGGATGGGGTGAGGAGGGGGGTACAAATTAAGGTTTTGCAAAAATGTGGCATTTCTCACATTGTCTCTGTAATTATTAAGTTATAGAGACAACTCTCTGATGTCATCAAACCTGAGCGTGCTTTGACTAGGACACCTGATGCTTCAGCTTCTTCCAGACACCTCCTAGAAAACACTTCCCTTCCAATGTAATGGCACAAACCAGACAGCGTGTCCTTCCAACATAGGGAGCCCCTCCCCGCCATGCCAACTTCTTTCACCGCAGCCCTTCAGGCCTCCTTCCACATCCAGGACTCAATAAAAGCCTTCTCAGTCCTCCTCAGCCATTCTCAGTTTTCCCATGAAATTATCTTTTACCAACTGTAGCCCTGGTGAGGCAAAACTGAATTTTGCCAGGGCGCTGGGGAAGCTTCAGTCTGGTTTCCAAGCTCAGTGCTGCATTAGGAGATAGCTGGCATGTTGCTGAGAGTCCGAAACTTTTACCATCATCAAGGTAAGTTTTCAGCAAAGCCGACCTTGTCTCGACTCCTGCCTCAATGTAGGTGTGTTCAACCAGGTTTCAAGACAGTACTTAAAACAGCAAGTCACTTTCCTGATGGCTGCTGAAACAAAAGCTTTGACTCCAAATGGCCTTGACTTTGTGGATTTCAGTGAGACCCATACGAGTGCTCCACCACAAGCTTCTCGAAGTTTCAGTACCATCTTAAAGCATGCAACACTCAATCCCTGGGGATCCTCCGGCAGGGAGCCATATGCGCAGCAGTACCTGGTTACCAAGAGCTAAATTAAAAACCCAATGGCAGCTTTAGCCCTACATTTCTTTGCCTTTGTTGATTCGGCTACATGGCTTCATGCAATTTAATTTTTCTGCGTGAAAAGTTATAGCCATTTTTAAGACATATAATAACAACACTTCAGTACCTAAAGGAACACATTTTATTTCAAACCCTTTGGAGCGATATATTATTTGCCAGAAGCATTAAGCCTTACAGCTCTGTTTGTGAAAAAGGTATTAATTTTTACAGGTTTTCTACAGAATTTGCTCATAAAGACTGCAGAACCTATCATAAACAGGCCAAGAAACACATTTTATTTCTTCATTAAACCATTTTTCATCACTCAATAACTAGCTGACCTCAGGTAAGCTGCACAGAAAACCTAATGCATGACATTAAGGGCAGAAAGTGAGGTCATTTCTACATTTTATACAGCCCTCGGAACTAATAAGGCAAAACAAACAAAAAAACCTACAATATGCGATGCACATACATTTGCTACCCCACTCCCTGAGTGAATCTGGCCACCCCAGCCTCCGCTTGCCTACAGTATATCCACAAGCCCGTCCTTTTGCATACAAACTGACTGCTGCCCAGCCATGACGAAACTCCACCAAACCTCACCTTCTCCTGACATTCTGCAGGTTCTGTTGTTGTTGCCTATCCCCAAAACCATGAAGCAGTGTCCAAAATACAGCTTTCATGCCACGTACTTTAGATGAAGGAAAAAATACATACATCAGCATGCTGGCCTTGAAGGTAAAAAACATCATGGGAATCAAGCCTTCTAGCCGAGTTACATCTATGAAACAGATAATTTCTAGAAGAGCAAGGGTCTCTGGAATCACATTAATGCAGAGTTATCACGATGAGGGAAAGAATAAGGAGGAAAGAGAAACGGTTCATGCCGGAGAATTAAACTCTCAGACTGACCTCCCCTTTGGTCTGACAATATTCTGCACTGAACAGCAGTTGCTTCACTATAGACATCAGTGACTAACATAGCTAACTTTCCTAAGGGTTAAATCTTTTTTCTCTTGTAAGCCTTTTTTTTTTTTTTTTTTTGTAAATTGCTAGCATAAATTATTGCTCCAGTCTGCCAGGCAGCCACTGCCTCATTAGCTCTGCTAATCAAAGTATGCCTCAAGAAGATATTTCAAATTGCTAACTAGACAAAAGAGCTGCTAACAGATATGGATGCAGGACTGAGAAACAATACAGTCTTTTCTAATAGTCCTGGATGAAATCTGGTCCTTCTTGGTCACAGAGGACCCACAGACACGATAGAAATGGCAGGTCCAACCTTGTTCTCAACCCTATTCTAGTAGTGGTCTCACTGGTGCTTCTAAGCAGTATCCTTCTCTACTTGCAGCCAAGAGGGCTGCAAGAAAACAGTACCTATCTTCTTTCTCAGTTGAAGCCAATGGACTAAGCAGACTACCAGGATATATCAAAGGGACAGAAGAGTGGACAAGACTCTCCTGACACACTGATATACGAGCACTCCTTTGCAGAGAGATGGTAGCCCACCAGCGCTAAATTCCTCAGGAGGCACTGAGCACTTCTCCATTCTGACCCCAAGCAGGGTCAGATCCTTTGGGCTGTATCAGAACAAAGCAGCAAAGGTTGCAGCAGGACGCAGGGGTCAGGCTTTTGATGATATATTTCAAGGAAACCTTCCATGATCTCAGGACACCTATGGACACATCTTTAGTCCCTTCAGTCTACAAGAGGGATATGCTACCAAGCTAAAGACCCAGACATAACGTGAAGGAGATGGGACATTTGCCTACCTGTTTGAACAGGTAAAAGGAGGCCTTTGTTGAGCCAGTCATGAGCAACACATTTCACGTGAGAATCAGAGAGGCAGGAACTACTGCAGCTTATTATAACTAGTTTTTAAAACCTGTTTTTCAAAAAGACTGAGCATGGCCTTCCCTTTGTGGAAGTGTAGGGAGCTGAAAGACCGATGTCAGTAGACACTATCTCAGCAAAATTGCAGTCGTTTATGTAGAGCTCCTGAGGGAGAGACACAGTCTGCAGATAACTCAGGTTTGTCCCACCAATTTTCAAATTGGTGCCCAGTTCTGTGAGTTGCATTCCAAGACATATGCAGCCTAAATTCAAGGATGTATTTGCTTGCATGCCATTATTCTCATTCCCAAACAACATTAACTAAATAGCACTGAGCTGCTCGGCAAACGTGTAGCTTGCCCGCTAATACTACCATATCATTTCATGTTTCAGACCTGACATATGCTGTAGCTGCATGGTTTGACGAAAATCAGCTATTTGAAAGATCAATGGCACCTAGAGAAAGATGTGCATTTTAATTCACAGAGAATAAATAACCAGTATTGGACAAGGCAGATTGGCTCCTGACTCTGGAATGATCCAGCAGGGTGCACTTATTAGGAAAGCAATGACTTTACCTTTTAATTAAAACTGCAAGAGATTATAATGTTCTTGAAAGGTGCCAGAATGACAGCACTACTAAATGAAGTCTTCACTTTCTCCTTAATATAAAAATGCCTCTTTAGGATAAAGGTAGTGTATTTTATAAACCCCATATATTTTAGAATCTAAATGGGAAAAAAAAGAAACAGAAAAAAAGCTTCAAATAACCTCGAAAATGATTCAAAGTTAAGACACTGAAAAAAAGAGTTGGCTGCAAGATTTTCAAGTCATTTTTAGGATGCAGTATAGGTCAGAAGCATTTCCAAAAACATACATCTTTTCTTTTTCCGGGATCCTATCTCACAAATGTTTCTAGCCAACTTTCCCCAATCCATCCTCATCAAATAAGGTCACACCTGAAAACTACATGCACACTAATTTAATTCTGGTTAAGGAAACTGACAGTGGCATTAAAATCAAGCTTTTTAAAGGAAGAAACAATAACGTAAGGCTCTTTTCAGAATCTTTGCAGAACCAATACAGAGAACCTCACACAGAACATCAAGGACTACCTCAGTCATCAACGTGAGTCAAAACTGAAGTGAAGGATGGAAAAGGATATTCTGAGGTAAAAGGTTAATTAAGTCTTCATGCAACTTCCACTAAGCATAAGAATGCATCTCATTTTGCAGATTTGCTTCAACAGTTCCACACTTAGCAAGTGGTTTTACTGAAATAAGTGGGTCTATTTAAGAAATAAGTATTAAACAGGGAAGAAGATTCCAGATTGCTGGTTGTAAATTGGGTTGTTTCAATTTTGAGGTGCACAGCTCCAGGCAGGCTTCCCACGGCCAAGACCCACCTCATTCTTCCCCTCACCATTAATATATTTCTACCCATTCCTAAAATCCTGACTACAGATTTCATGATGTGGAGCAGTTGCCAAACCAGTAAAGACCCAAGCTCACCAGTTCCCTATAACTCCACATTATAGGAATCAGATGCTGGAAGCTTTTGTTCCTACTGACCTGGAACAAAGCAATGTCAGTAATGGAAAGGCAGTATACCCTATCTGTCCCCACAGTTATTCAGCACTGAATTTCCCATAGAAATCAATACTTTTAAACAAAACATGTGAAATAAATAGATCCTACCCCAAATTCTTAACTTCTATAGAGCTGCCACCTTGGATCTACAGCTGCAGAATAGGAATTACACAACTTTTCCATTTGGTCAAACTTCTTCTCAAGTCATTTGTACTAGAACCTGAAAATTAACTGCATTTCTGAATAGGCATAATTATTGACAAAATACTGCTGTTAAATATCTATTTAATATTAATCTATGCAAATTTACAGTAAGAGATAGTGATAAAAATTAAAACACTACAGAACCCAAACTGGTATTCAGTAGCACTTTCCTACATGAGAGTGACAGGATCAGGCCCATAGTGCTTGATGAAGTTTAAATGCATTCTTTATACCATTAAAACATCAGTCCTAGGCATCATGGCTAGCTTTCAGGGTTTGTCAAAACTGGGTTTTACAGCTACACGTCAAAGGTCTAATCTCAAAACACAAAATACATGCTCTTACTGAACTAAAGCTAATGCCTAGACATTTGTGATCACTTCCTGGATGGCTTAAAAAAAAAACAAAAGCCACCAAAAAAACCAACAAAACCTCACAACTTTTATAACCTCCAAAACTAACAATTTACTTCCACACATTCACAGTATACACGCAAACTCACAACAGGTACCATCTTAACTTTTTTTAAAAATCAAAACAAAACAAAACATCAGTTTAGTAAGTTTTGCAACTCAGGGAAGCTGACTTTCCTTAAGAAAGAAGCTGTGTAAATGTGCACATCCCTGGAGCAATAATTTGTTGGAGGGACACCTACCTGCAGTTCTCTGTGTATCAAAGGTATGATACGAATGGTGCAAGTATCGGACCTGCCAGAGAGGATGCTATGGAGTGAGACCCTGGCTCCAGTCTAGAGAGATATGGGAGAGCAGAATCTGATCTCTCCAAAGACATGAAGAAATCATCCTCTTCCCTCACTGACTGGAGGGAGGGCTCCCACCATCCTGAACAAGGGCAGGGAACAATCCATCAGTCTGCATTTTAGGGAAAAAAACAACAGACCCTCCTGATTTTAGAAAATGCCAGCACAATTTAGAAAATTTTCAAAAAATCCAAAAAAACAGGCTGAATTACTTTCTATTGTAATCCTTTTTACTTAACAGTCTGAGATCAGTACTGTAAGTTAAAAGGGACAATAAAAACCCAAGACGGGTAACTGATAAAACAACTAACAGATGTTCTCAACAACTTAGTTTTATAACAGAGAGAGGGGATATCTTGTAAAAGGGGATGGGGAAATTTTGATGTACAATCTTCTAAGTACTATAAAATTGAAAAACAATGTATACCTACAGCTTTGCCTGGTGAACAATCCTTACTGTCAGAGCGAGGAGGGATCTAGATGTAATTCCTGAGACCGATTTCTCTGTTGGCCTGTTCACTCCTCAGGATCCCGAGTGGATCCTGGATAAGGACGACCCAGACTCCAAAGGACCTAGGTAACATCAGTACCTTTGGGTACAAAATAGTTTGGGTAGAAGTGACTGCACAAGATGCAAGGCACTGTAGAATCAGACCCCTGGTCTTTCCCCTTCCCTCAGAAGATATAAAAAGTACAAGAACGTCATTAAGACACATGATCATCTCATACACAGGCCTGTTTCAGCAGCCCTAATACAGCAAGGCTTCCGTATCAAACACAGACACAAGCACAGTTTCAGGTCAGGACTCACAGTCAACATCATCTAGAGCCCAACACACGCAGAGGCACGTAAGTTCCAGCCTACCACCACCACTCAGACAGAAAACACTTCCTGCCCCTTACTGTGGGCTCAAGCAGAAGTTCATGAAGTCTGAAAAGACTGGACACGGAAGTAGCCAACAATACTGCAGCACAAGCCAGCACATCCCCTCAGCTCAGCTCTTTCCAGCCTGGAGTGGACACACTGCATCCCAGCCACAGCTGAACAATACCTAGCAAGGCAGAGAGCACACGAGCAGGTCAAGGGCTCTATGTGTTTAGGGCCTTATTCAAACCTTCTTATTACCTTGTAGCAAAGACACAATCAGGATATGGGTGCAAGACAACCACAAGGCTGGTTTTTTAAAGAACTGCTACCCAACATCTGTGTGTCTGCTTTTTTTTTAAAAAAAAAAAATCAGGAGGGAAGGGAGAAAAAAGAAAAGAAAAAGAGTGGAGCCAAATACTCAGCAGACGCAAACTCTCACAGCCCCAGAAACTAGAGCAACTTCTGCCATCCCAACTCCTGCTGCTATCATCTGATTCATTCCTCACCAGCAGGCTTCCGCATGAAACAAAGATAGAAGTTACAAACAGTTGACATTTCAGCCACAGCAGTGGTCTCCAGAATGTCAGCAACTACAATACCTGATGCTTTATTCTTGAGCTCCCTCTCTAATCTTAATCTGCAACTAAAGTTAATGCTGATTGGGTTTTGTGTGGTTTTTCTTATAAATACTCTCATGATTTGCTGGAGTAATATGTTTTTCAGACATTAAATATGTTCCATGGGCGTGAAGTTCTATGAGCTGGATGCTCAGAAATACTAAATAGGAGTTACAAAACTGCTTAAACTGCTTCTAAATGGTGCATCCTTGGACATATGCATCTTCATAGCCTAATGCTGCCCAGGGGTAGGTAAGTGTGCACCTCCAGAGAAAGAAGGAAGAATAGCAAGATGCTTTGGCATAGCAAATAAACACTCAGGATCATCCTGTCTCAACTGCGAAGTGAATGCACAGCTCATGTGTTTTATGACCTGTCAGTCAGAAGAGGGAAGCTGAAGATATGACCATCCAAAGACGGGCATCCTTTTCTTGTGTCAAAGACCGTAGAAGGCCTCTCCAGCAAATCTTACAGCCATTTCAACATAAAACCACTTGTCCCTCTGCAGCAAAATTTCAATGCCTGTTTTTAAGCCTAGACAGCACAGCCATTATCTCTGTCTCTGGTCTCCCTTAAGATGGCAGACACAACTGACAACAGTCTGAGCTAGCAAAAAACCTTCTCTAAAGCAATGGGCTTTCTAGCCACGTAGTTAGCAAGAAAAAGGGGTAAAAAACCACCAAACCAACCCACAGGTCATTTCTAAAAGATCATCAGTGGATTGTCACATCCTGACCTGAACTGATCCAGTTTTTAAAAGATAAACATCCACAGAGACAACTAGAGCCTAGAAAGAAGTCTAAAGAATCCGTATAAAGGCCAAAGCTAATGAAAGACATACAAAAAATCCCACCTTTGTTCCGTGCCTGTTTTGCTGAAAGAATGTGAGACAAAAACAGATGTGTGACAAAGGTTTCCAGCAAGGCTACTGTCAATGGCAGAGTGTTACTAACAAGGCTACTGAGCTTCCATTTGCATGGTGGTGGCTTTTTCTGCATTCCTTCACACTCCTTTATTTCAGAGTAAATTCACTGATTTGCATGGAATTGCTCTGGAAATTAGTACAACTGAGAGCAGCTCTGTTTGCACTTAATGGGTGGTTCTTTCCTCTCCTATACAGCCTGAAAGGAAACCCTTCAACAGAAATAAAAGAGAATTAAGGATGAAATACAATTTTATGAGTAATGAAGGTGAGTAAAAACATTGAATGAGATGTATAACCAGGAATAAAGACCTGAGCAGAGAGAGAAACTAGATGGAAGAAGCACATATGCATGTTCCATCTTGGCAATATGCCAAGATTTTATCTGGAGTCAAACTATGTCCAGAGTCATTTAAGAACAGAGTCTGTAATACAGTATTTTAGGGACAAAAAAGGGAAAACATAATTCCAAGTGTCTGAACATACAGCCTTTCTCTAGTGCTGTAGAGGGACCGCAGCCAGCTATAGCACACGTTAGTGTGCACAGCATCTCAGGAAAAGCTTTCGGAGGCTTTCACTAAAGTGTCCTGGCAGCGATGGAGGAAAGATCAAGAAAACCAAGCACAAGACTTCTTGGCCTGAAGATGACAATGACAGTCCACACTTCTCCAGATCAAGAAAAGAGTTACAAAGGATGGCACACTCAGGCAGGGCACCTGTAGGAGTGACTGAGCAAAATGATGATTAGGAAAACTGAAGGCTTGGAAAAGGCCTCCCAGAGAAAACACAAAGTAATGGTTGTTTCAAACAAGACAGCTCATCCTTTTTTGGTGCTGTGGGATAATTGGCAGTGCAACGGCACTTACACCAGCCACATATTAAAACGGAATTTGCCATCAGCCAGTCTCCTGGACCCTCAGCCCACATGACTGTCACCTCCCTTCCACACACACCGGAAAACTAAACTGCTACGTTTCAGAACCTCCCTGGCATGCTCATTCTTCAACCCGGTTTCAAGCCACAGTAGAAAAAGCAGTACAGTAAGGACATACAGTATTGACCTGGGGTTGTCAGACAGGCACTCCGGTCTGCGTTTAAAAAAAAAATTTCTAAACTGACAAAGACATGCAGAGGATGGCCTCATCTGGAGTTCCATCTGGTGCTTCTGCAGCAGTGGGACCAGTAACATCTTACTCTCCCTTTAAGTGAAGTACTAAGATAACTAATAAACACTTGTGCCACATATGAGCCATCATAATCGCTGTGCTGAGGCGAATGCAATCTGCGCTTGCTTGGGATGTTCAGCACAAAGGAGGCTGAGGCTTAGATCCAGATGTGAAAGTTCAGTTCCAAACAAGCAAAGGAGCAGTAGCACCAACACAGCAACCACAAGTCATGAAGTCTGCAGGTCTGTTCAAAAAGGTTCCTTTTTAGATGACCATCTTAACGTATCCTACAATACATTCCCATAGGTGGGTTTATGTGGGAATAAAGAACCTTGAAAGATCAATAAATTATTTCCAACCTAAATAATGAATTACACACTGGAATAACAGTCTTCGCTGCTTCTCTCACCTCCATCCTGAAACTTGCTCAACCTTTCGAAGTATGATGATATAGGAACTTGAACAATATCTAGAATTGCCAGCAGCGTCCGGGTCAGTCTGAGAAGTTCACTAAAACTATAAAAGCCAAAGTATATGAGGTTTCGAGCCAGATGTACCACCTATGAGAAAAAGAAATTAAAAATGAAGGATGTATAGGCAACCTTTGCGGTATTCAGCTATGCAATGTGGTTTCACTTCACACAGCAGCTTTCACAGAGATCCAGATCTAGAGAGAATTCAAATTAGTGCAAGTCTTTCCACTGATTTAAATGGGCCTTGGACTAAAGCGAGTGACATCAACTGTTTCTTAGAGTTAGCCAAAACAATTGGTCAGTCAAATTACAATGGAGAGCAAAACCAGCATGAGATTTCGGAAGGCATGAAAGGATCTGGGAAGATACAAAAGATATTTATGTATCTGGGAAGATACATAAGATTGAGAAGAAAGACTCCGGGAAATTGTTTAAAGAGGCAGCAGCTGTGAGGAAGACGGAAGTCAGAAGAAGAGTAAGACATCTCTGGTAAGTTTGAACGGAGGTCATTTCAGATGACCAGAGGCAGTAGCGACAAAGTTTGGGAGGTAAGCTAGAGGAAGAGCTATAAAAGCTGTAAGCATTACCACTCTATTCAATGTTATTTGAATGTAAAAGATTAAGGCCTATCTAAAGTTCCTATCTAAAAATATTTAAAACACAAGGTTAGGTTATTCAGAGTATTCCCTTCAGTGTCATATCTTACACAGAGAATAGTACTTACTTATACGGAAGAATCCCTGCATGTTAATTCGCTGATGTGGAGAGAAAGGTCATATGGCCATTCACCCACACAGTCCCTTCCCTCTGCCACTGAAATGCAACCATTTCAGGAGAAGGAAGGCAAAAAAAGCATCTGTTTGACAGCAGACAGTGATATTATTTCCTGCAGTAACAGTCATCACCAAAACCACTGGAATTAGGAACTGGTGCTTCTTTAGGACATTTTACACTGACTTTTATTATGCTGTAAATAGGACACAGATAGCTGAGAAGTACCTCAAATGTAAGTTTATTTTTCTCTTTGTCTCCAAAAGGAAAGGGCTGATTTACAACTTCTTTCAAGTACTCTTCCACAAATTCCATAGTGAGTGCAAACTTCCTCTTCATTTCATTTCTCGAAGAGTCTGTGAAAGAATCATACCTACAATGCAAGGCAAGGAAGGAAGCAAAATTAAACACCTCTAATATCAGGATCAGTTGTCGCTAAATTAAAAACAAAGCAATCACAATGCTATAAAATTACCGTCAGTTCTCTGTAAGGAGAAGGGGTAGAGGTCAGCTGATTCTGCATAGATAGGTAAAGAGGATGCACAAACCTTCCCTCCAACTGTACCAGGAAGCATTTCAGTGAACAGGAATAAGAGACAGGAAAACACTATGGTTCTGGCAGAGAGCACTCTTAAATCTCACTGTGTCAACTCAATAAGGCAGTGAGTCTCAGCTGCCCTCTCTACCCATCAGCCAGAGTTTACTGCTCCTGCAAGGAAGACAGCAGATCAGGAAAGCAGCTCGGGACAGTCAGCTGCTTCCTTTGCGCTACCAACTAGGACTGATTTTTCACATATGTCAAAACAATCCTTCTTCTCAGTAACAGAAGCAATACTGTCTGCTGCACTGCTGTACTTCTTCCTCTTTGTCTCTTCAGCCAGATACTCCCTGTCTGGGTCTAGCCCAGTGGCGCTGCTCCATCAAATCCATTAAGCCAGAGAGGGCTTCCACTGAAGTCAACGAGCCCTTCTCCCACACTTAAACTTAATGCTAAAGTACTTTGCTGGGTGGAGGCCAAAGCCTCTCTGAACTGTTTCTGGGGCAATACCTGTACCTAACTGTAAAATCCTGGCTTTCCAACTGTGGCTTTCAGTTGAGCTTGAAGAATAAAACTGAGTTCCAGCCTAGCAAACCTGTAATGTTAGACACAATTCGACTACTTCAAGTTCAGTTGGTCTGAGAAAAGGCCATTCCGTTTTTCCCCAGCTTGTTCCCTATAAGAACACAGTGAAAAATGAAATTGATATATTTCCATGGAAAGCTACATGGAAAGCTTTCCAAGAAGTTTCCAAGAGTAACAAAAAAGGAAAGTTACTTCAACTTTCCAAGAGTTAGTAACTCTTGGAAGTTTCCAAGAGTAACAGTAATTAACAGAGCTCTCTGCTCTGCAACAAAACACCTTTTCACATATGTGTTCTGTCGACATTCTGGGACAAACCATTACAAAATGCTTTTGCACTTTAGTTTAAAACACTTTCAACTTACTCATGAATTGTGATCTTAGTAGGAATTTCAGTCCACAATCTGGCATATCTGACAGGTACCACAGATTCCTGAGGATCTCTGTCCACGTGCATATGTAGCATCAGCCGACAAAAAGAAGCCCGGAGGTCGAAAGGGAGGCTTTCATCAGACATACATCGTAGAATCAAGTCTACCGACAGCTGTGCAGAAATCTGGTTGATGGCAAGATATTGGCGGTCCAGGCACATTCTTGCAAAGAGGTTCAGTTGGTACCTTAAAAACAGGTAATAACATATACTATTAAAAGAAACCAGTTGGAAACCAGTGTACCTCAGAATCTCACTTTACAAGCCTGATGTCAACCTTTCTGATATAAATCCTAAACAATAACAGGAGTGACTTTGCTAAGCAAGGAATCAACTTGCCATTAAAAAACTTCATGCTCCAGCCCCCATAAAGACTGGGCTCCCTTTGAAACTCAAAGGAAGAATTGTTCAATGGAAGGCTGAAGCATTTGGACTATTCATTCTCAATCAGTGTAAGACACTGCTCCATGATTCCATTTCCCCTCTAATCCTCAGGACATTCCTGCCTCAGAGCATGCCTTGCTTCCACGACAGCACAACCTAAAAATAAAGCGTGATAAATAAAAGGTAAGAGGCCAAATGATAAAGAGATGCAAAGAGCTGTCATGAGCAAAGGAAACTCAAGATTATTTGGGAGTAGACAGCAGATATTGTGATGCTTCCTACAGGAAAAACTTGAAACAAACTTTTAATCTCAGTTTCTGGCATGACTTGCCTTCCTTTTTTGATATTGGCAAATGAACTGGATAAGAACAGAACCAAGATCTTCAGAGAGATTACATTTTCTTCCATTTCAATAAGCAGTTTTACCTGTAGTAGGTAAGAACTTCTAAATCAGCTTTTGTGCCCTCCTTCGCCTCCTGAGCCAGATGCCTGATGGCTTTGCCATGAGGCTCCTTGTTACTGTCAATCCAGTAAAGCCACACTTCCTCTTCATCGATGTCATCTGATATGACTGGGCATTCCAAGGGATTGTCCATTTGTGTCGAAACCAGCCTGCAAACACAAACCATTCACAATGGAGCCACTAGCAAACTGCTACAAATATAACAACAAAGCAGATAACAAAAAAGGTATGTTCTGATTACGGATGCTCACTTGGTCTGAATGAGAATGTCAGCATTTCCTGGGCTCAGCATAAACTTGCAGATGAGTTCCTGAGTTACTGGTATTGCTGTGGTGTTAGATACGCACAGGTCGGATAGATAATCCAAGAACCTGCAAAAAAACACAGATGCAACAGAACATGAGACTTAAAATACTACACGGTATTTTAGTAGTTGCAGTAGAAATCTCTAGCATCCACCACTAATATGCTCAAGGGAGCATAAATCACAAGATTTATCAACATACAATCTTTGCCGATTAATACTATTGCAACTCACAACAGATAAAGATGAGTAATAGCTTTGAGAGTCACTCCGAGTGGTGCTGAACAACCAGTCAGGGAGTGAAAATAAAAATTTCCAAGCGTGACACTTCTCAGCAAATCAAAGGCCAAGAGTTGTGCCAGAACTCAGGAGCAGCCTGAGGCAGGGGAGCTCCACCGAAGGCCCTTGTCCTCGTCAGGAACCAAAAGCAAGAGTACACGTTCTCACCCACCTTCCCCACCAGGAAACACGTGTTTGCCTAACCCAAGTAGCAAGGAGATGTTCCTTGTGCTGGAGATAGCCGTGTGCCCTCTGAGGAACTCCATTCTGCCAGAGGAGTCCACATCTCCACCTTATAAAGATGCCATTTAAAATCTCTGAAGTGACACAGACAACAATTAGTGAAGACTGAAGATCTGGCAGGACCTGAAGCCATGATCTCTGTATTCAAAGAGATCATTTTCCATGTAAAGCAGAAATAACAAAGCTTTGCATGGAAATCAGTTTCCTATGAATTTGCCTCTCGAATTTAGGTCTTCTGATGTTTAACAAGGTTCATGTTGAGGCTTTCCTCGCATTTGGGACATTCATTAGGTATCTGCTTCTTGTCTCTCTTTCATGGAGTCTTCTGTGTGTATTAACAGTCCATATCGCAGCCTTTGCCTCACTGGAATAACATACGGGCCTCTTCCCTCTATGTAGCTTCTGCTTTTAATGACATTCATAGGAACTGAGTATCTCTGGTCCCACCACTCCTCTAGCAAATGTGGCTAAAACTGGGCAAGAGGCTCAAGAGCTGGCGGAGGAACAGATATGAGCAGGTTCACACAGATCATATACTGCACTTCCTTAGAAATCCAGGTATAAAATTTGACCATCTACTGTCAGGCGTTCAAGGATATAATAGTTTGAACATCTATAGATGATCATCCCACCAGAGGGAATCAGAATATCCTGTGTTAGCAAAGACCACACTCCCCACAGAAGTTTGAGAACTGCAAGGGATGAGCGCAGAAAGCATTTTGAGGGTACACTTTGGAACAATTTTACCCACCGCTGAAATGAAGCTTTGTGGCAGCAGTTAATTAACAGTGCACACAGCAATATTGCATCACAAAGATAATATTAAGTAAACGGTACATAATTACACAGAATTCCGGGGGAGTTACTTAGTTGGAGCTAAAACTCGGGGAAGTTTTACATTTTTATAGCTCATGGGTTTTAGAGCATACTGCCACAATTCTTGCACAAGCAGTGCTGTAAAAGTCTACGAGACTCTCCATGAAAATAAGTGTCATGAAATCAAGCCTCTACTGTTCAGATTGCACCACCTTAGAAAGGTTCATTTTTCAAACATTTATAGCTTTTAGGACTTGAGCCTTAAAGAAGGGAATACACAGCAGCTGCACAATGTAGTTATGAAACAGATACTATGACACCCTCCATCACAAAAAAAGAGTGACATGAGATTGTCAATAAACACTAGAAGCCTTCACCACTGCGAATGACCTGATTTCATGCATTTTCCTTAGTACTGACCAAACTCAACACAGTTTTACATGGGAGAGGCAATGAGATTACAGTGAGGCAAAAGAGCTGCAGACATATAGAAAATAATTGAAGCAGTGAAGCACCAGGGCCTTGCGCAATATCCTTCATCACTAACAGAAAACAGTATTCACAATTACAGAGAACATTATTTGGCCTTCAGTACATTAATTTGTTATATTTGTATTGCTTTGGGTAATTATACAACTGAAAATCCAATGAAAAAAAAAGATAGATTTCACATTAAAAAAAAAAAATATTCCTTTATATTCTGACCTAAAGCCAATAAAATATTTCCAACTGACAGAAGTTCAAGGCCAGAATTTTTCATTTGGAACAACACCTGGTCTAGGACACACGTCTACTGGGATGTTCAGCACCCTAGGCCCCTTTCAGTCTGACCTGGAATCAGAACCTGCAGGAAAACTAATATTAATAAAAGCTTAGAAAAATGGGCAACTGTGTAATTTGCACCCAGATTATTAGCAAAGGAACCAGCCCAAGTGGCAGTTTTACAGAGGAGCTGCAGAGTTATGAGAAATTTCTGTTGATTTCTCCTTGTCCCAATTGGAACTAAACCCAAATTTTCAAAATTGTCCTGTAAAGTAAAAACATTCTTTTCAGTAAGCTCTAGTTCTCAAATGCAGATGTGGTCAAATCCCAAGAATTACAGGTAGTTCTGATGTTTTCTAGTGTGACACTGTACATGTGGGGTTTTGTCTGACAGGTCAAAAAAAAGTTAAGCTGGGAGAAAGAGACAACAAAACTATGAATAGTAGGCAGATTCACAGCTACTGCAAGCAGCCTATCAATACAGAAAAAGAATGTTAGGTGGATCATTTCAAACCTTGGCTCTCGATTTCTCCTGAGTAAATTAACAAACGTTTCTATTTCTTTAGCCGTGATGTGTTTCTCTAGCAGTTTTCTGTTGTTGTGCAACAAAGCTGTGATGGTGTCTTCTGCCAGAATATCATAACCAATCTGGGACTGCATGACACAGAAGTTCTTAGCAATATATTCCTGAAAAAATATAAATTCTCATGGTGACCTATTAAGCAACAATGTTTTTCTTTTATAATCAGAAGCATACAGTTCAATAAGCAATCAAAATAACCCTCAAAACTTTCCTCTCTGAACTGGCTTGAAGAAAAGAACATCTGAACACCTAAAATATGTACCCCAAGAAACATTCAATATCAAGCATGACTAACTCATCTTATTCTTTCATAAACCAAAGGAATGAACCCATGAAAAAACATACAAAATTCAAGAAGTCAAAACAAATTTTTTTGAAAGGAAAAACCAAAACCATATTAGATTATAACATATATATTATAACATTTAAGAAGCTTGCTTTTCTGAGTCTTCTCCCTTTCTCTCCCTCCAAGACAGAAATATTTCTGTAAAGCATTAGGAAGAAAACAAAGAAGCCACTTATAGCAGTTTAATCTCTAGTCCCTTTAGTTCTACAAAGTTAGTGCAGTTTTTCCCCACCACAATATGCAAAGCACTCGACACCATGTTCTGAAATACTTCTTGCTCATGGGGAGTCTCCTGCAGTGGGAACTCAGGCTACCTGGTAGAATAACATCTGGTCTCATTCACTGACATCGCTCTACAAACAGTTAAGCAACAGAACAGTTTTGCAGACTTCCCACGTTATAATCCAGAGTCCAGGAGCACAATTTTAATAAAGGAAAGCTGATGAATGAAGCAGTGGACCCCAATCTCAGTCTGAGCCTGTGAAAGGATAAGGTTAACCTATGATATTCATCGCTGACCATTCAATTCACATAGAAATGCCTACAAAATACAAACACTGTTCCTCAGCACGAGGCAGTATATGACGGTGACTTCTTATTACTAACCCATACAAAACCCAGTCCTTTCACCATTACCACAGAATCCCACTTGTATCTGCAGAGCACAACGTCAAACCCAGGGTATATAATTATAGGTATCAGGAGGAAAAAGATTTTGAATACCACTGACCTGGTTCTTCCTATAGTCCTGTTGAGAGTGTCTGAGAACTCTGTAACATAACCTTAACATGTATTTGTATGGAGCATATCTCTGGTCACCTAGGTCTTCAAGTCTCAGCATCGAGCCTTCACCTTTGTCCTTAAAAGGAGCTTTGAGGATGCCAAATATCTGTTCAAAAATCAAAATCACTGAGAATGAAAAATCAAACCCAGATTTTTGCTTAAATTACAGCAGTCAATAGAAATGTCCTCTGACAGGATCAGCACAAAGGCCTTATTGACCAAAGTCTGAAGTGAATCTTTGCACTTATCTACATATGACTAAATACAAGTGGGGGCACAATCTCAGGCATTACAGCTTTAGCATTTAGCTTTACATTTCCCACCAATTTGATTGTGATTGACATTGCTTTCTCTTCATTGCTATTCCCAATTTTAAACATTGTTAGTTAAGTGCTTTGGCCAAATTAAGGATGAGAAAGGAGGACAATGCTGGCTGCTGTCCAATTTCAACATTTTCACTCTTGACACCAGAATTTTTCCTATATAAAGAACACTTAGAGGATTGGGAAATGTTGCGAGCTTGTTTCAAATCTGGTCAACAATTTGCTATCAAATGTCACACGAAACTAAGCTATCAGGCATCCTTCTATCTGATTCATAGACCAAGACACGAGCCTTGACTAAGTAGTATCATATCTATCCAATCCAACCAGCCACAAACCCAGCATGGCATAAACCAAGTTACAAAAAAATAACATATCCTCAAATCAGTCTCTCTCACGATCTGCTTGTAAACACAAGCAAGTTATTAACACAGTAGGACATACCTGAGCCAATATATTTTGTTCCCTCATTAATTTTTGTCGTTCCCTGTTTGGCTTGGTAATGACCACATCCAAAACTTCCTGCCCGTTATTAGGCACATCAGCAACAAAGAAAATGAGATCTTCCAGTAACTTGGTTACAAACCTAGAATGAAAAGACAAATCACTATTATATACAGTCCTTCAACACTTGCTAGGATTCATTAAGAAAGAAAATCACCTTTTAGAACAAGCTTTATCTAGCACAATAGAACTTCAATCACTGCAAAGTTAAGTTTGACATGTACTTAAGGATTCCAGACCTTGGTTCAGCAGAGGCTTAAATCCATCACAGAGATGTTTACCAAGGCATTAAAAACAACCAGAAGGAAAAAAGGAGAAAAAATACAGGATGCTGGATTGATGCAGAGGATTCAGAAATCCAAAATCCGTAACAGCTGGCCTCAAGGCCCAGGAACAGTAGAAAGACACTCTTACACAGCCTAGCAAGGATTTTTATACTTTTGACATGGACATGGGTCTCTGAAACAAGACAATGGGCTCACTAGAAGAATAAAAGCACTCTGCCACTAGACTATTTCCCTACTGGCCCAAGAAACTATTGAAAAATGACTGTATTTGTTTCACTCTTTGCTACACAAAAAAAGATTTGGCAGAAGCAAGTGCTAAAAAGGCCAGGCTGGATGGGGCTTTGAGCAGCCTGGTCTAGCGGAAGGTGTCGCTGCCCAGGGCAGGGGGGTTGTAACTAGATGATCTTTAAGGTTGCTTCCAACCCAAACCGTTCTATGATTCTATGACAGCAGCTCTAGTAATTCCTTTTCTCCTACCTTCAGAAAATGCAAAAAAAAAAACAAAAGTGGTCATTGCCTCCTTGTTACTAACATCCTTTGTCAGGCATGCACAGAGGGAAGTACAGATGCCCAGAGATTTCAATGAATCTCCCTTTAAAAGAATTTGCAGTCTTTTACAAAGAAAGCCCAGCATGACTCCTACCCCTAGGGAAGCATCATCTGAATTTGGACATCAAATCTTGTAATTTCTGAACCTGTAGGCATGCTATGAAATTGGCAGGAAGATGCCCATCAGGTTTTGAAAGTCATCTCTGGGAGCCACACACAAAGTCTCCATCACCCAAAAGAGGGCTGGGCTCTTCAGCTATGAGTGAGCTTTAGCTTTAAAGGTCTCAGCTCACTGGTGAAGAACAGCAAGGTCCCCTGCAGCAGAAAAAGTAGAAAAGGCAGATGTAGGGTGGAGGAATCAAGAATAAACTGTTGGGAACCCTACTTAGCTAAGCAGGAAGGTAATAAGACAGGGAAGATACAGGGTTTTTTTCCAAAGGAAATCACAGGAACAAAGAAATAATGGCACTATTCCAAAACCACTCTGAAGTGGTTTATGTATGTGTTGTACCAATCTGTCAACATCAAGACTTGACAATACTGCGTTGCAGTGACACAGCAGTACAAGGTTAATACAGGGCTGTCACACCTTGATTATGTCGTATACCTTTCTGGTTCATGAAATGGCCCATCAGCTTTTCAAGGATGAGTACCAACACCCAGGCCATCACACATCTGCCTGTTATGATAAATCCTCCACCTGATATTAAACCATTTGGTCTAATTGCTACTGACAACTGACAGCAAAAATTCAGTTTTATCACCAGAAATTAACATCTTCAGCAAAAAGCTGTATATGATGCATAGTGGAATAGAAATTACAAATTAAAACTGTCAGAGGTGCCATCTAATATTCAGTTTAACCACAGACAGCTGAAAACAAATAGCAAACTACATCACTGGCAGTGGGATATATTTGGATACAGTGTACAACAAAATCCCTTAATTCAGGGGTGGATGTGAAGAACAGACATTCTAATAGCGCTACAGCTGAAACGCAGATGAATACAAAGGGAATACCAAAATTATCTAATATAGGAAAAAAGAACAGGGAAAAATAGAAATAAGAAAGGGAAGGGACTATTGGGGCAGCTTCTCGGTCACTCTGAGACCTCCTTCTACTGGTCGCGCAGCACAGATGTGCGGTACAGTGAACTCCCCATAAATCAAAAGCCCTGTCATGCTGCCCACTGTATAGATGGCTTTCTCGTCCATGAGAATCAAATGCAATGGACCACTCTATTACAGCTTAGGAGTGGTTTATCAAAGGAAATTAAGGCAAGCACTTTGCATTTGCCCAGGGAGCTACCCATTTATTTATGTGGCCAGTGAGCTGGGGAACTGCCATTTGCCCTCATTTTAGAGACAAGATATGCAGACCAGCCTGAGCAGCAGCAAGGACGCTCTGACAGAGATGGCATCTAACCCCAGGCTAGCACTCTCAGTACTGAAGCGTCCTCTCCCAATTGCCTCTAGGTCCACACAGATGTTACTAACTTACCCACTACCGTGACGCCATGATGTCACAACTAGCCAAACATCAACTGAGGAGGGAAAAAAAGAAAAGTCACTAACCTCCTTTCATTCTGGGTTATCGTTCCATTCTCCAGCTTTTTAACAGTTGATGCTAGAACCTTGTTTGCATCATTGGCAAAGTCCAAGTCTCTGACCTCCGACAGAGGAACTGATACAATGGCAAAAGCTTCCTTGTCCTCTTTCGTTTGACACGTTCCAATCTGCAAGAGTTTTTGGTTTAATATGGGTAAGCATTCCTCTTACCTTTATCCTAGTTATTAAGCATATTTTTTATATGTTAGAAGTGAGATCACCAGTAGAGAATTTCAGGAATGAGTCTGGGATTTCAACCCCAAGATATAAGTGTTTACCTTTAGCATCACAGGCCTCTCTTCATCAGTGTCTATTGGAATGCTGGTGCTAGTGACCCAAGTGTTAGTGCATAAATGCCTCAGTCGGACATACGAGTTCCTAAAGCAAACAACAGGTTAGATGGATCAGTCCCAAGCTAAAGTGAGCAAGGTGGGAAGCAATCATAGAATCACAGGTTGGAAGGGACCTCCGGAGATCAGCACATGACCATGACATAAGACTTGAGGGCATGACTCACACCGGCCACTCATAATAAAAGGGTGAGGGAGACCTAAAAGAGTAGCCTTGTCCCTTGTCTCCTCCTTTCTCACCCAGAACAGAGCTGCAATAAGAACAAATAGCATCTTGGGATTATGCAGAATGCTGGGTTTAAGTATTTACACAAGCCTAGGAGTAAAGTATTCCTTTAAAAAAATTTAAAAGGAAGGTGCTATAAAATTTCATCTGAATTGAAATGCATTTCATGAATAAAACAAATTCTTTTTTTTTTTTTCCTGCTAAGTTACAAACCCTTTCAACCTGTCACAGCACAAAAGCCAGAAAGTAAAACTGACCATGGTTTCACAGCTATCACAATGGTTTCACCATTATGATCTGCAAACCCTTGTTCCAGGGAGCGAGCATTTACATTACCAGCTCTCAACTGAAAATCAAGTGAACAAAGAACCAACCTGAGATTCTTCTAAATTCTTTCCATATGATAATCTGTGGTGCTATCAAAAAGCAGAGCTGAGAAATCAATTACAATTTTAACTCTGAATTCTACTTTTTAAATATATTCACTGTGGTCTTCATTCACACTCTCCCTTTCATGCTGATGGGTTTTGAGTATTCAAGTAAGCAAATTGTCTGGCAAAACTTAGCATAGCAAATACACTTCAAAGCTGCATACATCAGTATTTGCGGGTACCCAGCTTTTAAATCCACCCTCATAACAACTAGCCCCAAGTGTCTGCATGCCCATTCAGTTACAACCAACACCGTGTGACTTATCTAGCCAATCTCTGCTAAGCGACACAGTTGAAATTTCAAATATTCACAATTAAAACCCAGAAGCCACTTGCTGAATTCATTTGAATGACAAACTTGCCCAGTGCCATCGTGATCTGTCAGGGAAACAGAAGCCCAGTTCACCTTACACGTTATTTTGTTGGGAACGGTTCAGTTAGATCTATTAGCAGTACAGTTTTTTCAAAGAGTATGCAGGGCTCAATTCTGTCCTTTAGATATATCTGTGCGACATTTAGCCCATTATTTTTCTTTTCACAGACTCTCTTTAAGTGTCACTTTTTTTATCCTTATAATTATTTTACCCAGTCACAGCAGCAGTATCATGTTTTATACATCCCTTGTTTATCCGTGAACACTCCTCAAATTTTAACTGAAGGATAATACTTGCTCATGTTTGATTTTTTCTGCTTTACTCACCAGCATAATGCTAGGAAGAAACCCTGTCAATGCAGCAATATTTTCTGCCTCTTTTTTGATATTTTTTTTTTTTACCTTGGAACCAGGCAATCAGCTCTCTGAAGAGTGGTGGCATCCAGTTCAAAGAGAGATGCGATGTCATTTCCATGTGGCACAGAGACCAAAGTATACATAATCTTCTCCCCTGCTTGGCGCTTCTTCTTTGAAGCAGGAAGGTCGCCGTCTCTCTGCTGATTAGGCACAAGGGTTATTTGCTTGCATCAGGGCCCATTATAAATTCTCCAATTACCTTGTGGACAAGTAATACATCTGAATTGTACTTTCTTTTTACATTGTAGTAAGAATGTATCATGACTGGCTTTGGAGTGTGTAACACAAAGGACACACTTTGCCCCAGGCACATGGGGTCTCAGACAGTCATTATAACAACAGCAGGTCACAAGCTACAGAGAGACTGCAGTACTGTATACATTATTACTTGACACCTACAACTTCAAAAAACCTGTGGTAGCTGCAGACCTTTCACTCCCAACAGATGTAACTACACAGTGCTGGTTTGGAAAGGGACAAAGTTAAAAGAACTAATCAAAATAGGATTTTTTAAAGGGGGGAAGAGGATTAAAAGTAAGCAATTTGCTTAATTGCACCGTCGCTTTATTTAAGTTTGCTCATTTTTTCCTCTCATATGGTCAGAATCACAGCAGCATGCTTTCCAAACAGCAACAGCAAGAATATCTGCACCACTAAGATCAACTTGTCATTGGAAAGGGGACACACACAAAGCACCAGCTAAATTGTACTAGAAACCTTAGCCCAGGCTGGTAATGCTTGGAGGCTGCATCCAACACAGGTCTGAGTGTGCAGAAGTCTGCTCCCTAGTTTTCAAGTGACAGATTTACGTTGTGTTGGTGCCTCAAAAGAGGTGTGCAAATCTAAGGGAGTGATCTTCCTCCCACCGTCTTTTGAAGGTCCAGAGGAATCTTGCGACCCAGCACCACTAAGCAGCCACCTTCTCCTGCAGTTACGTACACCTCTGTTATCACAGACACTAAATCCTACCTTTGCTTGAAGGAGTAATTCAGAGTCTGTGCCTGTAACCATGCCACAACCAACAGAATTACTGGCATAAGTAAAAGCTGCTCCTCTGGGGTATTGAGTTACACATATTACAAAAGACTAATAACAATTAAGAGACCGGCGGTCCAGGGCCCTTCACATACACAAAATATATCATGGGGGAAAAAGGAAAAGAGGAATGAAGAAAGCCAAAAGAGAAAAATCAAATGCTGGAAACCTGAAATACTATTATAATGATTTATAGTGCACCACTAGGGAAGAGATGTACAACGCAATGTAAAAAGGCTAGACTGTACTCGGTTTGCATTAGTACCTTGATTAAAGCCAAACTGTAAGGGATAATCAAGGGCAAAGCTTTGATTATTCATATTGCCAATTGATTAAGCAACAAAATCAAGGATGAGTGAAACTACGTAAGAAATAGCTGGTTATAATCTCATTTTAAGGCACTTTTTGAATCCTTCCAAAACATCCTTTTTTTTTTTCATTATCAAGCCTAAAAAAGGCCAGCTCTCCATCCCATTACTTCTATGAAGGACAGAGACAGTAGGAAGAAATCTCTCAGAATTTTTCCTTAGGATTATCTGGTGATTAGAGTACTGTCACTAGTTTTTGAGAGGAAGGCTTGCTGATATAAAGGAGAAACATCTCCTGTGTCTTGCACAAGAGTAAACTCTTATCTGGCGGTCCTCACATCCTTCCACAGCCCACGCCCAGAGTTATTAAAAAAATTTGCATATAAAAACTTAACCTGTAGGCAAGGATTGAGAAAATAGCCAAAATGTTTGTGCTTTCCATACACATTTTGTTTTACAAACTCAGGTTGAGAACCAAACTGGAAAGGCAGGCAAACCATAAGAGAATCCTATTAAGAGCTTAATAGGTGTAAGAGTCTAACATCAAATGAAAAGCTACTTCTGAAATTTCCAAACGAAAATGGAAAACTGGAAAATCAGTTTAAAATTCAGGAGGTCTGTAAAGGGGTGAACGGCACAGGATAGTTTAGAACAGCATCCAGACATTCTGATATTTCCCATAACTTACAGTCAAATCTGGTTAGGATTTCCCATAAACTATCCACTCTACAACTTCCAAACTGAAAAGTCTGGTATGTAATGCATTTTTTTTTCCCTGGGGCTCTGGGAAAAACACAGACCAAAATACAAAACAATATATTCTCCTCTGTGTTATGAAGGTTTTCTTGACTCACTCATGACATAATGTCTGACCATCTCCAGTAAGTCATTGAGCATGAGTATATATGCACATGTGCAGGTTTTCTATGACGGGAGAGAAAGCCAAAGGCAGATCTCCTGTACTTCAGTAGTACATGCTAACCACTAGTTCATCCTGCAGTTTGGGGCTGAATCCACTCACTCAATAGTCTCCCCAACAATTCTATAGATCCTATTGAGCAACAGAGTTGGCTTATCAGGCCTAAATCCCACCACCCAGCCTTGGTAGCTGTCAAATCAGACCCGGCATATGAGCAAGAGCTGGTTTTCTAAAACGAAATACCACTTCAATGGAAGGCAAGACAGTGGCTGTAACACTGCTAACTGCAACACAAAGCGTACCTGAGCAAAATCAGAGCTACACAACAGCTCTGCAGCAGTTTCAGACTGGACTCCAGCACAAGCCTCAGAACTCTCCTTTAAGGCTGTTTTAGGATCTCAGACACACCTCATAACCCAACGTGGATTATGGGTGTTAAGCATCAGTCAGTGAAAAAAAAAAACTGTAACAAGAAGCAACCCTGAACTTGACAGCTCTGGAAACAACTTACATATAAGGAATGCATGAGACGGAGAGCAACAGTCATCACATATGAACATCCATGGATTTATGTCTGAATTTATGTCTGATTGCATGTGCATGTGCCTCTGTGAGACCGAGAGAGAGAGCACATACTTGCACACAGAAAGTTTCTTATGATTCATTAAATTTCGAAAGCAGTCATCAGAATCTGCACTTAACCTAGCCATTATTGAATCAGCAGATGAGTCTATATGAGGACGTGGAAAGAAGTGAAAGTATAAGCCTATTCTAAATTAATTAGACAGTGTGATCAGCTCAGGAGAAGCACTGCATTCCTAAGCAGATGAAAACAAGATGACATTTGCTCAACTAGCATATGAGCAGATGCAGCCAGTAGAACTGGATTCAATGAAAAGAAGGGAGAAAAAGAACTGTAAAAGGTCTCAAATACAGAGAGAAGAAAATTCAATTTAAAGCACTACGAAGAGGAAGCCAACGAACAGTTTCAGCGATATTGGTATGTGGTCAGTGACAGCCAAGGAGAGCACTACCAGGACTTTAATAATAAAATTTTTTTTAAAAGCAGGTGAATTACATGCTAGGAGTATAGAGAAGTGCAAGAACTGTGAGTAAAACAATATTAGCACACGAGGAGAAATGAGGAGAAAAAGTAGTTTTGATTGTCCCAGACTACTGGCAAAACAGTGACAGGCTGTCACAAGCCAGATCAGATAGATATCCAAGGGGAAGAGGGTGGAATGGCCTCACTCTACTCTGCACGGGTTAAATCACTCACAAGGATGAAGGAAATGCACACTCAGCTCCTCTTCTGCCTGGCAGGAGTTGGACCTACACCTTCCAAAAGAAGGACGCAGTCCAAATACCAGCTGGTATGAAGAGCAGCCTAACAAAACCTAAGTGGCCACCCAACTAGAGGGCAGTCAGCCCCCAGCCCCCAGCCTCATCCTGCAGCAGGAAAGCAAAGCACTCTACTCACATGCAAACCAGGACTTTGCCAGAAGCGGGAAGAGAAAATACCCCTATCTACAGCCAGTGGCACCAGCAGTCTTCCAGGAGGGACTTGTCTAGGAAATCAAAGGCTGAGAGTTCAAAAAAAGGAGCCCTAGCTAGTGAAAACAAACAGCCGTTTGGGGAGGAGTGAAAATACTGATCCAGGCTCACAGCAAAGTCCATAACTCCTGGGCTACCAGTCCTGACTTGCAGTGCATCATACCAAATTAAAAAGAAACTTAACCAAAAAAACCCTCCAAAACCCTACAGACATAATATGGTGTTTGCAATTCGAAGGGTAAATTTAATGTAACTGGAAACAAATCCTGAATTGTAATCAGAGAAAAGAGAATCAGGTATGATCATATTTCTCCTTCTTGAGACTTGTAGCCCAGCAGGCAATGCTTCTTCCCAGCTTTTAATATAATATGCTAGTAATTGTGACCTACCCCAAATCCCCATTATTCACCTCAACTTGGTATCATACCAAAAATTTGGGAAATTTACATAGAGTTTTGCTTATGGAGGGGCCTTTCTTTTAACTGCAAACAGCAATACAAAAACATGACAGACCTGAAATATCAATTTGTTTTAGAAACCAAATCTACAATTCCAATTGGTAAAGACACCTCTTGTGGCACAGAGACAGACAAGGATAATGCCCTGCTCCTGAAAGAATACGTTAAGCTGCACTACAGATTTCAGCAGAAATGAAATTTAATAGCAGCCAGAGTTCTGAAAATGCCTGTTAAATCCAGTACAATGTGGTATCTCAATATGTTAACCCAGTTTAGGAGGCTCTTACAAAACCAGCATTTTCAGAGAGCAGTAATGTGAGCAGAACTCCATAGGTTAGATGATTTTAAAAATTCTGTACGAAAAGAAAGTCAAGTAAATTAATGGCCAGCCTCGCTCCTGCATGTTAGGAAGCCCTGGCAGACAGCACAGCAGTTAGCCTCCTATAACACCTTCGCTGTTGACTCATTTGTGAGTCATCGCATTTTTAGCAGAGACATCACGTTGCAGTTCTGTTGTTAGGAGCCAGAGACACTCTGTAAGAAACAATGTATGAGCTTTCAGAGCTGATTCAGACCTGTGTGCAGCAGCAGAATAATAATAATGTGCCGGCATCCACGTCTCCCCTTCTCCCCGCCAGCCTCTCAAGTGGTCTGACGGCTGGCTTTATACAAGCACAGACACTGCCATTTTAAAGCTGATTATTTTTTTAAAAAATGTTTTTCAGGTTGCTTATTGCCATGTTAATTCCTAACCAAGCCTTTAAAAAAACCCAATAAATTCCCCAGGCCAACTCTATTTGCTTAAAGTGCATCACCTGTGTCCCACATTCTAAAATTTTAATTAAACAAACTTAGTTGCTGGAAGATAAAATTAAGAAAAAAAAATAACTTCCAGTGTTTACCAGAAAAAAATTATCACTTGAATTGGAAGAAAGAAATTGCAGAGTTGTTTGGAATCCATAAATATAGATAAACAGAAGTCAAAGGAGATATGTCAAATTGCACCTAGAAGTGCACAGCAGACCTGCCTAACTTCTTTACAGGAAAAGCAAATGCATACCAGCCTCAATCCTAAGAAAAATCTCAACAATAAAAGTTGGAACTTGTTAGGATTATCACTCCCTCATGAAAATGCAGACAAACGGAGTTAAGGTACCTATCCAAAGACAGCCTTTAATACAAAGGCACTAACAAATGCCAAGTTCCCAGCTGTTCTTGACATTTCCCCAGTGTTTATTGCATTCTTCTGGATGCTGTGCATTTCTGTGATTAGAAGTAATAGACTACTTTGCAGCATAAAATACATCATTTTTGGCTTTAATGTGAGCTGTAACACAGAGCACTGTTTTGTTGCACAATACACTAAACCTCCTAGACTTCAAGAGATGAAGAAGCTTTTTTTTTTATAAAGCCTTTAAATCACAAAAACGTCTTCCCATTTAAAAAAAAAATTAAAATCTTCTGGAGTATAGATGTGAGAAAAATATATATAAAGAGTATTAATCAAATCATTGTAAAGCCAAATTTTACCAGAAATAAAAGCAGTGTTTCACAAGACAATTTGGCTGGATTCTCAAGAAGCAGCCCGAAAAATGAACAATGAACTGCAGTCCAAACATAGCTTTAAAGCTTGGGAACAAAAGTCCTAGTGATTTCCAGTAATACATATGTTCTCCAGAGCCAAGACCCTTTCAGACTTTTAAGTCACTTAAGGCAAGGCAAAAAAGATGCACTGAGGCAGAACCTAGGTGCCCATGCCCACTACTGCACCATGGAAAATCCTTCTCCATTGCGGCTTCCCCAAATTCAGTTGCCTAAGCAACTGTCATCAGGACTTGTAAACCAGACAGTGAACATGCACAAGGAGCCCCGCTGCACATTTAGGAGTTAAGGGCTGGCACAAGACGCACAGATGGCCATGCCACCTTTAAAAGGCAGATGACAGAGAAGGAGATGGTACTCTTTTACCCAACAGACTAGCAGAGAAAATGAAAACAAAGGCTGCAGGCTCAGTTTCTTCCTTCAGTTGAAAGGATTCAAGCGCACATCTCCCATTTCTCTGCTACTCAGACTTCAAATTTTGCTGGGGTAGGTCCACTTTCACCTCCCCCTCTAGAGCAGGTTTACTTCACAGGCAGTATTTCAAAATTAATTGCTTCAAGAGATGAAAAAGAAGATGCCTTTGCAGTGATCCCGTTAGGCAGTCACCTGGCAGAAGAAACACCAGAACAAAACCACAGAGCAAAGAAAGCGTGTGTTATGTGCGTATCGGATACAAGACTGACATAGCTGGCCCTTAAAGAACTCCAGGTAATAGGAGATTCTTATACTTTTGAGGGGTAATTCAAAACACTGCATCACTGTAACATAAAAGAAAATCCTGCACAGGGAGGTGAAGCTTTTCTGCTCAGTTGCTTAAGGCCAGAATGAAGGCTTAAAATAGCCATTGCTGACTCATGCTATTTCCAACAGGACTATAAAGAGGTGAAGAATCCAAACGGATTTCTACCATGCGAAAAGTGCCTGTAGGCTTGGATTTACATGGAGGTGTTACCAAATGTTGTTAGGAGTTCTTTCACAAAACATTTTTCACAAGGATGTCCTGACTGCACAAACTAAAATTTCCATAGAGATACAGTTTTGATCATCAATCAGTTCTGATTAAATTTTCATTGGAATATTTGTCTAATCTCATTTATCTGATCTGGATTTCTGGTTGAAACCAACACCCAAAGGGATTAACCCAAACTGTTAGAGAAGTTACTTCTGACATTCGTGTTCAGATTATTCTTTGCCTTCTACATTAACCAGTCCAAAGAATATTTAACTATTTAGATGGACGGGAACTGCTACAACTGGAAACCCTATATTGTATCTAAATTAGTATAGCGTGTTATAATAGGATTGGATCCTTGGTGATGAGGACCTAATATATATCCTATTCAAGTTTTCATCGGTCTTCCTTCAGGCGAGCTGTAGTCTGGTTTTCTGGGCTGGGCACCCTGAAAGGGTGGAGCACAGTAGATACATTCCAGAGGTGTGTATATCTTTTTACTTTCATCCAACAGAATACAAGTTTACATGCTCTGAGATTGCTCTGAGAAGTGCAGTGTCTTAAATAGGGAATAATCAGGAGATTTGACTGAGAAGTGCTGTCAGGATGAGAACTACGATGTTCATGCAGATGCATGTCTATGAGATGAGCTCTGCGGTTCACAGAGCAAGAGCGCGAACCCAAGCCTTTCCAAGCAAGCATGCTACTCGCTGGGACGTTGTAGAACTTACCTCCATTTCCATTTGAAATCTGCAAGTACTTCAAGCACCATTCCAATACAAATGTGAAACAACTTTTGGAACTTCCATATTTTCATGAGAGAATTCTCATTTCCTTGGGCAGCTTAGCTGTTATTGCTGTATTACCATTAATACCAAATAACAGGGAAGATGGAAAGCCAGTGTTGCCAACTTCTACAAAAGTCTCCATTTTTATTAAAATTGCAATCCTGAAGGCATGTGATTGTCTAAGAATCTTGGGTTTAATTTCATAAAAAAAAATAAAAATTCTTCCCCAAGCAGAGAAAAATATGAAAATGTGTCCTCTAAAAGAATAAAAGCCAGAAGGCAAACAGAAAGAAACTGAACTGATTTTTTTTTTTTCTTTTAAGATCTCGGCATTTTCAAGGCAATCTCATTACTTTGATGGAGGGATGATTCTTTTCCTGGACTATTTCTTGTCTCAGTAGCAATAAGATGCCCCCAAGGTTTTAACTCCACTTCCTTCACACATCATAACCTACAACATGTCTGGCCTTGCCTTGTTAGTTAGAATCGGCAGCATGCTCCTGACATGGCACAAAGCAAAGGGCAGAGGGACTTTGTCCAACCATCCACACTGCAGCAAGGACAACTTGGATCCTTGAGAAGATGTCATGCTAGAGTTGTGTGAAGTGTGGCAGGGCTCAGACTAAGCCTGTGCCTGATTATCTCCTTGCATGTATTCAATATAGGCAAAAAAAAAGAGTCTCAGGATGTTCTCAGATTTAGAGCTACACTTGACTGACAAACATGCCCCAGGGAGGCTTTTCTCCACTAGCAGAGCCTCTGAAGTGGTGCTGGCACATAAGTAATCAGACTTGCTTGTCCCTGGTTTTATAGCTAAAGAGGGTGGTGAGTTTTGCCACGAAGTAATACATCTGATTTGAGGAGAATTAATACAGTTCATATCTGCAGTCATCAAGCAGAAGAGCTTCCAACTAATGCCAATTTGATGCGGAATTTGAGTAAGTTTCCTATTGTTTGCCTTATGCGAGGGAAAACTTTCTGTAACACCAGTTCTGAGTTGCACCCTAGCTTACACGGGATACAGAAAACAATTCTCAGCGGCTGTGACATGTAAGCAAAAGGAAAGCTATGAAGGGTTTTCATATGTTGGGCTGTATTAAGTTAAGGGTATGGTATTTCCCAGATTATATGCAACATAAAATCCACTTACCAAAGCTTTTCCTTCATTATTGGCTTCTGGATAGTGTGGGTTAAGCTGGAAAAGAAAAGAAGTCAAATACTATCTTGATAGGTTTTAGACATTTCAGAACTCAGGGAGAGAGGCTGGTTCAGTTCTCTATTATGTATCGACCCTGCAAAAGGACAGTGGAATATTTAGAAGCAGTATGAAAACGAGAGTATAAGAATTACCAATTCTGAGTGACTTAACTGGCTATGACCTCACTTCAAAAAGGTGCATCTTGCAATCAAGCTTGTTAATTCAAAAGAGGAATCTCAAATAAAGAAAACGAATGATGGAGAAAGCACAGATAGTTACTAATCTGAGGATGGCAAGTTACAGTCACCCACACACGTACACACACAACCACTTCCAGGATTGACCTTGAGCTGATATATCGAGATAAAAACTAACACGCTTCTGAGATTTTACAGGAAGACAGTGAACTCAGAATAAACGCATCTTTGAAACAGGAATGGCAATGCCACTATAGACAAGTGTTTAATTACACCGTGATTCTGTTTAACCATTATTAATGGGAATAATATTTTCGATGTCATACCAGGATTATAAAGCATTAATTAATAACTAAAGTAGTATGAGAAGCTTGGATGAAAGACACTATATAATAATAAGTGTAAAGTATTGCTATTTAACAGTGCTTAATATGATTTTACTTTTGGCAAGGGAAATACGTAGACTAGAAGATGAGGAATTATGTAGGCAGATACACACTCAAATAAACAAATAGACATACACCCACACACTGGCTGTACAGGAAACCTTTCAAGATTTAACTTGCATTATGAAACAATTCTGCCTCAATATTTACCATATTCCCTGACACAAGACATGCCTTCAAAGAGCTGAAAATGCTAAAGTGAAATTATTAGTTATATACGGTAATTTAGCTTTTAAGCAACGACAGCATGTATACATCTTACAGATAAACAGTCTTTTTCTTGGCTTGAATTTGGCATTACCAGTGTGCAAGAGTCAGAAGTGAATTGCACAGGGCAAGCTGAACGAATCCCAGGAAATCTTTTTAGTATCACGTCATCATACATCTAACTATCATGAAGAGTTTTTATTAAGTTTATAAGGCTTTTATTAATACCGTATCATTTATATCGCTTTACCCAAAGAAACCAGCTCCTCTCCACAGTATGAGGCTGAAGAAAGGAGAAAAACTTTTAGATATTCCTAAAATCACTGAAAATACCTCCCTTCTCTTTCAAGACTTGATGTGCTAACAGAGAAATGACCAAAGGTTTTATTGTCCTGTCTTCATTTCAGTATTTGCATCAGCCAGTGTGTTACTCACAAATCTAATTTAGAGTGCCTGCCTTCCTCCCCACATTGACACCTATCCCAAAATCTTGCATTTTGCTCCTCCATGGCATTCTCACACAGTCTCCTAGCTCCAACTCCCACCTACTTCCATCATAGAGCAACAGGACTGGGAAAAGAAAACTGAACAGCAGAAAACAAGAAGATATACATACATGTATGTATACATATATATGTAACTTTCACTATAATTTTGGTTTCTTCCTAAGTTCTCACGCTGCTTTCAGCACTACCTTTGTTCACCTGACACCTTAGAATAATCCTAGTTGCCCATTCTAACATTCAAGCCATTCTAACATTCAAGCTCAGCTGTCTACCTTTGGTCCTTCATCGAGAACAGAGAAAAATAATTGGGCACACTCCTTAGTCACAGCCACACACAATGGCCTTTCATCACAGGTGCAGAAAAGGCACAGAAAGGCTAAATTTGATCCAACCTTCCGATTCTGCTGGTTCTAAGTAAGCAAGAAAAAGTATAGGTCATCTCAGGTTTGTTACTAGACTCAGCACAGAGAACTGTGCACCGAGGACTAGACCTTCAAACCGAATACATCTATGACGTTTCATTTGAAGGGCATGAGTGAATATCGTTGTCTACCCAGTATGAATTGGGCCTTGAATTCTGCTATTCTTTAGATGTTTGCTTTCAACATAATAATGCTTTTTAAAAAAATAAATAGCAACAACAGGAGAAACTAGGAAAATCTCTCTCCCACACCACTTCTTGCCTACTTTAAAAACAATTAAACAGATGCCATCCAATTTCCAAATTATTTCACTTGTGGACAGAGGCTAAGGGAGACAGAAGGCTCAAATAAAATATAAAGTTATATAAAATATAACATTTTTTCTTGCCCCACCATACCAGAAATGATAAAACTAGGAAGATGTTGTTTAGAGAAAGTTCTGAGATGCTGATGTTAAACAATAAACACAATGGGATGCAGTTTTACGGCTGGCATTCATGGCCCCATTTTTAGCTGTGCTGACCAGCCGCCACTTTCATTTTCATTTCAGCCGAGGCTGTTGGTGCTGAGCATCTCTGAAAATCAGACTATTAGCTATTATCCCATACTATAATCTCCAGGTAGAGGGGTATAAATCACATAGTGCTTTATGCCATATTACACCTGGCTGAGTCCTTTTCAGTATCCAAGTACAGCAGAAGGAGCTAAGGACACAGTGACAGTCTTAAGTCTCCAAAACCTATTGCTTTTTCTGATTTATGTAAGATCACCTCCATGTTTTTCAATAAGCCTCCAAAACAAAAGAATCCTTGAAAATAAACACATTAACAATTTTTTTCCTTGCTGCTAACAAAATCAGGTAAAATTCTTCGCAGATATTCAGAAAGTAAGAACACTATGCTAAAATGGGCCTCATTTAAGCTCAACCATCTTCAAGCTTTTTTGTGACGCTGGATGTGTTGAAGTTGCAACGTTACTGAAGAGGAGCTGAAATATAGTACTGTGTATTTCTGTGATACACCACTGGAAGGTGCGTGCAGTCAGTGCACAGTAAGGCCAGGAAGCATTGCCTGCTGCAGAGTTCAAACAAGTGCGATTGTATAAACCATTATTGTAACAGTTTCACTATATGTTTGGGGTTTTTTAGAGTATATCTCCAACAGCTTCTTTTCCAATGCAGAATAATCCAGAAATTACAGAATCACAGAATGTGTTGGGTTGGAAGGGACCTTTAAAGGCCATCTAGTCCAACCCCCCTAGGGGGGGGACATCCCTAGGGACATCTTCAACTAGATCAGGTTGCTCAGAGCCTCATCCAGNATTTCATGTTCAGCCTTTATACATCGTGGCATGTGAAAATAAAGAGTAGACGTATGAATGCATATATATAGTAATATAATCATACCGTGGGAGCACCAGAAGGTCCCCAGTAGAGAGTATGTGTGACAAACACATACGGAAGCCAGCTTTTACAGGTGGAAAACTGAGGTATAGACAAAGTCTTTAACCATTTCTGGTTAAAATTATTTGAAAGGGCAAGGAATCTCATTCCTGAACTTTTGCTTAATGCCCTCACAATGTGGTCATCCTCCTGTACAGTCTACATAGTAGGAAGAGAACTTTCACTTATGTGTGTGACTTCTGGTACTTGGCACTCAGAGAATGCAAGTGCCCTGTTAATCCTGAGAGGTATCCTGTTAGATTGAGTGCCAGAAGTCCTAGGCTCCGTCATCTCTACCGATGACGTCTCTGCTGATTAAAGCTAGTCAAAGTTATACCTTAACACTTTCAACAGGTACGATTTTAATGCTGCATAAACTTCTGAGGTTCTACTATTGAGCACAACAACTTCTCACTAATACATTATTCCTGGCTTTAGTTTTATTTTTGCATCTTCACATAGTAAGAAACGCTTTACAATCCAACAACAGAATTATAAATCCCCGTCCATACTGTGGACAGTTTGACATTTCACCTTTATACTGAATGCTGTTATCCTAGACAGAGGAACGCAGGGAAAGTAGCCAAACAGGCTATTTTTGGACACTGTTAAGTAAGAAGGATAGAGCACAGTTTGGGGAAAGAAACACCCATGCTGATTTTAATCAAATTTTGTTGACTAGGTAAAGGATATTTAAAACATCTTGTCAGGGAAAGAATTAGATTGCTAAATTTCAGCTAAATGAGTATTTTAACAACTTGGTTAAAACATGCGTTTATGAAGGAAACACTCACAGACAAAGAATAAATTGATCCAATTCAACACATGTAAACAGTTCCTATTTCATTTGATAACCAGCCTGTTAACACACAGCCTGTTGCCCAATCAATAAGGACAAGTGTTTCACAAAAAAAGCAGGCACCACAAAAGAAAAAAATCCACTTCTCAAATCTTTCATTTTCAGTAGGCTTGCTTTATTCTTTGTTAATGTCATACTGATTAACTTTCGATAAATCTAAAGAACTTTTGCACAATTTCAAAGACTTCAGTGGTATTCAAAGGACTTTTGCCAACTTATTAACTTGCTGGAGAAAGACTGGCCACGGCTCTACCTCGATAAACTCCATCCAACACCGACACATCATTGGCACAAAGTTACTAATAATCACCGTCTGAGTAAAGTCTTTTATTTCAGGATTGTATCTTGCTGCTGTTTTGCTTATGACCCGTGTCTTAGCAGATCAGATGAGTTTCCAGAGAGCACTGGGAGAGCTGAATCTTTTTGCCAGCTTCAGTCCCCCACGTGGCACCAGCAGAGTGAAGTGGGCAAGGACAGCCATCCCTGCGGGCGGGAGCTACCTGCTAGTCAAAACCTGGGATGCGAATCAGCTCTGACACCTTCCTGTCCTAATTACTCACCCTCGTCATAAGAAGAAAGGATAGGTCGTCTGGATGGCATTTTTAGCTGCCGTATAAGCAATGGCAGGCCAGCGCTTTGGTACCCCTAAATCACCACCCATGTAAAGGTCTCACATCAGTGACATAAGCTGGCGCTGCCACAACCTGTGGCTATACATCAGCCAGGAGAGAGCGGTAACTGGAAAACTGCTTTGCTTCTCTTGTGATTAAGGGCAGAGAACCTGACCACCCACCAATGCCTGCTGCTCAGTCCCAGACAGCCATATCCCATCCTGCAGAAGAAGTCAAAAGAAAGAAAAATATCTTAGAGATCCTTTAGCCTAATCTGAATGCTGGGCCTCAGTACGAGGCCGCATGCTTTAGTATGGGCTCAGCAGCTCCACGCCGCATGTGCTCTTTGAAAAAGCATCTTCACCTCTTCAAGGGTTATGTTCTAAATAGGAATATCCCATGTGCCTTTCAGTGGATCTCCCAGAAATAACTAGGGGTGACTGAATACGGCATTGCTGAAATTTCTACCATTACAAAAAAAGAACACGCACACAAAAAAAACCCCAAGAACAATAAAAAATGGAGGAAGCCGCCGAAACCTCCATCAAGCATCAAAAATAAACAAAAAGAGGCAAAAATGTAATTGAATAAAAGTTTCTTAAGTAATCTTGAAATAATAAGCAAAAAAAATGCCCTAAAGAAAAGACTGCATGTCTACATTTGCTGGTTTGGAACACATCAAAATGGGATCCCAGCAGATGTCATATTTCTAATAACAGAAGCAGTCTTTATAACGACTAAATGACAACAAATACTTCTTTATTGGCTTCAGACTTCCCTTCCTCCTAAAGCTCATATGGATACAAACATGGCTCAAACACCAGCAACTTCAGACAGGACTGACAAAGCCCAGCTGAAGGCAGGCTCAGAGACCACTGCTGCAAAACCACTTGGCTGGAGGCAACAATCTTGCCTCCGAGATCCAGATTTCTGAATGTGTTCGCACGCCGCCAGCTACAAATGTTGTTCCTAACTTCCACCAAAGTTCAGACAAGTCCGGTCAAGAAATTTAGCTGCATTCCCAAGATTCTTTAAAACCTTGGAAAATGTAGCTCTGGGTTTCGCTAAGTGGACAGCTTCTAACTCTGCCACTTTAGAACGTCCCATCCAAGTCTGTGGAACAGGTCAGACTGGCTCTGTAAATCAGTAACCCATCCTCCTCCTCCTCAAGTCTCTGGATCTCTTCCATCTCTTCACAAATAGCTGTAAATTATCCTTCACCCCTTATAGAGCTTTAAAACAAAACCACGTTCCTTCTATGAGACAATGAAAATCAGAAATAAGGCTTACAGTGCCGAGTTCACTCTGTCACCTTGGCAAGCCCTTTCTCTCACAAGAACCTTTAATCACTGAGCCCAACAGATAGAAACTAATCAGAATGCTATATTAACATTTAACGAAGAGACTGGAAAAAAACCCAACTCAAAGGGAAGATTTTGAAGCAATCTCCAGGTAAAGAGGTCCTGCAGTACCAGCAAGTTAAATGTGCCAGCAGACGCATGAAGGTCTTAGTGGATGCTGCCATCTCCTGGTACCTTCTCTGGTTTGCAGACTGTTATCCTTGAGCAAAAGGTACCTGGGCATCTTAACCAAAGCCACATTTATCCAGTTATTTGCCTTACTGTTTCTAAAGGCAGAATGAACCACAGAGCATTTACCACTATGCTCTCCTCCCTCTGCATGAGCTGTATGATCACAAGATGAATAAATTTTTCTGCAAAGGCTTGCTTCCATGTCACCCCAAAAAATACCACTGGCAAAGAGTGGTCCCTTTTTGCTTCCTGAACACAAAAGATCTGTCAGTAGTTCAATTTCGAAAAACTGGATATCAAAAGGTCTAAATTATGGACTTCAAATATTCAATCTCAGTTGCCTTAAGAAAACACCCCATGCAGCACTCCTTTTTCCACATCAGTTTAAGAAGGTGGAAGAAAAATAGGTCCATAAAACTACAGAGAAAGTTTCTCCAGGACTCCAGGGGATTCATCAGTTTATAGCCTCAAGTTTAAGAACTGATTTCCCTTTTACATTTTTTTTTAATCTTAGCTAGTGATGAGGATACTACTACTCACACAAATATTTCTTAAAATCTCATTAAACACTTTGTTTTCTATTCTTGTAGCAGCAAGTTCCCCTTCTTTACTTTGTCCTATTCAGAAGGCAGGAGAGGATTATTTTCTATCAATATTAACTCGAATATGCAGTTGGCTACCTTCACCATGATCCAAATCAAGTGATTATTACAACAGGATGAAATTTATTATGAACAATATGGCTCCGTCCACCCAGATAAACATATATTATATGGCAGGTTAGTATTTTTAATAGAGACATAACAGAAATCCATTTAAAAGAATGTAAACCAACATTAGCAGCAGTTCTCAATTTAAAGTCAATTATGTTCTTCTCTGAAAACAAACTTGGGCAATTTTGACAGAAAAGTAGAGTGAGATAATATGGGATGAAATTATTCAGGAAAGACAAGAGAAATAAAAGTAAACTCTTATTGGCCGTTGATTCAAGGGTTCTCAGCAAGTGGTTTACACCATCGCAAGGTGAAATTCAGCTGACAGTCCCACAAGGCAAGACCTTTGACGGTGGCTTCAGCAGTTCCTGTTAACCCATCCCAACCACTTGTGCCCACAAGCCTCAGCTCAGTGGCCCTGTTCATAGCACAGGCTCTTCCCACTTCCCTGCACCCTGGAATCTGTGCCAACACCACCTCAAGGATGGCACACTGTGTCACGGGACTGCAGTCAAACACAACATTTCTGCAAGCCTACATTGCCACTGAAGTGCTCTTACCACCGAACCACAGCCTTGGTGAGCTGGACTGGACTTCCTGTTCAATTTAGAATACTCATATAATTGTCATTTCATCTCACGTGCATGTAACCCTGTGCTGCTCAGGCCAATTGGCTTCAATGATTCCTACCTTCGAAAGAAACACCATTGACTATCTAGTGCTAAAATAACCCCAAAGCTGGAAGTATGTTTCACGTAGGATTTTAACAAAAGAGTTTCGAACAAAACCCTCATCAGAGTTGATCCATTTTACAGCTTAAACCCTGTACTTTCACTCTTGCAAAAAGAAGAAAATGAACCCTGTAAGAAAGCCAGAGGAGTTTTCCAGTGGGACGTGAATCAGGGATGCACATTAGACTGCTATTTCCACCCAAAGCAGCTAGCTAGTGGACAGCTTTATCTCTGTGACTTGTCCATCACCAGAATATGTGCTAAAGAGCTTGCCATCCCAATTCTCCTGTTCAAGCAATTTACGAATTATATTCACGCGTAGAAGTTAAAAGTGGCTGCTGTGGCGGCTTCAGTCCTACAACGGTCAAAAAAGTCCAGGCTGCACAAGTGAAAACTGTTAGAGCAAGTCCAAACCCATCATGCCGGTATCTGAGACACCCTTGACCTTCGAGCACATAAATGCTCATGTTCCACTGACTTCAAAGACAAGGCTGCTCACAAGAGCTTTACTGAATGAGGGTCTTTATATGAGCAACAATTTGGTTTAATGAACAAAGCACACTACAAGTCAGAAAAAGTATGTTTGGTTCTGCCCTTACCTCTGAGTTCATTGCTTCAATCTACTGCATTGGCCAAACTATTCTCACTCTTCTCTTTCACCTAGAAGAACCTCAAGGCACAGATCACTTTTTGGAGCAACACCGGTACACCAGCAGTCTATGCACTTCTTGGGGAAGACGCAGTAATATTTTGAACCCTTATTTATAAACATTAAGGCTGCCATCTTACCTGCATTATCTGAATTCATTTAATGTAGTATAGTTTATTGAGTGTTAAAGACAACCACCTCACTGGATTTACTGACATATCTTGGCCAAGGTACCTAGTCACTCTAGTTTAGTCTATTCACCCAAGTCAAACAGAATTATCACAGATTTTTCCTTACAAATTCTGCACTGTTATTAAGTATGTGTTCACAATGTTTTGCAAGAAATGTACTGTGTGTTGTCTACTGCAATATATTAAACTAGCATGTGATGTGATTTTTCCATACATATTTTGTGATTATTTTAGCAATACCAATCTCACCTGGGAAGTTTAAGATGAAATGACTGACCCTGCATTTCTTCTGTGTGCACATATGTATGCATGGGCATACTTATTCCTGTTTAACATCTTCCTATAGCAAGCCTTAACAGTTTCAGTACAGATTATCCAGTCTAGAAATCACAGAACTGGAGCTGCTATACATATGGAGAATAATATTAAAGGTGCATGTTTTGGTTCAGCACAATTGATAAGCTGATACTCAGTTCAAAGAGACCTTTATCCTGGCGATTAGAATATTGGAAAGGTTAGGTGTGAGAAAGGCACAGCTGTGTGATCCCACCTGCAGCATTTGAAAGACACTTCAAGTAAATTGCAGCTCTCTCCCATACACAGATAGATTTGGGTGTGTTCTACATGTGGTACACACACTGAAAAGACTTTTTTAAAAAACTGGGAAAGTCTTTGTTACTTTGAAGCATTCAATTTTCACCTAACCTTACAGCCTCTCTTTATAAATATAAAACTTCAAAATAACTTGTGTCACTTTGCTGTAACCGGGCTAAAAAAAAAAAGAATCATCCTCAGAACTTTTTCTAAAAGACTGCTGACTCCGTGAAGATGAGAATAAAACTCAGCAGCCTGGATCTTAGCTGGTGGTTTAGCGTCTAAATCTGCTAAAGATCTGGCTCAGCTCTTTCAGGTGAAACCAAGCCCTTCTGACACTAAGAGCAGAACTCCCACTATCTCCAAATAAGAGAATTTATCTTTCCAATTTTTCAGATTAGTATTTGGTTCAGGTGGCTTCAGGTTTTCAAATGCCAGAGATGCAGGAGACATTACCACCCATCCGGATTTCTGATGTCCCAAGTCCTACCACCAAACATGAAACCCTTTCTTCAGCATATCCTTTCTGTGCCTTAAGTAACTGTGTTAAAGCGTACATGCATCTGACCAGACCATAGTCCCAAGGACGTGCACAGTAGTAGGGGAACGGCATTGCACCTATATGTGCAATTAGCAAACGTCTTCCACTGGGTCTCCTTTAGCAGTGGGTCCTTCAGGGTGGCTCACCTTCAGCCCATAGTGCGGTACTAGGGTCTAGGTCGCTCTCTGGTATTAGTAGGTCTTAATGAACTTCAAAGTACATTAATGAAAATTAGCATAAGTAATCCCAAGTGGAAAGAGGATTAAAGGAAATGGTACTACTTGAGACTGTGTCAGAAGTCAAAGGTATCAGAGGACCTTAGTTTTTGAAAGGTAACAAAAGCTTGACAACCGTGATGCTTAGGAACACGGAATTTAGGACTTACACATCCTGACTTCATTCTCCCAAGTATTGTAAGAATCTGATATTACATATTCACCTATATGTTCTGTGTACTGAACAACTATTGCCTCACTTTTTTTTTTTTTAACTTACTTAATGTAGTATTGAAACACTTTTAAGTTTATTAGTTTTAAATTCTGAATTCTCTGGGGGAAATATCTTGAATTTCCTTAGTCTCCAGATCATCCCCTGGCCTTAACAAGCTGCAGTGGCATCCCTTCACTATGTGGCTCAGACCCACCTAGTCACAAATCAGGCTGAGGAGTCACATCTGGCACAGGGAGCCTGAGAGAAAAAGAGAAGGTACAGCACTTGCTTATACAAGGTACAAGCCAAACTGCGGAGGAGCAAAAGGAGACACCCAGGTGAAGGGCACTCCAGCTTATTGTCTGAGACTTGACCCATGCAAGATTCCGCCGCAGAAGTCTCCAAGGTACGCATCAAGCTGATTTATGGAAGGATGAAGTAAGGAAAAGATGGTTAGATAAACAGTGATTAATCCTGATTTACAATAGCTCAAACTGTGACAGAAATTGTATCATTAGCCAACAACAGAATGCTTAAAAGATTTGTGAATTTTGTTTATGTGTTTCTACTTCTTCTTTCATTCTAGATATCTTTATCATGGAAGCTTAAACAAAATCAGGTCATGCCAGTGTGTGACGCTGTTGACAATCCACACCGTGAGTAATCTTTGTGTGCTGCAAGAGCACAGATAAGTGTTCAGTAAGCTTTGCCCAACTGATTTAAAGTTAGCTCACGCACATTAGGTGTCTGCATGCCTGTTCATAAATCTTTGACGTGTATGTCTGGCTGGTGCGTTGTGCCTGAAATATGAACTGTGTAAAATACAGTTCACAGGTTTTTATTACAGTGGTACCTTTATTATCTCCACCAGCGGGTATGTTACAGTTCATAGGTACAGTAGTTAATGCTGCTCTCAAGTCACAGCGTTATCACCTCTGCTCAACCCAAATGCTCTTCCAGCTCTCTCTCTACTGTTCCAATTGTACTCTCCGTATTACGAGTCTTCCTGATGGGAATTTCCTTTCCAGAGGTAGAAAGGACCTAAGCTCGGGTTTGATATTCAGTGTAGTGTGACACCTCTTCATCTGAAGATTTTTCTCCTGAAAATCCTTGAGCAGGTTAAGGCATGGTGGGAGAAGGAAGCCCGTCAGTCAGAGTGCTTGATGCCTTTCCTGACCCCCCATCAGCCTAGCTAGTTTGAATTAAATCTTTCTACTAGGAGCACCTCTCACTGTGAGCAGTGAGGAAAGAGGTCTCTTAGGTGGGATTACTGGTTTCCACTTGAAAATTAGCTATTATTATCCAATATTAAGTACACGATAAAGCCAGCTGGCTTCAGCCAAGCCAAAGTATTGCTGCAACATGGAGGCAGCAGCGTAGAGCAGAGCAGTTAAGGCACGTTGGCCCACTGCCGTTAAAGGGATGACGCTCTTCACCACTCAGGCCTATCAGGTTTCTTACTTACGCTGTGAACTGCTCCTAAAACCAATGAAAAGGTCCAAATGATATTCAGTCTTAGATGGAAAATACTATCAGTATCTGTCCTGGTGGTCCACTGTTTTGTTTTGACACTGGTTTTGACATAATTAGAAATATGTAAAGGTTTGATAGCTCCTGTTTGCTCTTACTCTGAAATCAGCGCTGGCTGGCAGAGATCAACGCGCTGAAATCAGCACCATAGAAACATTTTCTCAATAAGTCTAGAGCCTGCAGGGGAAAAAAGGGAATTTAAACTCCTGAATTAGAGCAGTTTAGAATATCTGTTCTAGTGCCTGCACACAGACTTCTCTGATCAAGCTCAGTGATTACCTTGCATTTAGTTCCACTCTAAAAGCTTTAATCTGTATATGGCTGCCTGAGCCAGCAAATAAGGTCATTTGATCCAAAAATCAAGCACAAACAAGAGCAGAGAGGTAAATGAATCCAAGGATTTTCAGTATAAATACGGCGGATATTTAACAGTGGTGTTTGTCCTGGCTGCCATGACAACAAACAGCAGATTCAAGATTCAACAGCACAGTTGAAATTAAGGTTATATGTTGTCTTGAACTCACTACTAGTTTCCTGTAGTTCAGAACATTTTCCTTGCAACCCTTCAATACCGCAAATACAGCATGACACAGCAGTGCGCATCCAGTTCTCCCCATTCGGACCTGTTGTGAGATCTTTTCAGAGACCTACATCATGGACCTACCTACTATGGCATTTCTGAACTAGCAGAACATGTATAGCTCTTGGTCAGGCAGCACACAACCACTTGTTTAATTGACATTCTTACCTCTGCAGCTAAGTAGTTCCCAGTTGCCAAATGCTTAAATCTAAACAAGCTGTTCCACTGTCCTGCCCCTCCCCTGCAAGGGTCATGATGGACAACCTAAAAGAAGAAGTAAAGGTTTTAATCGTGCTTCTCAAGATCATACTTAGATCACTGACATTTCTTACAGCTCATTCCAAATAAAATATATGTAAACTACATTATAACAAATAGTCTACCACAGAGAAGAATTCTGTGCTCACACTAAGCCCACCTTAGATAACAACTGCTTACATTTATTTTTTGCCAGGTGCCAGGAAATACTCCTATTACTTTCCATGTTCTCATTAATCTACTCCCTGCAAACATGATGAGCCAAATTTTGCTTTAAAGCGACATGGTGTGAATCTGGAGCTCAAGAAAGTAAGTAACTTACACAGGCACTACATAAAAACAAACTCAAATCCTTTTATGTTGTTTCACCACTTAGACCAGCTCTATTTTCGACAATACTAGGGGCTTCTTATAAATTTTCATTCAAGTGATAAAATATCCCCATATCATTTGAAACATCCCAGGTTATTTCTTTTTCCCCTTGACTGAGCTGTATGTGACTTGCTATGTTCAAAGCTAGCAGTGCCTGTCTCTCTTAAGGAGTAACATCAAATAACTACAAGTGCAAGATACTCTATTCCATACAGTCCTTACTCAGAGCAAAATCAACCATTTGCCTTAGCGAGGAGCTCTGTTTTAAATGCACAGCTTGTTCTGCATGTAAGAACTTTTGGGTATAAGAGTTACACTACTGTAATAGCACGGGTTTGAGACATACCAGTTTCCAATGTTCCTCACTTAAACAAAAATATATCTGTTAGGCATCTTCTCAAAATTATCCCCATTTAGCAACACCTTTATTCAGCCTAACTTTAAACAGATGTTGGTGTGCCCTGCTGCAGAAGAATAGACTTCATCGCATTTATGAGACTTCTTGTCAGTCATGAATTTCTACTTTCTATATTGCACATGAAGTCAAATATAAACACTCCAAACTCAGGATACATGAGTGTCATTGGATTCACTTTGATAAAATTGCACCATTTACGTCTGAATTTGACTCTTCGTCATTTTAGTGCAGGTAAATATAGTAAGAAAACATCCTCTCTCTCCACATGCACAGCAATAAAGCATTCATCCTACACAAACCACTTCATAAAATAGTAATAGTTACAGGGAGGTGTATGATGATATCAAGAGGCTATGAATGATTCACGTTGTGATAAAGTATTTTTACTGAACCCTGGCCTTGAGGTCCTAAAATATTTATAAAAAGAAAAAAATACCTCTATTTCCCACAGTGCTTTAGAACTTGTTGCAGAAGTGGCTGACTGACGTAATGTAGTACGAAGGAAAATATGTTGCTTCTTCTCATATTCGTCACAGGTCAGAAACTTCTCTTGCTCTGCATGAAACAGCCTAACAACATCTCCCTAAAGTAATATGAAAAAGAAGCATTATTAAGTGGTAGGCAAAGCCACTAGACTCATCCTCCATATACGCACTAGCTCCAGTGATGTCAACATAGATGATGTGAAGAAAACATTTATTAGTTTCTTATTGCTGGAGCAGATATCAGGTGCAGAGCATGCAACCTCAGCACTGAGTCTGGAAATCAGCTGAGATCATTCAGTCCTGCAGGAGACCCATGCGCATTTGTGAAAAGATGACTTGTTTCAGAGCACTGCAATGAATAGTGGGCAACAACCTAAAGGTGATTTTTCATTCTACCTAACTTTACTAAATGGATTTTTTACTTCTAATCTCTCTCAGTATTTAGAGAAAGTGAATATATTTTTCTAACATCATGTTATCTCATCTCTTCTACTCTGCAACCAAAACCGATGCCCCCTCTATATATTTTCTGCTGGCATCATTTTTGCTTCCTTCTGCCTCTCCCCAAGGCTTGAAACACTATCCCCAAATGGGTCTACACAGATATACCATTTTCCCTTTCAAATTCCTCCTCAAAAATTGCTGGTACCTTCATACCTACTGAAAAATAGCCAGTTGATAATGACTTATTAAGATACAAGTGAAGACAAATGATAGTTATTTCTTTAAAATGAAAATGTAAACGAGTGATCTGGAGGCATGAAGCTGGGCAATCCCTCAGTATTTAAAGCTACATTGTCTTATACAGCTAGTGACATCTTTCATGCCTCCCTCCCTTCTGTAAGCTTGCTATACCTGCTTTTAGCATCTTGGCATAAACTGAAGTGTCACAGTTATTCTCTACAGAGCCCTCATGACTCTGGGTTTGAACTTCATCTTTTCTTATGGATCCTCAGTAGTCTCTGGGAGGGGAAAGAGGCTGTAAGGTAGCACAATCCAGACAATTTCACTTACTAAGGCAATAACACAAAGGAAAAATATTCTGGCTGTTGAAGGACAGTAGTGAGGGATCCTCAACAGCTCCATAAAGTCCTAATTTCTTCCTTTATTCACCACGTAGTGTTTCTTTACAGTCAAATATGGCATGATTTTTCAGATTCAAAAAACAATTTAAAAAAATCATACTTACTCCTTTCAGTACATCATCTCGATAACTACTGAATTTCATAAACAAAGTTATTTTCCAGCTTGTGTTACAGTTGACAGCATTCACCTTTGGGGAAAAAAAAAAAACCAAAAAAAACACAATTATATTTTTAAGGGTTGTAATTTTCTTTTTGAGATATTCTGTTCTTCTAAAAGATCATACCACATATAGGGTGGCAGGGGACATGGCTTAGCTACATATCTGTACAGTTCCTAACATGGGTCCTGAAGTTCTAAAGCGTTAACAATAATGATGTTGAAGACGACTGAGTGGGCAAAACGCTACTCTCTCTGTTGACAGCCTGCCCAAGACAACCTGAAGAGCTGCTGGAAGAGGACTTACATCAGTGAAGGTTTCAGATACTCAAGCAAACCTCAAAGTTTTCAGTGCCCGTCAGAACTGTGTCAAGAATAAGTATGTTTCATCTTGGTTTTTTGAGGCCAAGCTGGAACCAATGTTTAATACTGGCATCTAGCCTGTGGTGGGCTCATGGTGGGTTCTGGATACCAGTGAAGAACAATGTATAATCTCAGATCAGCAGTTATCCCCCTGCTCCCTCCACTGAACTCACCTCTTTGCAGCCAGGGTTATCCAGAAGCTCAATGTTGCTGGCATGTAGAGGCTGCCCTGCATTGACAGGCATGAGAACAACTTTATCTCCCACAACAACCTGGAAGTCAGAAATAAAGCGCAATTTAGACATATGTAATTATCCAACAAAATGAAGTGATGTGACATTTTTAGAAGATGACTCAAATGCATGCTCTAGGAACGGCACTCAGTGAATTTATCTGCAGACAATTCACACACCAGCTCAGTTTGCCTGTGCCTCTGCAATTATTTTGGTTCAAGAGTTCACACTAATGAATCCTCACATTCTCAGTAAGCATGTTACCCAGTTCAGCAGAAATTCAAGCTCATGAAATAGACACCAACCTATGAATTCCAAGAGCAGTTGAGTTCATCTAAAAGGTATACATTAACTACTCTTTATCCCATATATACTGCCAGCCAAAAGGCAGAGAAAGCTTAGAAAATAATCTGTAGTCAGACAGCAAGACTCTTTTCCCCATCTTTCTGTCAGCCAACCTTCTCCCATGAGTGTGTCTTTCATTTCACAAAAAATTTGCCTGCGACAAGACTTATGTGACTCCCCAGCTCTGTGGACCATCTTCTGGCAGATACCAAGACAGGCTCAGGAGCTCTGTGATTTAAACTGTATGACTATAGTCTGGAAACGAACGTAAATCACTGGAAATTCAGAGAGAGGCGAACACACTCCATCCATTCTGCTGTTAGACTAAACGGTGTTTGGAGCCCAGCACAGGCAACAGGTACACCAGCTGAGAGACCTCTCTACAAGAGGAATTCCTAGCTGACTCCCTGCAAGCAAATTCCCATGCCCTTGCAATTCTTAGAATCATAGATTTCTCATTCTAAGATTCTTGCAATTCTTCACCTATATTTATAGGTGGCAAAAACATGAAAATGTCTTTGATCTAAACCGTGCTTGAGACATGCATATGGAAAATTCAATCATACCTAGGAGGGGGCAAAAAACAAATAATTTTTTAAAACAATAATCAATCCACATAGATTGGTTAGCACTGGGTCCTGATTTGATTATGTTGTTCAGAGCAATTTTAAGCACACACGTACACGAAGACAAGTGGCTACATGTGATTTTTGCTATACGAAATGCTACACAAGCCATGCTTTCTTTTGGAACACAAATTAAAAAAAAAAAAAATGTTTTCTGCATTGATCAGCACATTTCCTATGAAAAAGCAGAGCCCAACTCAGCCTCATGTAACTTCAGTGCAGGTGAATTTGGCCCACTTATTGCGGAGGTGAAAAAGAAGGTTGCCTGTTCTGTACTAACACAGCTAAAATAAACAGTAGCAAAAGACAGTGTCATCATGCTCAGACTACACACAGAAATCCTATTTGATCCAAGTAATGAGAAAAAGTTCATTAACAGAACCAAAATAATGATAAGATGCCTTTAAGACATATTACTTGTGCAATACATTCCTGCATGCCATGCTTCACACAGACATTACTTACAGCCCATTTTAAGAAGTTATGACCAGACAATTCAATAATCAAAAAACCATCGGGCTTGCATCCTGCAAAGTGGAATCAGGACTTCAAAATTATTGCGAGTACACCAGGACTATAACAACTTAATTAGTAAAACAGAACATCATTGAGAACAGAACATCATTTAAGAAGAAAAAAGAAAAGGAAAAAAAAGAAAAAAGGGATGGGCAGGAGGAAGGTATCTTTGGATGCAAGCCTGCAACTACCATGGAAGTAACCAAAGGAAAGGAGACAAACACAGCTACTCTGCTGTAAGCACACATCTAAGGAAGAACTGTGACGTGGGGTCCTGGTTTCTGTCTCAATCACATCTTCCACGGAAGGAGAGCTGGTATATGCTTAATAAAAGTCTGCATAAAATATTGCAGTTATGCTAATTAATGTAAATTTTCAGCCATAATTTTTCATTGCTTTCATTGACTTGAATAACTAATTGGTTGCTAATAAAGCTAAGCTCACCCCCCTTCAGAAAAATAATTTTTAAAATATTTCACAAGCCTAAACAGCTGTGATGACTTGCCAGAAAAGTCACACACACCATTTCCTATATTGCAGCTTCCCCCAGACTAAACCACCTTCTTTTCTTTTAGGATATACAGCGTATTTGGATCTACCTTGTCTGGGTTATCTGACACAGTCACCCAAGCAGTAATTCAATACTCACGTCTACTGTTCTCCAGACTTCCTAAAACATGTTTTCTTAGGAAATTTCCTCATTGTAGCACAGTAACCAAAAATAAATTTTAAAAAACCCCAAAGTTTCCAAACAGAACAAGGGCCTAATATACCAAGCTAAGTCCATCCACTGAGAGGTCAGGAGAAAAGTGTAAATATATATATACGTCCTTTAAGATCTAACCTAGAGGTAAAGTGGCCCCAGCTTACACGGTATTAGGTGCTTTGTAAATGAGTCCCCCAGAAACTAGCCTTTTAATGGGAGTCACTGAGAGGGAAGGAATGGGTACAAGGCTGGAGCCTTTCTCCGCTTGTGAGACTCAAATCAAGGTTTTCCCCCATCGCTTGCAACCCTGTTCCCCGTACAACAGCCGCTTAGTTGCTGTAACTGTTGAAGGGGTGCAAACGCCAGAGCAGTCACAAGAAAGCTAATGTTTAGCACTAATGTTTAGCACTGGAAGTTTGCAAAGAAAATTACCAGATCTGTTTGGGCCAGCTAGAAAGGAGGGAAAAAATGGGTCTCGAGACTTCTCTCTGTACAACACAAGGCAAGCTCCCAGCTCTAAAGGCAACACCTGGTGACTAAAAATGAGCAGCAGGTAGGTTTGAAAGGAAGCCACTCAGTTAGGAGTAAACCTGGCAGTTTAAACACACAGCCCTTGTAGCTCAGAGCCTGTCACATACAGTTCCATGGGGAACAAAAGAGGAGACATCTGCAAAGTGGGATGTTACAGCGATCACTGCAATGATCTGCAAACTTTTCAGATCAATAAAACCGCTTCCAAACTTTTATGTGCCCACAATGGTGTAAAATTGAATCTAAAACTCCGTAGTACTGAGGATGAGTTATAAGGCTTAATTTCATGCTCTGCTGCTCTCAGCTGTAAGGGCTCACGATGGTTTTGCACATCACAGTCTGGGAACCCCAGGTACTCACTACAGCGAGCACGACGTGCACTTATTTCCCAGGCAAGAGGGCATGAGAAATTAAGAAGATGCTGAATTGATGTTATTATAAGGAATCAAGCCAAACCTTAAAGCAGTAAGTCACCTTTTCTTTTTTTTTCTTCCCAAAGAGGGAAAGGAACGCCAGCTTAATCCACACCACTTCCCCAGCTGAAAAGCCATGCAGACGTGCTCCAGAGGGCTACTCATGTTTGCTGCTTTTCCCTGCAACAGGCTTGGGGAAAAGGGGAGCTTTTCACATACATTTCTGATCACTGCACGGAGCAGGGAAAGACTATGACTTCAGGAACTTCTGACCAGGTGCTGGGAACCCCCTCCTCACAACAGATTGCCAAAAGGAGCTCCAAGCAACCACACACATCCTGGACAGCATCCCAAGAGCTTGGGAACCACAAAGGTAATGAGAGAAAATACACAAGAAAACAGGCATTCCTGTCTGCAATCCCGGGAGGGCTCTTTCACTGATTACTTCACAGGGGAGAGTGGCCAAACATTCCCAGACAGGTCTACAATATAAAACCACACCAGTTCATCATGTGGCCTTCCCAGAGGCAGATCTGGATTTTCCACAGTGGGCACTTAACCAAGCCACAGCCCACTGAATGAAGAGCCGAGTTTTGATCTCATGGCACAACTCTCAGATTTGCAGCCAAGAGCTCCCATAAATAATCGTCCTGTTACCAAAATGCAAGACTCCTACTCAACCTACCCAGAAAAGACCCACCAGACTATCCAACCCAATTACAGTCATAAATGCCACTCTCATGCTGAGGCGGGATACAGATTTAAAGAAACCTGACACATTTCCTAGAGACACTGTCTGCTGACCTCTTGAAAAAATTGTTGCCCAGAATATTTTTTTAAAAACTTTAAAAAAAAAAATGTTTACTCTAGTGTAAACTATGAGTTATTATCAGCTTTGTAAATCTGCACCCAACAGGTGGACTTAGCAAAGATGCCCCAACGCAGGTCAGCAGAGGCTCACATGAGTGCATGGTCCTACACATAAATTGGGGCAATCCCA
>VXBO01007396.1:294045-315898 GCA_013400135.1 Rhinoptilus africanus
GGGGCTTTGAGCAGCCTGGTCTAGTGGGAGGTGTCCCTGCCCAGGGCAGGGGGGGCTGGAACTAGATGATGTTTAAGGTCCCTTCCAACCCAAACCATTCTGTGATTCTATGAATGTGTCAACATTTCAGATTCCAGACCATATAATTTGGTAACACTTTCTAGTTACACATAAAAGCTAATAGTCCCAAGCACTGTTAAATTTTCTTTTTTCCTGAACGTAATCCATTATGATTTATGCCAGTAGCAAAGAAATCATGTCTTTTCTGTAAACTTTCTGCTTTCTCCCTTTTGCACGTTCAGTATTTCCACTTACATTGTCACCTTCACTCCTCAGTTTCCAGAACGGCTGGATATAAAACCAGGATCCCTCATTCCCTGCAGCATCCAGGGACACCCGCATAGCATTCTTCTCCAGCAGAGCCGGCAATCTCTTATTGACTGTGAGGTACTTGTTACTTTTTATGTGCAGTAGCTGTGAACAAATGATAATTTAAAAAAATGGTATAACTTTTGCTTTTCTTCCCTTCAGTCAAAGAGGAGACACTGGCTTTCACACTGTAGTCATTTTTCATAACATACATAAAGACAAAACTAGAAGAGAGTTATCAAACTATGATGCAGCTAAAGAAAACAGATGGTATATCTCAGATTGAGAGAAACATGTCAACAATTCATTTTACAGCAGGTAGGGCAAGGGTGCAATAATAGTGTTACCTTCAGGAATTTAATCCATTACAGGAAAGTTGTACTGCACTTAAGAACATAACTTCTGTCTCATTTAAAATATGTCACGAAGTACAAATTATTTCAGTGATTTAAAAGGTGCTGCACAGCATCTCTAAAATATGATTTTGAAATAAATCTTGAAAATAAAAGGTGCATATTTACATTCAGATACTAAACTGCAGCAACAAAAATTACACATAAAATTTATATATGACATATTATTTAAACATGAATATCCAGCACTTCTGGTAGGCTTTAAAATAGACAGAAAAACACAACATTGTAAACTTCAACAAATTCTGTTTACCTGACCCTGGACAATCCAGATTACAGTGGTTAGTTTCATTTTCACCATACTCTTGAAATGAAACAACTGTTTCCAGCTCTGAGAGAGGGCAGATGTATTTCAAGAGATTTACCTGTATGACATTGCTATATTTTACAATTTCGCCCAACAGCTTTCTGTTCTCGCTTTCGTTTTGCTTTTGTTCCAGTTCTGCTGCATGCTGCAAGAGAATGATTATTTCTTTAAACTCTACAAAATCAGTACCTGTATTCAGCTACTGGAACAGATAGTGAAAAAAGGAAATAGTATCACATTTAAAATGCTTCCTCTGACCTACAAGCACTACTGTATTGAAAATATTAGCAGCCGAATGCTGCAGCAGCGGCATGATCTTCTGCACTATTATCACACAGACCCTGTGTAATCATTCTGGGTTTTTATTACCCAGAACAGATGCTCATTCACAGTTTATGGATCACACCTGAGTTGCACGCTCTTTTAAAAAAAAAAAAAATCAAGCACATAAAGTAATTCCAGGTGCTTCATTTCATCCTGAAGGAGGAAAAAGAAGGGCCTATGATCAGCTTCTCCCTGTCACCATTCCTTTTACTTGTTGGGTTTTTAATTGCATACAAATACATTGATTTCATATATAACGAAACAAAACTAGTAGGTCACACATTGCAAAAATCAAGGCTAAGTACAACAGCCAGGGTTAAACACAGACACAGAACAAACTCTCAGCTCCTAGCTCTAATTGTTCTGTAGCTAGCTCCAGCCACACACCACGTGCCTTCCTCGCTGTCTTTAACTGGAAGCACTGGTAGCCTCTCCACTGCACACGAAACTGTCAACCAGGTTTGATATGACCTTGCTTTCACTTAGTCTTATGTCTTCAATTATACCATCAGGCCAGCTCTTTTTCAGAGACAGAGGAGTTGCTGCATCCACACTGTCTTTCATGCAAAATAGAACCTGCCCAATGGTTCAGAGAAGAACCACCTAGACCCAAAGCAAAGACAACTGCAATTCTGAGGAATTTCCAGACTACAGTGCTGAGAACATCTCTTTGTCCACCCTTCCGCCTAACTCCTGGAAAGGACTTCTAAAATAATAGCATGATTTAAACCAGAGCCCACTCCCGATTTTAACAACTCCGTTTTCACTTTATAGAACTTCTGAAAGCAGTATTTTGCTTATAGCAAAGGCACAACCGCCAGCCCAAAGTAAGAAAAAAACCAGGGCAGGGGCAATAAATGCCAGTCAGAAGGTAGGGGAGCTAAGGAGAATATAAGTTGGCATAATAACACCCATCACGGCAGTTCCCAAGGCACTTGTTATTATTCTTTCTCATTCTATTGTAATTCTACAGCCTGCAGATTGAGATAAGATTACAACTACAGATGTCTCTTACTTGAAGTTTCTTCAGCAGTGCTGCTTCGGTATGGTTTCCTTGTTTGGCTTGCTTGGCTTTCCAGTACTGCTTCTGGGCTGAATATCGGTTCATAGGACACACCTTGAAAAGGCAGTCTGTAGAAAATTGAAAGAAATACTCGTAAGTAACGTTGAAAGACACTTCCTTCATTTGTAAGTATGCTTTGGTCCATTTTCTTTTTCCAGAAATGCCTAGATACCCACGTTTAAATACAGTCACCAAAAACAGCTCGATGGCACTGATAGCACAAGCATGGTGGCAGAAATCCGAGTTGAACCTAAAGCCTTTGATGCCGCAAGCATGCCTACGCCGTGCCGCCTCTGTTAAGGGTCCCAGGCTGCGAGCCTGCCATAGACAAAATTGCCTGCTGCTTTATTAGTGCTCTTTGCTGCTGCACAACATTACAGATGCACTGTTTCTAAGGCATGTGAAACCTTGAAAAAACAGTCCTGCTTTCCGTGCACCATTCATCTCGCTGCCCTGCTCCCTCTGGCACTGCTGAAACGAAGCATTGCACGGGCATTCAGCTGCAAGCTACCAAGTAGGTTAACGCGATGTTTGGGTCTATGTGTGCCTTTCTAAGATTGATTTAAAAAAACTAACAGTAAAAACAATAAAGTGACACAAACAGAACACCACCGCTGCCCAACAGACCAGGCAAAAAACGTGTAAGGAAGGAGGGAAGGCTGCCCAAGAGGAATTGCCCAAGCAGGGTGGCTGGGCAAAGGACAGAGGAGGAGGAGGCACACCCTGAGGGGAATGCAGCTGATGGGAAAGCCACCAAGCATGAGCGGAGGAGCAGCAAAGGAAAGTGAGTTGCAATGCACTGACCCCCATCCCCTGCCCATCACCTTCCCCACATGCAGCGAGGGGGCTGGGGATCGGGAAGGGAGAGAGATACGTCCAGGGGGAAGCCAAGGGGTGCTTCTCTAAGCGCTTGTTCAATTGTTCATCTTTATTTCCCAATACCCAAATCAATAATTGAAAGTTAATGTAAATTGCTAATTAAATTTTGTTAAATTGCCTGAGTCAAGATTTTGGGGTTTTTTTGGGCCAGTGACAGTCCTATAGAGTGGAAATAGAGGCTACGATTCAACCACCTCCAACTGCTTTTAGAGGGACAAACAATACCTAGTCTTGCATGGTCCCAATCATCAGCTGCTCTAAAAGCTAGGCTTGAAAGATGTTTTACTTAGCAAATGTTGGTAATTGTCCTTTCACAGCCCACGTGTATCAACTGGCAAGATGAATTAACAGGAATCAGAGTTTTGCTGTGAGACTAGTGAGAACATACAGCACTGCATGTGTGTGATACTGTGATACTCCCCGCCAGCACAGGTTGCAATATATAGATGTCAAAGGCAGGTCTGTACTTAATTGTCACAGATGGCCAAGCACTCTCTGAGGATAATCAGCTCCCAGAGGAGAATTACCTCTGAAAAATTTCCTCCCTGTTCCATGTCAGGGTGTCAGGAAGGTAGAGACAGGAGGGCAGCAACTCCCCAATTCCCAGCCACCGAAGTGCGGCACAAACTAGAGCCAGGTAATAGCGGTAATGTGTCCTACTTAGAAGAGGTTTTGCCCCAGAGCTGGATTAAGAATAAAAAAGTTCCTCCTCTGATCCCACAAGCACATCTTGCAGGTGCTGACAGCCCAGTTTGGCCAGAATCAGCAACGTCACTTCTCTGCTGGTCATCAGGCGACTTCCCACAAAGAAGAGATTCTGCAACAGAACTGGAAAGCCACACTGCACGGAGTATGGCATAGACAGTGCTCCTCGCAAAGATATAGCAGAGAAAATGAAGAGAACAAACACGCTAGCTCCATGTGAGCAACATGAAGTGCTTATCTACCACCACACTCAACACAGTTAAAGGCACACACATCACATCGAGCAGAACAATGTGAAAACAGTTCTCTCTACCGTCAGCTCTCCTGCTGCCTTCTCCAAAGAGAGTCCCTTTCCAACAGCACTGTATAGTCACTCTTATCTCTGATACCAAAGGTGCTCCAATATGGAATAGCAACCGCAATATCAACACTAAGTACACGTTCTAGTTACACACTGGATCAATATGCAGGGGACCCTGCTGAATTTACCGACCTCGCATGCCATTTTTAAATACAGTGTAAGCTTGTCACTCACCCATTACTGTCACAAAAACGTCAGCAGGGACTATCCCGAAGTCATGTTGTTGGTTTCTAACCACTGAGTCAGGTCAGCAGCAGACCGTTTCTATTTTACAGTGCTGTCCTACTTACTATCTAATCCCCAGAGCAAGTTTAACATTGGCAGTTGCTAACTACCGAGGACTTGTTGCAGCTCTCCAACCCACAACAGCACACATGGGAAGTCCCTGTCTGCACTGGGGAGGCCCCCCCTCGAGTGCTGCCTTCAGTTTTGGGCCCCTCACTCCAAGAAGGACATTGAGGGGTTGGAGCGTGTCCAGAGGAGGGCTACGGAGCTGGTGAGGGGNTACATGTGATGAGAAAAGTTTCCTTATGAGTGGAAATTCAAGTACCAAACTAACAACATGTCTGAGGAAGGTGCTAGATACCAAGGCAGATCCTATTCTCATTTTCAACACTGTCAATCCAATGGAATTACCCTTTCACACAGCGGAGGAGATTCAGCTCCTCTGAGATATATTCTCCACATATCCTCCAACATACCTATCTCTTCAGTCTGTGGGGAATTACTGAACCCATGTTAGAGCAGGAAAATCTCTTGTAACACAACAGGAGAGGGAAGGGAAATCTAGCGTGAAGACTGGCCTTGCCTTCCCTAAGTAAAAATGAACTCTCATTGCTTAAAATAGAACAGGCAGCACTCTCAACCACAACCAGGCCCAGCCAAGCACAGCTATCTGATATTAGCTGCCAAAACCACTTGGGTAAGACTGTGCCACACGGACCTCCCCACGACTGCGCCCCCAGAGCCAGTGGTTTGCGACAGTGCTGGCTCTCAAGCGACAAACTAAGCTGCAATACTTTTCATCCTTCAAGTGTGCCACGTGGCCTCTCACCTATCAGCCATCGTTACACCAAGCTCTTCATTGCATTGCCTTTTCCCTTCACAGCAGTTGATCTTCCTCTACTATTCCTACTGGCAAAGCTTATTCATACAAAACACTGCCGGTGGTAGAGCTTCCCTGGCACTGACCCAAAGTCCTCACCGATTTGCTCCCTAATCACAGCCCTGAGTTGCTGTACCTAGGACAAACCGTTAAAAATCTTTATTAAAGCGAACCCAGCCCCTTTGCAAAGATGTTTACTTTCATTTCAAAGGGGAACATTTACAATGAGAACTGTATCATACAACCTAGAGTACATAACTCCCAAGTAACTTTTACAACACCCTAGGCACCAACAAGGGGGAAAAAAACACCCCCAATTACAAACTGCTGCCTACTGTTAAATCATACTGTTTGTTGTCATCATGTATGCCGTAGGAGATTTTACATTGAGTATTGGGATTTCGGCTCATAAAACAAAAAGTCAACTATTCTTTTCCTGTAACAATCTATAATTAACGTGCCTTCTCAGAAGATTTCATGAAACACTTATTTCTCTGAAGTCACAATACCTTCTTTTTATAGGACCAGTCTTCATTTCTCAGTTACTCCCCACACATCCTGCTACTCGAGTAAACACACCGCTTCCCATCCCCATGCAGGGGCTCTCAGCACCGTGCTTCCTCACTGTAGAGAAATGGAAGATGTACACGGATGTGCACTCACTCCTGTGCGGGTCTGCCTCCCAAAGGTGGGGGATTTTTTTCCTAATGATAGCTCTCAAAGAAAAGGAAGTGTCAGGCAGGCGCTAGATAACCTCAGCCACCACACAGCTCCATCTGTAGCCATGCTGCACAGCCCAGCGCTCCTCACTGCCGGTCTAGTGCTTTATAAGTTACTACTGATTTTTAAAAAGTTCTTGGTAGTCCATTTCAATTGTATTTTTCTCAATTTATAGACTAAAAAAATCATATTCTTTGTTGCCAGGCAAGGTTTTCCCTATTTATTTTTTAAGATTAAAGATACATTCAAAATAGGTCCTCTCATTTGTTCCTGGGTTTGTTTTTTTTTTCTACTTACTTTCATTAGAGTAACAATAGGATACTATATAAATTCTAGCTTTGTGGACCTAAACATCGAGGGACGAAAAAAGCAGTGCTGGAGAAGCTATAGTTTAAATAAACAGGAAAGAAGAGAAACCGAGGCATAAGATTATAAAGCAACTTTCCAGCACACACACATTAGAAGAAAAGCTCAGCCCTCCTGGGGGTCAGTCTAGCAACCCACTCATGAGACACATCATCTCTTCTAACTTCTCCAGACATTCTCAGATAGTCCTGTTTCCTAACACGTTACTTTACGGAGTTTTACATAAATGCTTCTCTTCCTGAGGACACTAATTAAATAGGAACTATCAAAGGTAAACAAATAGCTTTAAAGCCAATAGCTTCACAGTATCAGCCGGTTTCACTTACTAAACTTTCATGCATTCAATTTCTGCAGTTTCATCGGTTTTCTCATGCCCACAAAATCTTCCTGGCAAAATTTCAATTACTTGTGCACGAAGTCAAGATGGAGGAAGTGAGAAACACTGCCCACCCCCGCCCTCCTCCACATTTTTTAAAACAATAAAAATCACTTCAAGTTTTCTTTACAAAAAGGAAGAAAAAGGAGAAGCTCTCCCTGGTCACGCTGCAGGCTTAACCTCCTACGTTAGGCTATGGACCAAACCTTGTCTTATTAGAAAGTGAGAAAATACAACAAATTATCAGTGCTGAGGCGTATATCAATTAATTATTTTATGGGCGGGGGGAAGGTAAAGACATTTATTAATTGTTTTGAAAAAAATACAGTAAGGTGAAAAAGAGCTGAAGTGAGAATGGAAAGGGAGGAATGTGAGGGAGCAAGGAGTGGGGCAATGCAGAGTTCTGAGGAGGACAACAAAAAGCGATCAGGAGTCTGAGAAGAAAATGAAAGCAGTTATGGAACTGAGAGAAACAAGAAGAAAACATAAGGACTAGCCAAAACAATGTAGGAGAAGAGAAGTAAAAAGGAAAATGGCAAAAAGAGTAGGAGGACAAAAGGAGACACCACAGAGGAATGTAATAGAAGGGAGAGAAGAGGAAAGAACAATGTCAAAAAGGACTAAAAATTGAGAGAAAGGCAAGAGGAGGGTATCTAGGAACTCAAACATCACTTTCATTGTAGATACCTCAAGAAAAAGCACATAATATGTAGGGAAGTTTAAATCAGTTTAAGAGCTTAGGTCAGTTTACCTTTAAAAGAGAGGAAAGACATGCTCCCTTCTGAGAGTCACTAAATTTGATCAACAGGCAGGTCTCATCTGTGCTATTTTACACCTTGTAAGCTGGAAGTGATTCCCACTGGAGATAACTGCATCAAGCTGAAGTGTGTTTAAGGTCACAGTCTAAGGAAACGTAAGAGTTCTGTTGCTCATGAGGTGTCTTTACTTCAGAGGTACAGGACTTCTGGCACACACTGTTCTTCACCAGCGTCTGCAAGCCTGGCCCCGCAGCAGGGTAAGCATTGCCATCATGAGCTTTAGCTCTCACTAGCTTCTGTTCGAATTAGGACAAGCAGCACCTGGCTTCATCAGTCCCTAAAATTCGACGGCAAAATAATAAACACTTTTTGGTTGTTTGGTTGGTTTTTTTTTTCAAGAGACTTCAGGAAACACATTGGGGTCCAAATTCTGCCCTCTCTTGCACTGATGCAAACCTGGAAATGCACATTGACAAACACAGAGCCCCTCCAGGTGCCTTTCAGTGTGGCCAAAGGGGAAATACGGACCACAGCTTCTCTGTATGGAGCCAAACTGAAAGCAACCGCAGCTTCCCTTAGCTTAGCAATACTCCCTTTTGCAGGGTGTTCTGAAACAACTAGAATAGCTACCACCCACTCAAAACCAAGAAAGTAAACACATAACAAAAGCGAAACTGCTATTTTGAGACACCTCTTTACATAGGTTTTCAGTTCAGGCCAACAGCTCAGTACCTAAATTTAATCTCTGACTGAACTCTGTAGGAGGGATACAAGTAGTTAGAAAACACAATCCTGTTTGGTTTTTTTCCCATTGGGAAAAGGGTTGATAAAATATTACCAGAAAAGAGCAAACATAGTCCTCGGATGTTAATTTTCAGGGTCAGTCCTTGGAATCTAAACATCTTGTTAGAAACATGCCTTTCTCATATGTCTTTGAGTCTCAGGTCATGCTCTAACCTCAAATCACCGCCAGTTCAGCTATCAGTGATAAAAACATCATAAACCATACAGACAGCAGTTCCTATTACTAAAGAGGCCCTGCTCTTCCTGCTGTCAGATTATATTTTTAGTTGCTTATGTCTAATCATTCAATTAATCATTCTTGCCTGAGGCTTCTTTTTATGTCAAGAACCTACTTAAAGCAGTTTTTGTTTGTTCTATTAACTTTGCCGTTTTAATTGAATGCTATCTCCCAGAAGATTCTTTGGGGGAAAATCTGGGTTTCACTTACGTTTCTTGGTTATAAGAACAACATTTAGCAACTCTTTTGCCTCAGTGCTCTTGAGCAGAGCTAAGAAATTTAGCAAAGCATGGCAGAGATGTACTTTGGGTTGCTCTCATAATACAGACACCTCTGTGGTACCAGGCACTAAATCCCAATCAGACAGCAACTTTCTGCTGTGTTCTCTGCAAAGCCTCTGCTATCCCCATACTTTGTCACAATTTTCCTTGTAAGATGAAGGAAGAAACAACCAAATGACAGCTTTATCTTTTCTGCAGCCATTCTCCTGTGTGCCACTTGAGTACACATACCTGAAGCAGCATGAAAATACTACTACATGTGGCCCCTACAATATAGCCATGATGTTGGAGCATGGTGGGTTGCACCAGTTAAGGTGCCAAAACTCACTTTTTCACTAATTTAGCTTCTCCTACAGGTGTTGCTGTTCATCCAAATTTGCACGCTACCACAATGCTAGCTATAGCTAACCAAGCCACTTCAAAATTAAGTCAGATATGGGTGGACCCTCAACCAGAAAGAGGTAAGGAGTAATAGGAAGAGAGGCTGCTGAAGTCAAAGGGAGCGAAGAGGCAGCACTGAGGAAGAGAAGGAAAGTAGCTAGTAAGAAGTTTTGGGGCAGAGAGGGAAAGGGAGAAGAGGGGATGCTCAAGATCCGAGTTAGAGGAAAGGTTAGATGCTGTGGGAAAGAGGGAGCAGAGGCAACTAGAGATAAAGGGATGTGTTATGCCAGCAACAGACAGAGGTTGCAATGGGGAACAGAGTCCAAACTGTCTATAGCTAATAGAAAATATTCCCCTGCAGAACGGGGGTGCAACTCAGGAGTACAGTCCTTGCATTACCCCAGCAGCAGAAAACAGATGTATGGCTTGTCTGTGTATCACCAACCTTCTGACATCTGATCTATGTACACAGGTACTCCTGCCACCACTGATGGCATGCGATTAGTGCTGAGAGTTCAATGGCCTTGCACCCTGGATCAAAGTCCCCAGACCTTCTTGATGCTGTTGAAATCACTTTTTTTTTTTCTTTGAAAAACTCAACACAGAACACTATCAACTTTTTCCTTCTTTGCCTTTTGAAGACATGAAAGAACACAGAACTGCGATAAGAGCTCTACTGTACTGAAGTTGTAAAATCAAGCACTCAAATGTCTTTTTAACCTCTGTTCAGCTCCTTGATTGTAAGCATTTGGATATATTCTGCAATTATACTATCACATGCAAATGTCTTCCAGTGACCCCTGTCTCATCCAGAAACCTGGGTATGTTCTACTTTGGGAACATATCAGGGTGGTGAAGTGACAGAAATACTGTACAAAGAATCCCCACCTGAAATTTTGTGCAACCCAGAAGCTGTGAATTAAATATGAATGTCAGTGCAACCTGCTGAGATAGATTACAGCAGCCATGAAACATGTTTCCCGTGCTCTAAACCAGTCAAGCCATGACTGTCCTTATCTCATAACAAGTGTGAATCCAAGCCCACTTAATCCAGAAGAGGTCTGGAACAGGCTAGTAAGGCTCTACTTTGGCACACCTAGAGCCAATGGCTTAAATCAAGTACAGACAAGACTTTATTTCCTTCCCTGCATATAAACACACAGAACTCCTGATACCACAGTAATATTTTTTAGCATTCAAGAAGTAGAAACTGCATGTTGTCAGTGCACTGTTATTTTTTCCAATAAGTGAAACAGCAGAATTGTCCAAATCTACAAGGCTATCTCTTATGAAAGTTGAGAAAAATCAGTTATGATTTTAAGCAAAACAAAAAGCTGACAAAATAGTAGGGGATAGTCCTTAAAATGTTGTGTTAACTTTTAAAAAAACAAACCAGCAGCTCAAGTAGTTTTGAACCTCACAAACTCGTTTCCCATTTACAGTAAGAGGAGGACTGGAGCACTGAGTTGGTCACACAGCGGGGGATAAGCGTTCAGTGCACAGAGCACAGCAACCAGCTCTTGGACTACAAGAAAATTAGTCCCTGTCCCCATGTTTTCCACCTGTCCCTCATATCTGATTTGGTATTTTGTTCTCAAAAATCTGTCATTCACATCCCAGTTTGAAACTTTGGCAATGTGTTACAAACCATGAAGGCACATGGGAAGTGACACGTCTGGTGAGGAGAAGTGCCCAAGGAGTTAGAACATGCATCAGTCAGCCATTTCAGAAAAAAAATTACCACCAGTTACTGACCTCTGAACTTCTTTGGAGGATTAGCAAGGTCACCTGCCTCCGGCTGAACCACACATCGGTCATCCACTAACCTAGAAAAAAAAAAAGTTATTACACTTACTAAAACATGCATTTGACATGTGTCAGTGTATATAAATGCAGAGACATACTGGTCACATCACAGATACAGAAGCTTACATATTTCCCCAATTTAATTCAAAAAATACCTTAGAAACTCTTATTATTCAATTACTAAGCATAACTAAGAAAAGAAAGCTCTACATTTTCCTTCAAGTAAGAGGATTTCTTCTATCGCACTAAATTATGGCCTATGTGAATTAGAGCCATTTAAATCCTGTTAAAAATCCCCTTTTGTTACACCATGTACATTGATGTTACATGTCAAATTCTTGTTTTCTTTCATTACAGTCCACTAACCCTGAACCAGAAAGAGTTTGGTTTTCTGCAGCGGTCAGATTTTCACAGGCAGTACCCTAGGGCAAATTAATCCAAATCAGCAGACTCTGAGCCACTTACACGAGCCCTGGAAAAAGACCTCAAAAAACCCCCAAACCCATGGGGAAGGCACCCTTGTATCTGATAAGAGAAGGGACGTTTCAAGCACTGTGCCCTACACCTCCAAGCTCTCCCATGCTTGCAGACTCCCGCATCCCCACCCAGGACTTTTAAGAGGATGCACAGTAAGCAGGATCTCACTGTGGGTGGGTTTCTCCAGTGACCTGCTGTTTCATTACACTGTTTTATCTAGAATTTGAATCTGGAATTTGATAAATTAGATTCTAGTCTTTAAAATTTCTGCTACTCCCCTTCATCATTTCCAATCTTTTTTCCTCTGCAGAGGCATGTGGAATTAAGATTCAGATCCAATCAAAACTCACAGGACCACATTTTCCTTCACTAAAATTAATAAGCATTTATTTAATCCATAGCAGAAAATCTAAATAACAAATCAAATGTATTTCTCACAATACTTTAAAAGTTAAATAAGCAATAAAATTCAAAAATATAAATTGCTCACAGAACTTCCTAAACATGAATTCAGCTTCCTTTCAGGAAGCATCCTGTAAATAATCTGCCTGTTTCACACAATTATTCAGGAAAACCATGTTTAAGGACACACTACTGCCCTGCCACTTCACAACAGTCTTAGCAGCGTATTCTGTGCCAGAAAAAGCACAATTTGGGTTCAGCCAAATTACACAATGGATGCCTTCAGTTTCCACTCGAGTTGCTGGCGGCTTTGCATCCAGCCCCATTGCAGTAAGGCCCCAGCGTGCCCGCGAATTTTCTGCCTCTAGCAAGCTGACTGCTTACAAGCTGCTCACTCTGGTTGCAGCTCCCAGAAACAGAAGGAAAAACGATAAAGAATTTTAGAAGACAGCAGCTTAGACCTCGTGACATACTTGGATGCAGAAGTGAGGTGTCAGTGAGGAAGGATAACTGAAGCAACAGTTCCAGGAGCAGGCAGGGGAGCTGCCCTGGCCTTCTGCAGTTCTGTTTTTCACAGCGTAGGTGAGGCCAGGCTTAGCAAGAACAAAATGAGGTTTGGAAAGCAAAACTTAGGACAAGTCAGTCCTGCAAGATGCCCTTTAGCTATGATCTGTATGATCTAATGCTTCCTATAAACAGCACCTAAAACCTGGGGTCACAGAAGAAACAGGGCTGGACAGGACTACCTTAACAGAAGCTTTGCCAAAGGATTTCAATGCCAAGAAGTACTCCCCCCTCAACAAAATCCCTCAAAGGTTTTCTCACTGAACCCATGAGGTTTGACCCTTAAGCACTGTCAGGATGGAGGACAGTACCTTGGAAGCTGAGCGTAATTCACAAGACGCATCTCGTGTTCCTTGGTGACAACTATAACTCCAGATGAAAGGCAGAACTTTCGTCATGGTGCCACATCACCGTAACAAAAGCCATACAGAAAACAAGCTGCTGGTGCTTAATAAAGACAAACAAGATCCTGCACACTGCCTGAGACATTAGCTGCAGTGTTCAAACATGTTAGCCTTCCCAGGCTCAGAATTGTTTCATGTATTTAAACAATTAATATCAATCACTTTCATTTAAGCATTCTCTAAAGGCACAAAGGTAAGGACCATAAATGAGTTCTGCAGTCATTAGAAAACAAAGACATCAGAAAAGACAAAAAAAGAAAGGAATTGCTGCTACTTCCATCCTATAGGCACTAAATGAGAGCACAGAAAGATTAACTGACACGTGACAGGACAGTGGGGTGACAGACCAGAAACATCGTCTCCTGTGCCTCAGCTTCTGATGCCTTTTTTTCTTACAAAGTATCTTACAACACAGGACAAAAACCTGAAAAAAGTAATGCTTTGTTGATATAGCAGATTTCCAGTAATTTAATCCCCCAAATTTCCATCTAACGACATCCATCCTGGATTGCAGCAGTATGTCCGTCGAAGAGTTCAGCAGCTCCTGGTTTCCTGCGGAGATGCCTGGCAGGGTCCTGTAGTGAGAGCCTGCTTGTGCACTGCACGTGATGCAGGACCTCAGCTTCTCCTGTAGACTGGAACAGAAGAGGCTCTTCCAACGCAGCCCACTTCCTCTGAATACTCAATCCATAATACTCAAATCCCACTCTTTATTGCCTCAAAAGGCAACTGTTGGGTTTGTTACTGAAGCCTGCTAGGTGGCTGCATTAAACACCCTGTCATTCCCGACCTTTGTAACCTGCAAACGATCCATTTGAGATGTGTGAACCCGAGCAACAAGCTTATCTACAAAAGGTCCTGGGCACCTGCAGCTCCCCTCAGACCACAACGCGGTATCAAGATCCCTCGCTTGCTGGTTTGCATAGGAGGCTGAAGTGCACCGGAGCACGCTTTTCTGAAAAAGGCAGAATCTACTATATTACACCATCAAATTTGCTAGCTATTTAAATACTGATCTAAATTATTATGCCAATATTCAAGCCATTCTATCATCAAAGAAGCTTTGGCAAACTTCAAAGGGTTTAATTCTTCAGCTGGGCTGCAAGCAGACAATACGGCTTTGTGCCCTCCACTGTCATTCAGTTCCTGGCAGACACAACATGACTGTGTTTCAGTGTTTCATATGTCGCTGGCATATAAACGACAAAGGCGTTCCCTGCACGTGTATGATATGATTTTTATTTGTGCAAGTTCTTCCCTGAACACAATAAATACCTGGGTTATACATAACGCCTCCAACTAATTGCCACACCGCTGTAGTTATTACATTGTACAGTAGTTCACTGATGCCTAAGATAAATTATTAGAAAAGTCGAAATAATAATTACATCCCTGAACTTCACACATAGCCCTTTATATTCAGTAATTGCAGAATTAGGGTCTGAAAGCAACAACATTTATGAGATCGCTTGTCTTCAATGCCCAACCATCCTCTCACTGAAGCCAGTGAGTGTTTTACATTTGCTGCAGGGAAAGCAAACGCAGTTCCTTACCAGGCCGCCACACACAGCCAACCTCACAGACTAGCAGGTATTTAAGCCATTAAGACCTCACACTACAGTGTACAAAACCACATTAAATGAGAATTGAAACTATCTAAAGCACTGCCTAGGAGTTATGGGGTGCTTCTCAGCAGAGGCAGAGAAAAAAAGTAAAGGCAGCTTTCGACTCTCTGTTAGCCTTATCCAGGATAGTGCATCATCCCACATCAGGCAGTCAAAGCTCGAACTCTGTGTACAGAGCCCTACACCTATCTTCCTCTCCCTTCATTTCTCCACATCACTTGGTGGAGTTAAATCTGTCCTTTCTCCTTGCACCACATGCAAAGCCAAATGTGTAGAAGCAGCATGTCATTTAGTAATATCTTGCAGCAATTAATTCCATATGTAAGGTGGCACATGTGTAAATATATTTATAATCAGTTTAAAATACAGTGCCTCTTATTTTTGTTGTTTCAGCAACAAAAGGACCGGATCAACTTCTCCAATACTATTAATCATTTGTGTTCAGAACTTGCCTAACATAAACTTCAAACTTCTCATTCAGCTTCTAGTATCGCTGTACAACCTGGGCACTGGGCAGAAGCAGGGAAACAATCACTTGCAGTAATTCCCACTAAATCTTTCTCCCGGGTAGAGCAGCAGCCTTTGTAGGGGCTTTCACTGAAAGAAAAAACAGAATGAGCATGCAAAGAAACAGTGGGGACTCACTGTGTGTTTGGGGAAACAAGAGGAAGGATGGATGTATGGGAGCAGCCAGACTAAGCAGTAGCAGTATAACAGATAAGGCAGGTATGTTGGCAGAGAAGTCTAATGATATCTGGGTTTACAGGTATGAATCATATATGTTGGATGATTCTTCATGTCCTGCAGGCTCCTCTGATTACCTAACACAGGCTAAAGGGAAATACACCAGGGGTTCTAGGAACTTGCAGATGTAGAGCGAGGGTCAAGGACTAGCTGTATAGCAATAATCCTAGAAAAACTCTTCACCATGAAGAGTTATTTTAAAATCACCTCCCTACTGAGATACAGTCACATTTCGTAAGAACAAAAACAAAGTAAGAAAAAACAGACACGGAATGATGATGGATTTCATTAATTTCAGGGCTCTTCCATAACATAAGGTGCTTTTTGGATTGTCCAAGAAAGCAGTCACATAACATTAAATTATCCTAGCTTTGTGCCTTCAGTTTAAAAAAATATAATCCTGAAATGCATTTTGTCTCTTCTTTCCAACAGACTTCCACTTTTCGTAGCCAGTATTATTAAGCAAAAGAATACCAAAACCACACACACTAGACAAAAAACACTAGCACAGTCTCATATACATATAACTGCACATACAGGCATATGTGTGCGTAACTTCTTAAAAAAATACAAGACCCAGCTACTAACGTCTAACTATTATAATACATGGGGAAGTGCAGAACTCAGCTTGGTGCTCTTTACACACATGTATTTTGCAGTATTTATAGTATTTTACTCTAGCTAAACTAGAATGTCTTAGATTGAAGACATTGCCTCTCTCAGTTGCTCAGCTTTTATTCTTCTACGGTGTCATCATTTCACTGATTTTCTGAGCAGCATAAGGGCTGACAGCAGCAGGAAGAAGGGGCAATGTTGACAACAGACATCAGCAAGAGGAGCTGGGCATTTTAATTGCCAGTGGAGCAAAGCAGTATCTTTGATCAACATCAGTTCACAAATCGTGTTGAGGTTACCTCCCAAAGACATATAACCTCATGGAAAATCCAGTTGAAGTGCCGAGAAAAAAGTACCAGCCCTCAAAGCCTCCCTTCCTTAGCTCCTCAGACACCCCTTTACATAGACAACCTCCTCAGCAGAAACAGTCACCCAGAGCACCTTCCACTCAACACACTTTTGCCCTCCTAACTGCAGCTCCCACATACAAAGCCTTGACCGCGCTCCACACATCCCAGCACACAGTACCCAACCGGGAAGAGAGAAGCTAGTCATACCACGAAGAAGCCGACCAATAACAAACAATAGGTTACTAAAATTTTGCTGCTCTGGAAATAAAATATCAAATACCTAAGTGCCAAAACAATCAGGTCCACCCAGTTCTTCTCCAAGTCCACCCACTTTTCATTTCATTGAACCTGTTATCAGGCATCTAGGTCAACCCACTTCTTGCTTGCTTCAAGTGGTCTCCTGCCAAATATCTGCAGTCATCGTACCTCACCCTTCCCAAAATGTGAGTTCATACTCCTTTTTGACTACCGGTCCTGATTCAAATGATTTACAGCTCTATGATTTAGCTCCACTGTATGATATTTGTCCTTTTTCCTGTCTCCTTCCTTTCCAAAGCCTAATTTTTCATCATCATCTTCTCAAATCTGCGGTCTTTCAGGGTATCCTACATTAACCCCAGCTTGCACAGAAAACAAAAAGAATCTTCCTTGCACTTACACACCAGGGCGATTAAGCCTCTGTGCCATTTAGGAAGATTCTTTGTTAAAAATCCCTTTTGATAAATGGGAGGATTGCAGTACACAATATTTAAAGAAGAACAGCACTGCATGCCAAAGCACATGCCTGTACAAGCCTCACGCAGCAGCACAGAGGGAGACTAGAAAGTCTGCTGCCTGCCTCAAACTTCAGCAATTTTATCCTTCCCTTTCTGAACAAATTTTAATTGCTACAAACACAAAGCTTAACACAGGTTGAAAGAAGCTACTAAATTAATTTCCCTAGTTTGGGAAAAAATAAACTTCTGCGCATCTAAAATACTCCAAACTTCCTAAATTTCACCATAAACCATCCTCAGCGTAAAAGAAGAATGTGGGTGCATTTTGTCTCAACCACAAGATGAGGAACACTCAGCCATTCTCACCATGCTGAAAAATGCTTGCATAGGCCACTCTGAGTTGTATTATCAAATGCCAAGGAGACAGAAGGGCAGGAAGCAAGATACCAAGCATATACTGGGAAATGAAAAGCAGCATGCAAGCAAGCAGCTCCACGGTTGCACGAATAATCAGCCCTAAAGTTTATTTCATTATCTGATAGTGCATTCATATACTCCTGTAACCGTACCTGCAGGCTTGCATGTCGGAGAGGGGGAGAAAAAAGTTTTGCCTGTTCAATTAAATAATCCAACTATAAATCCTGAATGTCACTTTGTTATTCTTTTGTATTGTATTACATCCCTCGTGCTTTCAGCTCGTAAAAGCTTCAGCAACCTGTTCGAGTACAATTTGTTTATCCATTTTATAGCTACAGTTACATTTAAAACATTGTGCAAATTGAAATAAATTATAAGAATAGAGGTAAAATAAATGATTACAATAGAATAAAGTGTTATTTGGAGATTAAAGTGAAGTGGAGAAAACATGATTCTTAGATTTCAGTCTCAATTTTGCAATTTTCTTGGCCTATATAATAGGCAAGTCATTTATGCACAGGCAAAATGGTACTGAACTTAGTTTGTGCATATTAATTTTTGCCAAGTAAATAAACATTCACACAGCATTTCAAGATCCTCACATTAATGCAACATGCACTAAGTGACTTTTCAGTGGTGGCAAGGGCACTTATTTTCTGCTGCCAAAAGGGGACTTGGGAATTGGCAATGGCAGGCGGTGCGCCAGCCCTCCCCACCCCGCTCATTCCCCAGGCACACAGGCTCCTGATACACTTCTCCAAAAGGCTGCTGCTCTGCTCCCAGGCTTGTTTTGGCTTCAGTCTGTCTCAGTACCTTTGAAAAAACAAATTACATTCCCATAAAATTGAGGAAATGTCTAATTTCTTCCTTTTTAAAAAAAAAAATACGAAAAGTAAAATTCTGTCATACAAGGATGTTGTGATAGCCTAAAGGCATTTGATAGAAAAAAAAATCTTGCACAGGAAAACATACTCTTTTGGATAATATTTGTATTGAGACATTCTTTTAGAGCTAAGAAATGGAAAGCATAAAATGAGTATTGGGAAAGCATTCTGAAAGCAGCAGTGGCTTGCAGAACATAGACCCGCTAACAATATACATCACCTGGGAGATAGGACAATTTTTCTATTACTCTCATTTTCTTTTTTGGGGTGAAATCATGGTTCTCTTTGAACTTACTGGCAAAATTTCCACTGATGTCTCTGAGACCGAGGTTTCCACCCAGTGAACCTACCCTCCCTGAAGCGTACTTGAGGGTGAAGTGCTGTTTAAATACAAAGCGGTGGCAATACCCAGTGCTGGGCTATGTGGGAGACTCTTCAAACACAGAGAGCCCACCACCACCCGCAAGCTCACCACTGCCAAATCAGTCTCGCCTGGAACATGGTATTCTGGTGGCCACTGTTCAGCCAAGTAAACCTAAAGCGTCTAGCTCAAATCCATCATCTGAGATCCTTTTTCAGGCAAAACTGAGAGGCAGGCACTTCCAGACGGCAATAACAACCTACTCTAGGGCAGATGTGTAAAATAGGAGCATGAAACATCCTCTGGACATGGCCTTCCCCTCTCCCTTGCCTATTTGCTACTCGCGTAACTTTGAGATGACTATGCTTTGGAAAAACATGTAAAACGAGACCCTCAACCATCTCAGGACAGAGGTACTAGCGTTCTGGAAGGCTTTCCTCCTAGTTCAACCTCAACGCCTGGCGATTTTTCTTGTGCCTGGCTGAGACACAGATGAGAAACCCAAGGTGGACCCGGTTGAAATGTTCCTCCTGCCCCCATCCACCTTCCTTCTGCACACCCCTGAGCAAAACCAGACTGCAAACTCTGCACTCCTGGAGGTGCACACTCACCGCCAGCTTGCCAACAACCAGAGGAAAAATATTATGTTAATGTGTCTACACACAGGGTACAAAGAATACATATCTCTTGGAGTCTGCAAAGTCTATTTTTATTTTTTTTTTAAAGCTAGCCAGAGTGGCCCACAGCATAGATTCAAGGGTGAGGATTTTTATGCTGATGCAGTTTGTCTCAAAAGATTCCAGCCACTGAGGCAGGGTGGAACAAAAGTTTCAATCAAGGTCGCTCAACTATTGCTCAAGAGGACAGTTGTGAAGGACAGTTTGACTTAATTGTACACAAAATGAGGAAGATAAAGAAAGCTATATTAATTATTACAATTTTGTTAAAACTGGAAATTTGTTCATTTCAAGAAAGACTTGCAAAAGTGAGATGTTGTAGAAGTGGACATATGTATTAAAATATTGTACTTCTTTGAGCATATTATCATACATTGAAATCCAAAAACGTCATCATCTGCTCATCAGCTGTTCAACAGTCTATTTGAAATATTATCCCACATACAGCACTCAACTGAGGCTTTATATTCACGTTCTTCAGGGCAGAGGCTACATACCACAAACGTCCATGATAAGCTCCAAATATTCCCTTTATTTATTTTAGGAGCATCTGAGACGTCCTTCATCAAAGTTTTTAAGTACAATCTAACTTCTGCAGCTCTTCTACTTAGTCCTTACTCAAAAAAGCTACATTTTGAATGTAAATACTGTAAGAAGTCCAGGATTTGTCCCAACATAAACATGATGCTTACTTAGAAGTAAATCAGAAAATCAAGATTCAACACGTAACTTTAACTCTTGCTTGCTTACACCTTACTACTACCCATTACAGGTCTGCCACTGATCTCTCCCAATGTAAAAAAAAAAAAAAGATGAAGTAGAATTACTAGGTATATTGACATAACATACAGTAGAAACACTGACACTGTGACTGCTGCTAACTAAAAATGGGATTTTCAGGACTATGCAAGCCTACATTTTTACATGAATTTTAGACGTTTAGTTCACTAATCAATCCCTATCAGACTGGTACATAGTGACTTCAGAAAAGAGGTTCTATTAATAGCATCACTGGTCTCAATATCAAGTAGACACACAGAACTCATTGCAGGGTTACCGATTCCGCTAGAGACAGTGTACAAGAAGCATAATCAAAAGGAGAGAATTAGGAAATTCACATTTGGCTAAAATAGCATAATGTAAAATATTGTTGTTTAAGTAGACAAACCAGCCTCAAATGCTACTGTAAGGTCTCTAATGAACCCCAACGATTTCTGGGACAATAACATATATATAGACAAACACATACACAAATATATGCATACACAAATACATACACACAAATTATCAGTCCCACAAACACGACTTGGAATCTAGATCCTAGAAATCAAACCAAGTTCTTTCTCCACTTTGTAACATAAACAGTAATAATCTGGCAGACCAATTGATGTCATGTTATGTAAAAATGTACATGGAAAACATTTCTTAATCAAAATGCTGACATTGTACACGTTTTGCAGTATTTATTTCACACAGCAATGGAAAATCTTATGTGCCTAACTTTTTGCTAAAGTTAAAAAAATTGCCCTCTTTTACACCATACAGATACCAAAATACTCTGTGTTACAAACCGTGTTGTACGCCAGCACACCAAATGAAGAAAGGACCCGCTTCCTTTCGGAGGCCTTCAAATGGTGGCAAGCCCTGAGCTAGTGTGAACATGTGTAATTCCAAAGAAGTTAGTCAAAAAGTGCTTTGCAACAGCAACTGCTCGTCATATTCCTTCTGTAGCATACTTTCCTTTAGCTGCCCCAGAGGCTGGCTTCAATGATGACTCGCCCTGTAGTGCCACCACAACCACACAGCAGGACTTGGGCCCCCACCAGCCCTGACCCCCTTCCTCCTGGCACGCGGTGCCTGGTGCTGGGGACAAATCCCAGCTTTACACTGGGAACACGAACCTCCCCCAGCCACCTTCTTGCCGATGCAGCGCTCTGGAAGTATGGCACTGCTGGGTTTGCTTACAGATAAAGGGAGGTAGCTCTCAGTTTAACAGCATAACCACCATCAAGCCCGTACCCTACATGTACTTCAGCTCCCAAAATCCTGCTGCTGGTCGCAGCGTTCACTTCTGCCTTCGGGGACAATGACTTGGTTTGCAGGAATTCACCAAACGAGGTCTCTTCACCTTTTGACACATGTCCAGCTCTCACTGGTGGTAATGAGAATTATGCACAGTTATTACAGGATAAGAGAGCACTTCACATCAACACCTTCCAATTCTCTCAACAAAAGATTTTTTTTTTTTAATTTTCATTTTGCAATGATAAATGTTTACAAATTTTTGCAGCTGGGCCAGGTATTTTTGCATATTCTCTTTGCTCTCCTGTTTCCCCTGCAGCAAGTTAGAAAACACCACCCTCCTGCAAAAAAAAAAAAAAA